>CM053769.1:146260604-146296132 GCA_028658325.1 Potorous gilbertii
CAGAAAGTCATTAGCCTCCATCTGTTCCATTCTAATTTTGAGAGAACTATTTTCCTCAGTGAGCTTTTGCACCTCTTTTTCCACTTGGCTAATTCTGCTTTTGAAAACATTCTTCTCCTCATTGGCTTTTTGAATCTCTTTTGCCAATTGAGTTAGCCTATTTTTCAAGGTGTTATTTTCTTCAGCATTTTTTTCACCTCCTTTAACAAGGTGTTGACCGGCTTTTCATGCTTTTCTTGCATCTCTCTCATTTCTCTTCCCAGTTTTTCCTCCACCTGTCTAACTTGCTTTTCAAAATCCTTTTTGAGTTCTTCCATGGCCTGAGCCCACTGAATATTTATTTTGGATGCTTGGGATACAGAAGTCTTGACTTCTATGTCTTTTCCTGATGGTAAGCATTGTTCTTCCTGTCCTGAAAGGATGGTAGGAGATATCTGTTCTTCAAGAAAGTAAGCTTCTATGTTCTTATTTTTTTCCCTTTTTTGGGCATTTTCCCAACCAGTTGCTTGACTTTTGGGTCCTTTATCAAGAGTGGGGTCTCCCGGAGACACCCCGCTCCACTCTCAGCCCATCTCTCTCACTGAACTGTGAGTCTGTGGGTGGAGGGACCTTCGCGGCTGCTGGAGATTCCATCCCTGAAGCCTGCTCAGATTTGCTTGCTTCTCTCAGTGCCACATGTCCAGGGCAGGGAAGGGCTCCGCTCCCGTCTGGGGCATGATGGACCTTTGGGATCAGTTTTTCAGGGCTCTCTGGAATGGAAATCTCCTTCACTGTGTTGCTGCGTGGCTTCCACTGTTCCAGAATTTGTTGGGAATTCTTTTTAGAGGAAATCCATGGGATGTGGGTTCAGAGCTAGCATATGTGAGTCTTTCTACTCCACCATCTTGGCTCTGCCCCCCCTGGCTTCCTGAATAAGAGACAGACCTTTCAGTGATCATATCTTTACTTCTTCCAAACCCTGAAAATAATGAGGAAATATAGTGAGTTCCTCTACTGGAGAAATTGTACAAAAAGTCATCTAGAAGCAGCGGAATAGAAAAGGGGAGCCTCCAGCAAAGTCAGAACCAGGTAGCTCCTCAATATTACCAGAGGTGGAATATGTGTAGACTGCAATGTTCTTTGTCAAGAGGCAGCAAAAACAATGGTTCCCAGGGCAGTAGGAAAGCCCCAGGGTGGGAACTTTCAAAACCGAGGAAGTGACAGCAGGCAATAGCCAGTGATGAGCTTAGGTTTGTATAATTTAAGCCTTAGGACTCTGAGGTCCCTAACATTATCTCCTGAGATGTTAGAAAAGGCCCAAAAGATTCAACATGCTGAACCTCAATGATGCAGGTGACCTTAATCCTGGGAGGTGGAGATCAGTGCAAGAACCCAAGGAGATCAAGGTGAGAACAAGCAGGGCAGATGACTCTCTCCAAAAACACAGCAAGGGATTAAGCCTGGCCCTGGCACAAAGTTCTAATATAGGGAGTAAAACTAGAGATGAGAATTAATCAAAGAATACACTGATGAATAGAAAACATTATTGAAAATCTAGAGATCTCAAAAGGAGAGTATTTCTATATTAACTGCATGCAGAGACTCAAAGGAAAAAAAAAAGACTGCCACTGAATGCTTAAAAGCAACAAAGGAAGAGGTAAAAAATAAATAAATAAATAGAAGAGTAAGCAGCTTGGAAGAGAGTGGTAAACTTTATCTGAAACCTAGAATAAAAAATAAACAATGAGGCAGCAAGAAATTATTATGACATAAATTTTAAAATTAGAAAAATAGAAGGAAATACAGGCTATTTGATACATAAGACAACTGTTCTAAGAAAAAGCAATCAAAACAATAGGTCAAGGAGAGAAAATTTAAGAATCATTGGACTTGCTGACAACTATTATTTGAAAAAAAAAGTCTCAATGTTACCTATCAAGGAATCGTTATTGAAAACTATCCATATCTCTTGAATTCAGAAGAAACCTCATAAAACAAAAAAAGTCCCAGGAATATCATAGCCCAAATCTAGAGCTACTACATGAAAGAAAACAAATATCATAAACATTCAGAAAGAAGAAATTCAAGCCCTAAGGATCCATAGACAGTATCACAAAAGACCTGTCAGCTATTGCTATAAATAGCAGATCTTGGAATGCAATATTCCAAAGTTTAAAGATAGTCTTACAAACCAAGAAAACTTACCCTGCAAAGCTGAGTAAAATCCTTCAGCGGAAAAGATGAACCTTTAATGGAAAAGGAATTTTAAGCATTTCTGATGGAAAGACCAAAGGAAATAAGGCCAATTTACTGAGCAACTGAGCTGTATGATGGAATAGGGCTAACACTCAAATGAAGGAAAAGAAATATCTCTTTAGGAACCTTAATTTTTAAAAGTTATTTGGGGAGTTAAATATGAAAAAAGATGTCCTGAGAGTGAATCAGTTTTGTTCTGAAGGATTGAAGAAAGGAAAAAGAAGGCGGGAGGATGATATAAGGAAATATATTTGTGTTGAAAGGAGGCAAGAGTATGGAACTTGGTATTTCTCATAATTGGGTGTGTTAGAAGAATATACAGACTTAAGAAAGAAGAGGTAGAGGGAGTTAACAACGGATGAACCTCAGTCTTATTTGAAATGGACAAAAGATTTGATCATGTGTGCATATGTACAAACAATGGAAATACGTCAAACTTAATAAGGAAACAAGTGGGGATAGATTAAGTAGGAAAATAATTCCAAGGAAGGAATAATCCCAAGCAAACCAAACTTCCTGATCCTGAACAGAGGACTTGAGGGAGAGGAAAAAAAAAAAGAACCAAAATCTATAGGGTACCCTCCATTGTCTCAGATAACTGAGAAATGGCTGAGAAAATTGTGGTATATGAATGTAAAAGAGTATTGTTGTGCCATAAGAAATACACTACAGTATTTCATAGAATCTAGGGCAGCATGAAGTGAGCTCAACCAGGAGAACAATTTATACAAGTACAGCAGGTTTGTAAAGAAAAACAACTTTAAAAGACATTAAGAACTTGGATCATTTTAGTGACTAGCCAGAGATCTGTGACAAAGCATATTAACCACCTCTTGATAGAGAGGTGGTAGATACGGAGTACAGAAGCATGCATTTGGACATGGCCACTATGTGGATTTATTTTGTTTGATTATGCTTATTTATTATAAGGGCTTTCCTTCTTTCTCTCACTTTTTAAATTGGAGGATGAGGAGAGGAAGTTAGCAATAGCGGTGCCAAAATGGGGATGTTTTATAACATTTCAAAAAATATACAGAACAAAAGGAAATTTGGGAGGAATCACAGATAAGCAGGACAATTTTTAAGGTAACACTGTAGACTATATAATATACTTTAAAAAAAGCAAGCAGTAAGACATGGAGATACATGGTTTCCCATAGAATTCTCTTTTGTGCTACAATCGGAATGGAAATAGAAATTTTGAGGTGCTTAAGTTCAGAATAGATTTCTTTTTTTTTCATAAAAACAACAACAAAAAGCTTATAGAAATGGAAGATTCAATGTTATGAGCAATATCACCTCATAAAACAGTTAAAGTCAATGATTGGGGATAATCACGAAAAAAAGGTAAACAAGAAGACTCCAGTAACTACTGATCTATATTCCTACTTTCTCCTCTTCATAAAACTTTATAAAAATCATCTTTGTATAAATTGAGTATTTACTTAATGAAATCATGAGAAGGATAGGCACTCAAAAATAATACTTTACATCCCATTATAATTTTGCATTTGCATTATTGACTGAAAGGTATACAGAGAATTCAAGATTCCACTTTTTATTATTTGTTGGTAATGCAACAATATTTGGTATAACAAAATGCAGCCTTAAAGATTCTTATTCAACTAGATACATCCTGTGCATTGATTAAGGTCATGATTTTTGACAGATGCAACAGAGTGATAATGTTTAATGGCCATCTCGTTTTCAATATCATGTTAATATAGTGAGGATAAGCTCACCAAAGGTATCCAACAGTATCATTCAGGATGACTGATACAGAGTAAAAATAAATGAATGATTCCCTGAGGATGGTGAGATGCTTCAGGAACTCCTATTTGTGGGAACTAATGTGCTGATTTCCTTCAAATTCTGGAAAAGTGTGGAAGTTTCTCTTTTAAAAATAATTTATACACACACACATATTCTTTTTTTTTTACGTTTTGCTACATATCCCTTCTTTTCTCTTACCTTCTTAAGGTATTGATATTTAAATGGTTTCTTTAGTATAATTCCAAGTTGCTTTTTTGGAAGAAGCTGGAGCAATTCACAGCCCCACCAACAGTATATTAATGTGTCTGTCTTTCCACAGCTACTTTTAGATGGAATATTTCTACCTTTTGTCATCTTTGCTAAGTTACTCAGGCTGAAGTGAAACCTCAGAGTTGTTTTGATTTGCAAATTCATTGAGGTAAATAAACCACTTGTTTGAAGAAGTCAGGAATGAAAAAAAAGTAAAAACACAAATTATATGGTACCTAGAAGTGGTTGCATAGTAAACTATAACTTCTTTTGCGGGGAGGGGGCTTGTCATTTTTGTTCTGTAGAGCGGGGAAGTAGCATGATTCATAAAATAATTTTCAGTTGTGAAAGTTTGGTCAAAACTTTAAATGTTTAATGAGAATGTATTTACACTACAGTATTTATGTTATAAAACTCAGCTGTACCAGTACATGATGGGTATGATGGGGGAGATGTTTTAGATAGCAAATTTATTTCCCTAAGGATTCTGGGCTCTGTCATTCATCTGTCTGCTGGGCCTTTACATCTACTTTGCCCCTAAACCTTCCTATATATCTTGTCTTATCTAATGAGAATATGAGTTCCTTGGGAGCAGGGAGTATTTTTTTCAATTTGTATCCCCAGCACTTAGTACAATTTTAGCACAAAATAAGTGCCTAATGAAGGCTTTTCTATTTCATTCTATTCAATGACAACTTTTACTTTATTCTAAACCCAGTATGAGGCAGTAATATATTGGACCTGCCAAAAAGACTAATATAATTATATATTATCTATACATACATATATGTATAATATATACTATTATAGATACAAATATAGACTACATATGTGCTTTTTATATTTAATACAATTATATACATAATGCAGGTCTTTTTTGTTTGGAAGCAGGTTACCATAGATTTAGAGAACAGAGGGGTACAGGGCTCTGCCTCTACTTGTGTCCACTTGCCCAGCCTTTGAAATTTTTTAGCATCTTGAAAGTCCTTCACCTTCTGTTGGTCATTAGATTGACACTACCTCTTCCAAAATAAAAAGAGATGCATAGATTCAATCCTGAGATACATGTAGAAGTTCATTCTGTTAGCAGATGTCTACATTAGCTCCCCACACACATAAGCAAAAACAGTCAGAGGCCACTTACGTACCTTTGGAAAAATGACAATATATGTATTCTTAGGATCACAAGTTAGATTTCCTGCTTTGTCATAACGAGGGATAGGATTGGTTTTTTCTCTTTTTTTTCTTTCCGTTTTTTTCAATCTTTCTTACCTTGTTTACATTTTTCCTTCTCCTCACCTGCCTAGCTTTATTTAAAAACAAACAAACAAAAAATATATCTCCGTTATTCAAAGGCCTTTATTTATTTAAACTGTTTTCTCCATTTTATTTCATTTCTATGTAACTGGGTTATCTGTTTGTACAAAGGTATTACTACTGAGAAGGCATTTATTTAAAGTGGAGAACTTAATGTAGAATGTAGAGACATATGATACGGACTTTTGTCCTAGCAAATCCTACATAACTCACTGAAGATTATTATAAGGAAAATGTTTTGCAAATCATTAAACACTATATACATATATGAGTAATACTCTTTTCATCAAAAATAATTCCATTATTGTTACTGTAGCTGTTCTTTTTAATATGTTTAATCCTGGACAAAATTTTATATTTCATACCAAATGACTATATGTTTTTATGGTTTAGTGTTCAATTGGTGAAAGATATGAGGAAAACTATTTCAGCTCACTTTAAGAAAGAATATTTGACAATTAAAACTTTTTAAATGAAGTCGCTTCCCTTTTGAAGTAGTATATGACTAGGCCCAGAAGTGTTAAAACAGTGGCTAAGATAACTACACATCTGTAATAATTTAGAGGGCATTCTTACTCTCAGGTTCTGTATTCTTTTACCTTGTCTTCTCTCCCTACCCTATCCTGACGTCCTTATTTAGGAAATACTCCGTACTATGGGGTGTTCAGAAAGGACTAGCACCTCTGATATGAGGGCTCGCTGAGCCCTTTCAGGTCTGCTCATTCATCTTTGGTGTCCAACTGTCACCCAGCTCTTACCTGTGGCTCAAGAAGTGGTTACATGCACAGTAGCCACTTACTAGGAGTACTCTCTTGGCAGACAAGTTACACTAGGTTAAGGGTAACCAACAGGCCTCCATCCCATCAATAACTTAGGGAATCTTGTGAAGACTTACCCCTGGTGGAATAAGTGGATGAGAACAATTTGTTCCAATGGCCATGAAAGAGGTTGAAGTAGTCTAAGCACCATGGGATGCTTAGACCTTGATCATCCATTGTATCGTAGGCCATAGCCAGTAATCTTAACTTTTGTCTTGCCACTAAACTTCAGTGACTGGAAAAAAGAGTATGGCTGTAGACTTTGTGCAACTCTGCCTCACTTAAATCCAATTGACAAGCAAGTCAAGACATCATCCTGTGATATCGTTGGACCTCTTCAAAAACGAAGGATAAACAGCTCCATTTTATGTGCTTACCATATAATTTAGGATTTCACAATATTCTGTCTTGTACTGTTTTCTAAAATTTTTCAAGACTATTTTCCAACTGAGCAAAACTGCATGCTTTACAAGAATATAGACCGTCTTACACTTCTTTGATATGTCCAATTTGATATGTTCCACATAGTCTAGAATACCATTTTCTGTTGTCAGTCTTGGCATATATTTAGCAATTCAAAAATGTTTTATTACTTAAGGTCCTTCCTTTGTTTTTTAAAAAAGTTTTATTTGTATCTTTTTTTTTAAATATCACGGCCATTTCTGGAAATCCTGCACATACCCTTTCCTCCACTAAAACTTCCCTTGTAATAAAGAAAAGCAATTAAAAACAATAATTATATCTGAAAATATAAACAACATGGCTCCCTAATGATATCCCTTCCTGGTGTGCAGCGAGGAGGACGAGGAGGAGGAATAGAAAGAGGAGGCATGTTTCAAAATGTGTTCTCCAGAATCATGGCTGTTGCTTCACTGCAGTTACTCAGATTTTGGTTTCCTTTAAGTGAGATTTTCCTTTACATTATTGTAATTATCATACATATATTGCTATTTTGCTTAACATTAGTTCGTACACATTTTCCTATGGTTCTCTGAATTTTTCATATATATCGTCTCCATATAATAATATTTCATTCATATGCCACATTTATTTTTTTCAACCATTCTGCAGTGTATACGTTTCCAGTTCTTTGTTACTACAAAACATCCTACTATGAATATTTTTATTTTATCTTGATCTAAATGTTGTTACTGTGTAAAACATACAGACCAAAAAAACTCGACTACTCCATTAACCCTATTTATTGCCTCCCTTCCTGCCTCCATCCTAGCTTTGACTCCCTACCCTACATGCCCAGTCCCTGCGCTGCTAGAAGTCACTGTGTTGTGGCTACAGAAGGCAGAGAAATTTTTGATAGAGAATTTATATATTATGTTATTACCCAATATAGCCTGAGTCAGTCTAAAATACTTCAGGTATGGAACACAATAAAAGTTTTATTTGACTTGAAACATTAAGCATCATGAATTATCAGTTCATATAATCATACCAATTTAATGAAAAATTATTCCCCTTCCTCACTGCGTACAGGTTTGAGGGAGGGGGATTATTAGATAACCATTTTGTTTACATTTTCTGATGTGGTGGTTTTGCTTACTTGGATTTCTTTATTGAGTGAAGTTTTAGCTGGAAGCAGGAGGAGGGTTAGGGAAGCAAGCAGTAGGTACTGGATTTCCACAAATGACCATGATATAAAAAGTTGCTTAGGGCAAGGATTGTCTTTCTTTTTTAACATCTGTGTCCCCTGTTCTTAGTACGGTACCTGGCACACAGTAGGTGCTTTATAAATGTTTATTGACTGACAGAATGTTGTCATCTCTCTCCAAGGTCATATCAGGGTTCCAGGATGGTAGTTTTAGTCAAAGTAAAAATGTTTTTGAAGGACTCGTATACAAACTATAATCTTTACAGAGTAGCAAAAATTATGAACTAAGGGGGGAACTCACCTATTGGGGAACAGCTAAAAACATTACAGCATATAAATGTTATGAACTATTTTTTTGTCATAATTAGAGAGCTCCATGGACTGATACAGAGTAAGGTGAACAGAACCAGGAGATTAATTTGTACATATAATGCAATATCATAGAGAAAACTTCAAAATACCTTAGAACCATAGTTATTGCCATGATAATCATGTCTGAGTCCAGATGTCTAAAGATAAAACACAACACCTACTTCCTGTAAGAGAGGAAATAGGTTTAAAATGCAGAATAAACAAACACATGTTTTTAGACATGGCCAATATAATTTTTTTTGGCTGAATTATTCACATTTGTTATGAGACTTCCTTCCTTCCTTTTTTCCTTTTGATTGTAAGAGGGAGAAGTAATAAATGCTTGTAAAAATAAATTTAAAAAATACTTGGTATTTCAGGAATCACTGACATTCAAGGATAAGTCTATGAGCTTCGCCCAGGATGAATGGGGGCATTTTGAGTCTGCTCAGAAAGGTCTATACAGAGATGTGATGCTGGATAACTACAAGAACCTGGCTTCATTGGGTAAGGGTTATTTTTTATATGATTCATAAAATAACATTAGACAAGAGTAGGTATGCTTAACCAGGTGTCCAGGAACTTGATTTTTAAAGTATTTCAATAACTTACTTCCTTCTTCTCTCCCTCCCTCCTTCACTCCCTTCTTTTCTTCCATTTCTTTCCTTCCTTCCTTCCATTTCTTTGCTTCCTTCTTTCTTTCTCTTCTCTCCTGCATACTCTTTCATAACCCCCAGACATAGTTTCTAGGATAAGGGAAGTCATACTTCAATCATATTTTTATTTGGTCAGATTATGCCTGAAATATTATTCAGTTGTAAACTCTGCATTTTAGGAAGAATATGATAAAAGAACACATTTAGAGGAGGGTGATCAAGATAGTGAGAGAACAGAAAACTGTTCTCTACGAGGATTACTTAAAGAACCTGGGAATGCCTATCGTGGAACACAGATGGCTTGGAGGTGGGAGATAGGGTGAAAAATCAGAGTTTTCTTTAGCAGATTGCTGTCCTTTGAGTTTTACTTTGATTCCTGGGAAAGTTCTAGAATGGATCATTAAAGAAATGACTAGTGAAAATAAAGAAAAGAATTCAGTGAGTACAAGGAAACATATGAGGCATGGTTACATTGAAAATAGGTCATGCTATACTCACATGATTTCCTTTTTAACAGGGTTACTAAATTGGTAGATCAGTAAAATATTGTAGATACAGTTTACTTGGATTTTTGGCAAAAAATCTGATAAATTATGCCATTTTATTCTTCTGGAAAGGAATAAGAAATGTGGACTAGACAGTATAATTAGATAGATTCAGGTTGCGTAGCTAAATTCAAAGAGAATTTATTAATTATTAACTCAGTGTTAACTTGTTTGGCAGCCCCCAGTGGAGGGTCAAGGGGTATATATTTGGTCCATTTCTGTTTAATGTTTTTGTTTTGACTTGAATAAAGATATAGATGATTAAGTTGCACAAGACTCTGAAGCTGGGATCGGTAACATGAAAGAGTCAAATAACTTTTTCATTATAGTCAACAAGTATTTGTTAATCACTTACTATGTGCCAGGCACTGTGATTTGCTATGGAGATATAAGAAAGGCAGAACCATGCTACCTGCCCTTACTGGAGCTTATGTTCTAATTGGAAAGGCAATGTGCAAATAGCTATGGATGTACAAAATGTATACAGTATAAATGGAAAGTCATTTTAGAGGTAAAGCCCCAGAGGGTGTAGGTGGGAAAGGCTCTTACAGAAAGTGAGATTTGAACTGAGTCTTGAAGGAAGCCATTATTTATATAACATAGATATGATAACAGAACCTGCTTCACAAGTTTGTTGTGAAGATGAAATGAGATAATATGTATAGTGCTTTGTAAACCCATTATTATTAATGAATTTCTAATAATTAGAGCTGCTTGAAAGTGGTTGTCTAGGAAGGTGCTGGGCATCCTGCCCCCACAATGAAGATCTATGAAATCTGCATAAATTCTTCAGGAATGTTATAGTGGAGATTCCTTTTGGTTATGAATTGGACTAGATGATCACTGACACCCCTTCTAACTCTGTGTGTTACAATGAAGTATGCCAAAATTTGGTACAATAGTCACAATAGTTGGTATACATAAGCACTTTAAAGTTTACAAAGTACTTTACAATATATTGTCTCATTTCATCTGTACAATCACCTTTGGATTTTGGTGTTAATATTATCCACATTTTACAAAAGAAGAAACTAAGGCACAAAAAAGTTATGTGATATGCCCAGGGTCACACAGCTATTAAGTTCTGAAGCAAGACTTGAATTCAGAATTTCTTGACTCTCAGTCTACCTATCTATCTATTCCAAAGTGTAGTTGCCACTGCTATGAATGATAGAGAGTTGAAAGAATAACCTCCATTGGAGAATGTTGCAAAGGATACTAAACTATCAGGGGAAATCTGGTTTTCACAAAATGTGAGAAAATGAATGATGTCATAGAGAAAATATTGTAGAATATAAAAGTACTTGTTCAAAAGAGTACAATGGAGATGTGGATTTATAGCTCCCATGTGTAGATAAGAAGAATAGGATGGAACTGGTTTCTGCTCTGATTCTTTATCTTCTATCACAAACACTTAAAGCATTTCTTTTTTACCTATAAGGAGGACATCCAGTTTCCAAGCCAGATGTGATTTCTCAGTTGGAGCATGGAAAAGATCCATGGGCCAAGAAGGAAATTCCAAAAAGGAACCGCCTAGGTGAGTGTGAGAACCCAGGTGGAAATCACTGTAACGGTCATGAAGGGTGGAATTTTGGAAGTAGTGATTGGGTAAGTCTCTTTAAATATCTTATACCTGTGGATAGAACTGGGACCCTTTGCCTTGAACTCCCTTAGATCCCTGGACTTCATCTAAACATTTCACAGATTCTTGGAGTTGAAAATGATCTTTGAGGTTAGCTGGTCCAACTTCATATACTCTGTAACATCCTTGACCAAAAGCCCTCTGCTTCTGATACAGCATGTTATGTTTTTGGTCAACTGTAGCAATTATCAAATTCTTCCTTTTATTGAATTTAATCTCCTATATTATCTAGTCAGGTTATTTTTCTTTACTATTCCTGTATTTTCTTCTGCTGGAGGATAGTTCCACTTATATAACCCACCATTAAGTAGATTTTTTTCATGTTTTGAGTTTTTATGTATTTTGTGAGACTTTCTGATGTACCTCATTCCTAAAAATATCATTTCTTGAAGGAGGCAGTCAGATGTAGTGGGAGTCACACAATCCAGAGGACTGATCTGATCTATTGTTTATGGATACTCCTCTTGCTTAAGGTCAATATGTCCTTCAGCTGGAGTTAATTCTCTCCTCCCTGCATTCCCACCTTGACCTCTGGCCACAGTCAACTTTTCTCCTAGGAATCACATCTCTAGTTTGGAGAAGGTGATCTTTTGGGGTGCCCAGTAAAGACCCATTAAAAGACTTGTCTCTCCTCCTCACCCCATCCATGGATGTGCTTCAGCAGCATTTTATCACTTTGCCTTCTAGGTCATGATTAACTTTCTTGTCCCAGCTCCAGCTCCTACTGCAGTTCTCCTCCTCTATTATTCCCTCTACTCTTTCATGGCCACTAAATCTTGCTAAGAGGCTGCAGAAATTACTGTTCTTTCTCTGCTCACCTGGTAGCTGCGACAATGTCCATCTCCAGTTCTTGTGTCTCTTGCTTGCCCTCTTTTCACTGGAGCTTCTTCCCACTGTTGGAGACAGCTAGGAGTCTCATTGGAGAGAGCCCTGGGCCTGGAGTCAGGAAGACCTGAGTTCAAATGTGGCTTCCGACCTTTACTAGCTGCATGACTCTGGACAAGTCCTTTAACCTCTGTTGCCTTAATCCACTGGAGAAAGAAACGGCAAACCACTCTAGGATCTTTGCCAAGAAAACCCCAGGTATGATATAATCCATAGGGTCATGAAGAGTCAGAACCTGAACAACATAGACAGTAAAACAACTTCCCATTGTATTTTCATTCCCACAGCAGGTAAGCACGAGATTCAGTCCATAGAACATTTATACAGTACTCCTTCTTATCTTCCTCTGACTCTTTTCCCCCATCATCCCCACCTACCTTTTTTGATTGAACATGTGATTTCATCAGTGTAGTGAACTTCGGGTGAGTAACTTTCTCTACTAGTGTAGATTGGCTTTTTCAAGGCAACTTGTCATTTTAGAGAGGTTAACCTAACTTAAGATTAATCTCCTGAGAAGTTAGGAGACTTGTTCACTGATACACAGATGGCATGTGTTAGAGACAGGGCTGGAAGCTAGAACTTCCTGATCCTGAGGTCATCTTTGACACCATTCCAGGATCCTAATTTCCTTTTAAACTTGTAGTGCTTTAGAACCTTTTGTCCTGTGATGATCTCTCTTCGTTATTTTTTTTTAAAGATAGCCTCGGAACAAAAGATAATTGATTTCTTAGCTCGTTTTTTTTTTTTTTCTTGATGACTGTGTTTATTTGCCTTGCTTCTGTTTTGGTTTTGTTTGGATTGTTTGCCGACTGAATATTCTCACCTCTTGTTTCTTTTGCAGGAATGATCCAAATGCTTCTTTTTTTGTTGAAGTTCTATGTATATCCATTGATATTGATTGGCTGATCTTGCAATGCGAGATTAATTTGGGGGTACATCATGATCCTCCTTTTTTGAAATATCCTATTCTACCCTCTCATTTCTAACCTAATATCTTTTTTTTTTAAACAAGTTTTGTTTGTGTGTTGAATAGGTATGGAGGTTCTTGCTGCTATTCCATGATCTCTGGGAAATCTTTTACTGGGGATTTTGGGTTTGCTTTCCTTTAAAGTAGGAATTTTTACCATGGATTTCACAGATACGGTTTGTGGGTTAATCTCAGTAGGTCTATGAACGTGGATGGAAAAAAAAAACTTTACATTTTTATTTTAGCACAATTGATTTCCTTTCTAATCTCATGTATTTTATTTTATGCACTTAAAATATTGATCTAAGAAGAAATTGATAGACTTAGCCAAATTGCCAAAGGGATCCAGGATGCTAAAAAGATCAAAAATCCCTACTTGAAAGTATACTTATTCATAGTGTTATGGCCATCTTTTGAATTTACTCATTTTTCCTTCTGTTTTTATAAGTCTGTCTTTCTGAAAAAAGGTCATAGGAACATTTTGTCTCTGTGTCCCAATAATAGTAGTGACCTCACCTCTCAACCCTAAACCTGAACTTCCGCAATCACTTTTATAGTACCTTTTGCCATTTGAGGAAACAATGACATGGCAGTAGGTGTATGAATGATAAAAATCTTCATTTTGTCACTGACCTGATCAGGAATCTATAATGCCAGCTGTATCAAGGCTAAAGTATACTTCCTTCTAATTCCTTAATTGCCTTCTCTTCATTTAGTTTCCATTCTGTTTACATATCATAATTATTCTTCTATGTATAGCAGTCTAGTATAGTAGAAAGATCCCAGGATTTAGAGTCAAAAGATCTGAGTTCAAGTCTTTGCTTTACCACTTATAAACTGTGTGACCTTGAGCAACCTCTGTTTCTTTTTCTGTAAAATAGTATAAAAATATTTGGCGACCCACTTTATAAGGTTTTTGAAGAAAGAACTTTGTAAATACATATATATATATATATATATATAAAACACACAGATATACACACACAAAATGCCCATACATATATGTACAAGTGTATATATACATATACGCAAATTATTATTAGAGAGACAGTGTGGTATAGTAGAAAGAACACAAATTATGGAATAAAAAATCTGGATTCAAGAATGAGTATAATCAATGTTTGATCATATACTATATATTCTTTATCTTTTTTTCATATGTTTTAGTCTTGTCTCTCCACTTAGATTCTAAAGACCCAGAGGAAAGGGCCTATTTCTTCTACTTCCATTTCTCTAGTGTTGGACACATGGTAAGCAGTTGGTAAATAAAGCCTTGACCGATTGTTTACTGTGAGTCAGGACATATTTCTTTACCTCCCTTCTTTCTCTCCCTTCTCCTTCACTCACTTTCTATTCTTTATTTTCTTCCTCCCCTTTTACTTCCTTCATAGTACTACCTAATAAGGGTTTAGAATCTAAATAGGAAGATAAAACTATGAAATATTTTAAAATGGAACATTTTAGAAGTGAAATTTTTAAATAAATAAGGTAGAACAATAGTGTATGGCTAAGTTCTAAAATGTATAGGCAATAAATAAATGATTTTGAAATTCAAATTAATAATTATTTATTGAAGGGTTATTATGTATAGGATCCTTTATGGTCAGTATTGTGGAGAATAGGAAAAAGAATAAGATAGTCTCAAAGTCAATTACATTTTTAGCCTAGCCAGAGAGATCAAGCATGTACAAGAACAACTATAATACAAGATAGTTCAGATAGGGAACACAGTGCTGGCTCAATTAGTCTTTTCTGTGAGTGTGACATGATCTGGACCCTGAAAAATGTTTGGAATTTTAGTAGGTGGAGAGAAAGGAAAATGATATTCCAGGTAGAGTGAATAGCAAAGGGTGCAGAATGAGTATGGCCATGGATAAAAAGAGAGACCAGACCAAAAAGAGTGAAGGTAGAAGCAGGGCCAAGTTGTAGAGGAATTTGATTGCCAACCTGAGTAGGAAACTAGAAGAGGTCTTTCAGCAAGGGAAGAGTATTACCAAACCAGGGGATAGACTGTAGTAGTGGTTCTATGGGAGTCATTGACAGGGGAGAGAGTTCAGTAGTCAGGAATCCAGGAAGAGCACTTTGGTTTAAAGCTTTACCCCACCTTTTTGTTTTCCTTCCTGATGGCAGCTAGCCTGATTTTAAGCATCAAGATGATAAGTGATGGACCCAACACAAGGAAATGAGTTTCAAAAGAACAGGTTTCTTTACTCATAGAAATACAGTTGTCAAACACTGGGCAAATTTAGTGGTTGAATTGAGAGCCAAGCTTTTTTCCCCCCTTTCTCTATGGATATAACACTTCTGTGTGGCAAATATGGTCAGCATGAAATATAGAATCTTCCATGTTTGAGAAAACAGGATACTGTTTGGGTAGGGGCTTTTTATGGGGCCCTGGGGATGCCAGGAACTATGTCACTGGTACAAAGAGCCTTTGGATATGTATGAGAAAAAGAACTTTTGTACTCTTGCTGCCTAGGCAGGGTAAATATGATATGTCCTCTGGCTCACTTAAACTTTCTCTTCAGTGTGGCAGATGATTGTCCTGCAGATACAAGCAGGGCATGATTGCATCTAGGTTCAAGTAGGGCTCTGTGATTGAAAGAGTTATCTGAGTATAGATAGGATAAGTGTAGGAGAGCTGTGCAATAGGGAGGTAAGGGAATGTCCTTAGCATTCCCTAGTTTTCATGTGGTTTGTAATTCTATCTACTCTGAAACCTAAGAACTTACCTCTTGAAATCCTATCTGCTCCTCAGTCTCCTCCTTCACTTGTAATGTCTTTAGACTTGATCATCATTTACCATAAGCTTTCATGCCATACTTCTTAAAGGGAAGTCTCAATTGGAAACCAATTTAGTTGAAGAGTTCAGTAAGCATTTATTAAGCTCTTCCTCTGTGCAAGACATACATCTTCAGGTGCCAGTGAAGCAAAAATATAAATCAAATAACCCTGCCCTCAAATCATACATTTTTCTAGAAGTATCCAAAATATACACAGATATATAAATACAAAATAATTGGGTGGAGAAACCAGAAGGAATTAGGAAAGACCTTTGGTCAGAGATGACACATCAGCTGAGTTTTTAAGGCAATGTAGGGAGTCCAAGAAGTAGAAATGAGTAGGGATGGTATTCCTAGCTTGTACAAAGGTATGGAGGTGGGAGATAAAATATCATATCGAAGGGAACATCTAATAGGACAGTTTGAATGGCAGATATTGTGTGGGAAGGAAATTCATGGAAAATCAATATGAAGTGATAGATTTGAGGCAGATAGTAAAAGGCTTTAGGTGCCAAACAGAAGAGTTTATATTTTATCCTAGAGGCAGTAAGAAGCAACTGAAACTTTATGAGCAAAAGAGTGAAAGGTAAGATCTATACTTTAGGAATATTAATTTGGCAGCTCTGGGGAGGATGGATTGAGAGGGGAGGGGCCAGAAGCAGGGAGACTAATTAGGAATTGTTTCAAAACTCCAGGTGAGAGGATGAACAGGGACAGAACTGGGGTGGTGGTCCTTTGAGCAAAGAAAAGGGGATGAAAGTGAGAGATATTATGTAGATAGAACCAAGGAGTCTTAGAAACTAATTGAAAGGGAAGTGAAGAAAGCTGAAAAGTTAAAGTCATTCCAAAGTTGCAAAAATGAGAGCCTGGAAGGCTGGGTTTACTTTTTACAGGAAGAAGGAAATTAGGAAGATGGGACAAGTTTAGGGGAAAGGTGGTGAGTTTTTGTTTTAGATAAACTGAATTTAAGATAATCATAAGGAACATCCAGGTGGAAACTACCAGCAGACAGATGATAAAGGACTAATAACTTATGAGACTTGAGGGCTGAAAATGTACATATACACATACATATATATCTATATGTGTATATGCATCTTGACATATATTTGGGAATAATCTACATAATTAAATCCCTAGAAGCCTATGAGATCACCAGAAGATAGTATATAGGAAGTAGAAGGCTTAATACACAGCCGTAGAGTATCACCCATTCATAATGGGATCAGGAAAAGTAAAAATCAGAAAGCCTGGCATCAGTGATCAGAGTGGGTTTTGACAGGTAGAATGGATCATAGCCCATAGACCTAGAAGGAGCATTAGATATCATCTACTCTAATTCCCTTGTTTTTATATATTAAGAAACTGAGGCTCAGAGTTATGGAGTGATTTGCCTAAAGTTACATAGGTAATAAACATCTGATCAAGAATTTAACCAAAGTCTTTTGGTTCCGTTTCCAGTGCTTGTGCCATTCTGCAACTTTGTGAACATGTACAAATCAGTTAGTCCATGAGAACAGGAATAGCTCTAGTGATCAGAACTGTGCCCAATCCTGGGTATATATGATATGTCCTCTGGCTCACTTAAACTTTCTCTTCAGTGTGGCAGATGATTGTCCTACAGATACAAGCAGGGCATGATTGCATCTAGGTTCTAGTAGGGCTCTGTGATTGAAAGAGTTATCTGAGTATAGTTAGGATAAGTGTAGGAGAGCTGTGCAATAGGGAGGTATGGAATTGTATGTAGAAGATTACTTGATAGTGCTGGATAGATAACTGGGAGGGAGAGGAAGGGTTAGAAGTAGGTACGCTAGGCATGAGATGATGTGGACCCCAACTCATAGCTCAGACTACTTTCTTTAATTACAACTCATCTCATGCTTGCCTTTAGCCAAATTTCCTCTCTTTAATATGTCATCTGGTCAACCAGGAATAGTTGTTTAAATAACCCTTGATAAGGTTGTTTAACTTCTCTCTGTTCATCTCGCACAATGTATCAGTCCTCTTCCCTATCCTCACCCTCCTTAATCTAATAACTTGTGTTCCTTTCTAACTACTTTTCCCTTCTGTTTTCCACTATATGAGCAGATTGTAATGTCATTTGTTAATTGCTATTCAGGACACATGTGTCTTGTGTCCTTGTTAGGTTCACTCTTCCATTCCCACTTGATAATGGTTTACGTTTTCCTAGGACAGGGAACAGGGACATATGTAAATTTGATTTCTTTCAGATTTGGGAGACTAGGTTTGAAATTAAGGAGTCAACTCCAAAGCAGGGTATTTTTGAAGAAGAATCATCCCAGAAAATTATAATGGAACATGGTACAAATGATATCTCTTGAATTCCAAGTTTAGCGAAGATTCTGAATATGTTGCCTAGTTAAAGACATCATGGAGAATCCAGGATCAACATTCTAGGCAAATGATAATTTCACAAAAGAAAACCCTTTCTGCGAAGATAGGAATTAAGTCTAATGAATCTGAAGAAAACATCAAAGTTCAATTTTTGTTATATAACATAGCTCCTACAAAAGAGATATGATATTCAGATGTCATTAAATATAAGAGAATCTATGGAGAGAACAAATTCTGTGTATGTAATGAATGTAGGAAAACTTTCAGTGAAACTTTCAGTTTCAAAACTTTCATATCTTGCTAAACATCAGAGAATTCATACTGATGAGGAACACTATGAATGTAATAAATGTTAGAAAGCTTTCTGGTGGCATATTCACCCTATTCAATATCAGAGGATTCACACTTGTGAGAAATTTTATGAATATAACATATATGAGAAAGTCTTCTTTCATAGTATAAGTCTTACCAGATACCAGAAGATTCATGCTGGAGAAAAACCCTATGAGTAGGTGCAAAAGCTTTCTGTTGGAGTACCTATATAACTACATCAGAGAATTCATACTGGAAGAAAACTCTATGAATGTGGTAAATGTGTGAAAGTATTTAGGTGTAATGCACCCCTTACTCAACACCGGAGTTCACCTTGGAGAGAAATCCTGTGAGTGTAATGAATGTGAGGAAGCCATTATAACCCTTGCACGATACCAGAATTCATACCAATGAAAAACCCCATAAATGTGATGAATGTGAGAAAATCTTCAGTGACAGATCACCCCTTATTTGTCATCAGAGAATTCATACTGGAGAGAATACCTATGAATGCATTGAATGTGGGAAAGCCTTCAGGTGGAAAACACATCTTGTTCAACATAAGAGAATTTACATTGAAAAGAAACCATATGAATGTAATGAATGTGGGAAAACCTTTCATGACAGGTCATCCCCTACTAAACATCAAAGATTTCATACTGGAGAAAAACCCTGTGGATATAACAAATGTGGGAAAACTTTCTGTTGGAGTATCTAACTCCACATCAGAGAATTCATACTGAAGAGAAACCCGATGAATGTGGTGAATGTGAGAAAGCATTTAGGTGTAATGAAAACCTTACTCAACACCAGAGAACTCACACTGGAGAGAAATCCTATGCATGTAATGAATGTGAGAAAACCTTTAGTCAGAGTATAGTCCTTTTGCCACATCAAAGAGTTCATGCTGGAGAAAAACCCTGTGAATGTAAGGAATGTAGGAAATCATATAAATGTACTGAATGTGAGAAAGCCTTTGGTGAAATAATCCCTTACAAAATATCAGAGTTCATATAGGAGAGAAACTTTTTTAATGCCATGCATGTGGCAAAGTCTTTAAGTCCAGTTCAGCCCTTGTTAGATGTCAGAAACTTCACAGTGGAAAATAGCACCCCAAAAGCAGTATGTGATGGAAGAGGCTCTTTCCGAATTACCTTTTAGTTAAATACCCTAGATCTCAGAGTGTGGTCCAGGAGCCACTGAGAATCCTTGAGACCTTTCAAAGGGAGCCACAAGGTTAGGACTATTTTCATAGTACTAGGATATTTTAGTTTAAATATAATAAATATTGATAGATATAACTCACATAAACAAAAACTCTTACGGGGGTGTTGCAAGTGGAAGAAGTATTCTCGTTAGTGAAATTTCTCAGTTGTTCTGTTTGCAGATGCCATTGTAATAGTTGCAACACCACGACAGAGCCTTTTCATTGAAATCTACAGCCATTCGAGACATTCAAACCCCCAGTACAGAATGTATATCATCCAAATTATAAGATTCAGTTGGAGAGATGGCTATATATACCTTGGACAGGTACTGCAGATGGATAGCAAACTAGGTCTAGAATTGAAGATCAGATTGGTTTGTTTTAGGGAAATTATACAGTTTTCAATAAGTTTTTTCTAGCAATAAAAGCCTATGTTTTTCAATGCCAGTATTCTCTCAGTACTGTCATATGCCTGACTTTGAAGACAGAAAGGCCAGGGTTGAAATTCCCCCTTTGGTACTTATTATATATGACCATGAACATGGAACGTAATTCTAGAAAGATCAAGATTTCTGGTGATCCTAAAGACAACAGATATATACAAGAGGAATGTCATTTATTGTAGCATATTGCCAATGATGAATTGTAAGAACCACCCTCAAGAAAACACTTGATGAGAAAAAGAAGTAGACTAGTTGTATAATAAAAGCAAGGGATAATGGTTGTACCAAACAAGTACTGCATACTTGCCTACAAAATGTTAAAAAAAAAAAGACCTAGAAAAAAGTTGCAGTAGCAGTGGTATCCTCTTTATGTAGGTTGGACTGGTTTAACTTTAAAGGGGCAAGGAGGCCATGTTATGGGTCTAATTGGTCCAGGGAAGTAGGGCATGAATCAATGGTATGGTTTCCAGGTCATCTGATACATAAAAAGTCCAGTCTATGGAAAGTTGGTACTTCTCAGGTTTATCAGAATCCTGAGTCATGTGAGTCAGTAATTATATCTTTCTGACCTGCATTTACCAGAATGTCAGAGGTGGAGGTTGAGGTGAGTAACATCTTTATGAATCAATGATTGTATCCTTTAAAACTTTTCTTTTAAGTAAATTTCTTTTTATTGAATCATATATGGTCCATGAGTGTTTCATTTCATTCTAATTGTGAGTCTGAATTACTAAACTGTTCTGAATCTGTCTCAGAATA
Source organism: Potorous gilbertii (assembly GCA_028658325.1). NCBI lineage: Eukaryota > Metazoa > Chordata > Mammalia > Diprotodontia > Potoroidae > Potorous > Potorous gilbertii. The sequence goes on from CM053769.1 coordinate 146,281,508, forward strand.
AAGGCAGTTCCCTGATGAAGATTTTGTGGAAGAACTTAAAATAGAAATGCATAGAAAGTACGTCTGCGTTTCATTTTGTACCAGTGCATAGAGTGCTCATAATAATAAAGTCAAGGAACCTTTGAATATTAAAATATATATATATTATATATGTAAAAGAAAAGCATGTATTCCTCGTTTTTCCTTTATACTCTTCAAATGTATACTAATAGAGTTTTATTTTCTAAACACTAACTAGTTTGAAGTCAGTGGATCCATACACAATTTTGTACTACATAGATACTACTATACCAACTCCATGAACAAGTTTTCTAACTGTATGCCATTGTCTGGACAACGTGGATTTTTCAGATGCTTAGTTCTTCATATGTGTATTTTTAGACTAATCTCTTAACGATCATAGATCTTATCGAAGTCATTGAAGAGGCCTTGTAATGGTCTTCATGGTAGTCAGCATGATATTATCTTCAAATGTATATCTGTAGGGTCTTGCCATTTTTTTGGTGATAGGTTAATCTTTTCCAGTTCTTCTCTTAAAGAGAGAAATCATAAGATATAAGCATGAATTTCTGAGGAGTCTTCAATTTTTTGGCTTCTGTTGTTAAACTCTGACCATATTTTCTGACATCTTATTTTCTATCCTTCCCTGTGTTCATCTTTTTATATATGGCAGTTATTAAGCATTCAAAATATATACTGACTTAGTTTGTAAGATCTTTTACTGTTCTTCATAGAATTTTTCTACCTTTTAATCTTCTGCACCAGATAATACTACTTAAGCTACAGTTTTCTTCATTGTGACAATTTTATTTATGCTTTTCAGAAGCACTGCAAATGAAGATGAACATTGGAGTGCAAAATAATGTCAGCTGCACTAACGCCTTTGCTTCATGTCCAAGGAGAACCTTTGAGACACAATTCTATTTAGCTACAACTTTCTTTTGATATTTGGTTTTATTTATTAAGAGAATACCAGTATTGATATGGTTCAGTTTCTCTAATAATTTGTCAAGTTTTTGGTCACTAGACAATGATTTTACATTTAGAGTACCAACAGGTAAGCTAATGTGATAGGTAGTATAAAAACTATAACATCTCTGCAGAAGTGGAAGAGGTCTTTGACTTTGAGGTGGTGTTTTTTAAAATTTTTTTTAATTTTTTGCTATTTTTTATGGCATATCATTCCAGGTGGCAAAATTCTCATAGGATCATAGTTTTAGAGATGGAAGGGAATGTAGAAACTATCTAGTTTAAATTCCTTTATGTTGCTACAGGAATTGAGGTAGGAACCGAGAGGTTGTGATCTCTCCAAGGTCATACAACAGTAGAGCAAAGATTCAAGCTAAGGCCCCCAACTTCAAATACAGCATTCTTTCCCCTGTAGTGTATCTTTAAGATTTGGAGAAAGGAACTGTTCTGCAGATTCACCACAAAGGGAGAATCATTTAATGGAGATCATAGAGAAAGTATAAACATGTAGAGGATGTGACAGTCTTGCTTAATCAAGATATTCTCTATGCCTTTTGAGACAAAAATTAGAACTGAGTGATCTAATCTCTTCTTTGTCAATCACTCCTATGGTAGAAGTGTCCACAAAGGCAGCATCGCCTTGTTATGGTTGTAATCCATTTGTTTCCATGAGGTCTGAAAACAGAGTAAATCAGTTAATACTTAAAAAAATAGCAAGGAGGTCAAGTAATTCAAAATTTAAAAAAAGTAACTCAGGCTATTTAATTGAAGGTCAAATATTGAAGCTGAAGCTTAAATACTCTGATCACTTAATGAAAAGATGGGATTCATTGGAAAAGATCCTAATGTTGAAAAAGATCAAAGGTAAAAGGAAAATAGGATGGTACAGGATGAGATGGATAGATGGCATCATGGAAACAATGAAAGTGAACTTGGACAGACTTTAAGAGATGGAATTATAAAGAGTCAGATATGACTGAATGACTGCTCACCAATAACAGCAAAGATTAAATGATAATCGATCTAGGAAATCTAAGATGCCCAACAAAAATACAAATTGAGTTAATAAATTAGTAATGATATATAAATAAGTCCACATAAAAGATTTGCTTTTTGCTTTTGAGTAACAAAACATAGAAGCAATTGAGAAACACCATTTCAAAATTAACAAATTTTGGGTATCCACTTATCAGGACACATACTATGTGTGTATTTATATACATATATATATATATATATATATATATGTATATATATATTCAGGAAACTCTGAAGTCAGCTTAATGGATATAAGCAATTGAAATGAATAATTGAAGAGCTATTCCCTAAATATTATTTCTGTGACTTTAACATTGTAATTACAGAAAATCTGAGCAAACATTCCAGTGCTTCACTAATTATAATTTTACTTACGTAACAATGAAAATATCATGTATGTTACTTTATAGCATTTGATGAAACAAAAATTGAACAGGGAAATAAAAATCCAAGAGTATTAATGTGAAATCACAGGTATGGACTCCCCACTCCCCAAATCAATAAAATGGTGAGGAGGAACAAAACGAAAAACAAGAGCTAATGAAGGTGTATTAACTGTGGAATTGCCGTTTCAGAAAGAGAACTAAGAATTTATAAGAGATTATTATTATTGAGTAAACACAGGATTAGAAGGGAAATATTATTTAAGAGAATTTTGAAAGAAAGAAAAATTTGATAGCAAGTATGATAGAAAATAATTTAGACATACTACAATGAATTCTAATTGATAATAACCCAAAGAAAAATTTAAAAATGAGGAATTATAAATTTCAGTTGCTGAGAGGAAAAAATATCCTGGAAAATAGAAGAAACTACTGAAGATGAAAAATGGGCTTCACATAAAAATAAACAATTTCATGACAAAATTCAATAAAAAATAGATCGCCAGTGAACATATATCTCATAGCAGATAAAGAAGTTGAGATTTTGTCAGTGTGCAAACACCTTCCACTTAGTACAGCATTTTTTAAACTTTATGTTGTCAGGACCCCCTTCACACTCTTAAAAATTACTGAGCTCTCGTTTATATGGATTATATCTATCATTACTGACTGTATTAGGAATTAGGAAATTAGGAAACATCATATAATTATTATGAAAATATTTTTGACCTCACCAAACCACTGCAAGTTTCCTGGGGTCTTAGGATCACACTTTGAGAATCACTAACTTAGAAGATAAGCTTTAGAGAATTGCCTAAGGCTCATATATCTCACAATATGATGAAATGAATGAGTCAAAATGTGTCTATCATACATATGAGTGAAACACTCCCTTGTGATAGGCAAGGATGTTATGAAAAGAGCCACAGGGCAGTTGATTGTCATGCACTTTTGAGAAACAATGATTTAATTACTGTTCTTAGAGAAAAGGTTGGAAATGGGTGAACACTGAAGCAGGGTACATACTAAGATAGCCAGGGTATATGGATGAATGGAACGTGAAGCATGATCTGGAACCAACTAAATATATTGGATTAGGTGAGTTTGCACTCACCAATTTAGACAGTTCATCCTTAAAACTAAGTAGATTAACAGTCTCCAGGGAGAGGGGGATGTCCTCTAGCTCGTATTTGTCTAGCACATCAGAGTCTACAAATCATTTTGTAAGCATTCCCTCCTTTGAGTTTCTTTGCAGCTATATTTCCTAAATAATGCAAGTACATTTCACAAATGTAAGGCTAAACAGCTATTAAGTGGTGATTCTTGTTACCAGCAAACTTATGGAATTCATCCAAGTCCTCACGATAGTTGGCTCTTCAGGGCGTAGGGTTTGGACAAGTTGGCCTTACTGGAGCTCCCAAGGATTCAGACTTTCCGGCTTTCCCTTGCCAGGCAGTTAGATGATATTCCTGAAGTAAGGAAAACCTATGTTCAAGTCCTGCCTCAGACACTCACTAGCTATATGACCTTAGGCAAGTCATTTAACCTTTTTGTACCTCGGTTTCCTCATCTGTAAAATGAAAAGGTTGGATTCAATGGTCCCAACTAAGGGCTATTCCTGCTCTAAATTTCTGATCCTATGATCATTCCTTGCCTCTAGCCACAGTAACTATGAATAATATTGTAGGTGAACTTGTTTGATTTTGCCCTATAACAGGGTTTCACCCATCTCTCTCCAGGGTTGTCTCTATAGCCTAGAATCTGGGCTTGGACTACTCTGCCTTTTTTGGGAGTCTATACTTTAGGTTTCTCCTCTTCCTGGGTTTGAGATATTAAGGTATTGGGGTATGTGTTTAAGATAGAGGCCGGTCCAGGCTCTCTTCTCTTTAAGTTACTTTTGGATGTGGATACAAATACAAATACACTACAAACTCATTTTCGCAATGCTAAAGCCCTATACTTTTATCGTTACCAACTGAAATAAGCAACCTTTCCTCTCTGCTTCAGAGCAGGCATGTGTTAGTAACAACTAGGAATCCAAGATTGCTGAGTCTGGGGGATGGTAAAATAGCTGTTGTCAATAGACCTGATGAAGCCCACAGCTTGTTACTCATGTTGGGCTTGTGCAAGGCTAGCACCTAAAAGCTTGTAGAAGTAGAACTTGCTGGATAGTAGCCTAGTCCTATTAACTACACTGCTACTTAAAGAGCTGGTTGTCTTTGAAGGAAGGAAAGTGAGAGGGGATGGTTTTGTGATAAGGGAGCAGTACATATTTAGTTCTTTGTGTTATGCATGATCCTTGGGGAGTCTCAATATGCTGAGCTGGTCTATGTACTGTGTGAAGTCTTACACATAGAGCATCCTGATGGGTTTGTGCAATGGTGCTTTGTGTGACAGCAAACAGCATCCATACCTTGGCAACACTTGAGCCTTTTCCTTTTTTCTCATATATGGATGATTTCCTGCATCCTCTGGAACTGAGTTTTTTCAAAATTATGATGGAGAATTTCTGAAAGAAAATGCTAACTCCTCTACCTCCCCACCATTGCAGGTATTGACTCTGTTGACAACCCAGGTTTCCACATTTCCAGCCTTGGGATATAGGCATTTGGGGGTTGGGGGTGAGGAAACAGTGGTCTACCTAGGCCTTCATTTAGATTCCTGCCCTTAAAAGACATGAAATGGAACACTGTCCCACCAGAAAAATCCAAGTCTTTTCCCCTGTTTCTTCTTTCTGTCCACACAACCACTTTGCCTTTAATGTGCTCTACCAAGGTCAAAACTCATGTGTATGGTTTAGGGTAGGACCTAGCTGGAGCTATGTTGTCTCAAACTAAAAATCTTAGCAGATACACTGAAACCCACCCAAGTGAAAACCTGGTTCTGGATTGACTCTGTAAAAAGAGTCATGAGGATAGAATATATTTGTTTTAGTTTCTTGTAATATACCAACTTTTAGCGTTTAGTCTACTTTTCCTTCTAAATTGGACATACCCAAATAAAGTGACATTAAGCATTTGCTTATTGGTGGAACTCAGGAGATCTCTCCTCTCTTCCTCCTTTTTCCCCACCCCTTCCCCCCTCACAGTCCTTTCCTATCTCTTTGAGGTCCCATTGTTAACCCAAAGCTTTCTTACCTACAGGTACTTCCCTGGCTACGCACCAGTTTGTCTTACCCAGAGTTTTCTGCCTGATGATATGCTGCTTCTCCCGAGTGGCCAAACCTCAACTTATTTGAAGTCTCCTGTTCATCTTCTGTCCTGATCTCTCTGGCTTGGAGAATCTCCTCTACAAGTGTCCGGACCATACTGCTTTTGGTAATTTTTGCTGATGCCTTTGGCTAGGTTGTTTCCATACTCCCATTCAGTATCACTATATATAAAAGATTCATACTGGGGTTGGCTATATGGACTCTACTTCCCTTCTTTGAACTGATAGGGGAACATGGGAAAGAAGAGAGCACTTTGGTGTACTCTATAGTAAGGGTCTTCAGATCCCAAGGGATATGTGATCAACTATCAGTTCACCCTTCCTTCAGAGGTCAATACTGAGGCTTACTGCAGCCTTATCTTCATGCCTTATCTCTGAACAATTCTTCATTTCATGCTCCCACAGGTGTTCAAGTCTCTAACTACTACTTTGTTATGGAGGTTAGCCCTTCAGGGTAGTTACAACCCAAATCCTTCTTGTTACCCCTAGCAATACCTGAGCAGATGTCATTGGTAAAGAAGCACTCCAAACACCCAATATGCCCACTGGCTATCTGCCCAGATCAATTTGTGGCTGTGGCACTAGAATTCTAATTGGTTTCCCATCTCAAATCTCTCCCTACTCCAATCCATTCTTCAGACAACCACCAAAGTAGTTTTCCTAAAGTAGATCTGACCCTATTCCCCCTGCTTTCAAGAAACCTCAGTGGCTGCCTGTTCATTCTGAGAACAAATATAAATTCCAATATTTGACATTTAAAGACTTTCGAAACTTGGCCCCAACCTACCTTACTAGCCTTGTTATATCCTTCTGTGATTCATGCACTGCACAATCCAACCAAATTGGCCTTCTTACTGTTCCTCATCCTTATAAAAAACATCCAAAATATCCAAATATGAATGGGATATTAAACATTCATTAAGCAAAACCATGAAAAGGAGGAATGAAATTTTCTGCTGAGTTGAATTCATAGACAATTCACTTTTGGTTATTTTTTTCCCATTGTGTATGATGATTGTCTTCATGCAAAAAACATGACTCCTGAAGAACTATTATGTTCACTGTTATACCTATCGTTTGTTGTAATTTGTATTTGTGTATGTTTTATAATGTGTGTATAGTAGAGCATGTATGTAATTTAATTTATAAATAAATCCATATATGTGTATAAATAGGGGTGTGTGCACATTTTTCTTTTTACCAACAGGGTGTATAATCAAGAAGTTTGGAGGCTACTGTCTTTTTAGAGGAGTCGTTATTATGCCACAGTTCCCAAACTGAATGAAACTTTTCTTAAGCATCCCAAGGTCCCATTATCTCTTTTGGCTGCCATATAACACCGTTGATACAACAAAATCCTGAACACCACAAAATACCAGTCAACACCAAATCTAGATGTCTTTGCTGCAACATTTAATCTTTCTCACCTCTCCTTTCAACAACTAAACTCCCCAGACCATAAAATTGCTTTTCCTAGGGTCTTTGTTTATAAGGCACAACATAATAGCAATCAATTAATCAACAATCATCCTAATTTTTACGCAATCATCTGTAATTTTTAGGCCATAAAAGATGTCTTCCTCCTCTTCTACCTCCACTGGCTGGCTTAGTTAGAGTCAGAGTTAACAAGCACTAAAACATAAGGCATCTAAGCAGTATTCTCCATTCAGTAGTTCAAATAACCGGGAACAATATAAAGGCCAAGGCCTTCTACCACATCCGAGAACCAAGCAGGAAAACATCAGATGAGTTGAGACACTAGATTCACATAGAGTAGATCCAATAAAGCAACATGAAAAAAGGAATATAGTATGAAAAAACACAATGATTTGCTTCTAAGAAGCAGTGTCAAGAAATATCACTTCTTGGTAGCATGTGCTGTTTACACTTCATCTCAGCTGAAGGCACCATAGCTGTGGGCTTGCACAGTAGCTCTCTTTCTAAAATACCTCCCCATCTTTATAAAAACAACTATCACTTTAATGTCTAAAATGTTACTGTAACTTTAAGGTTTAAAAAATACTATGTAGACATACAATGGTTTGCTGCTAAATGTTTAACAAATAACCCTCCAAAAATATACAAATGGCATACATTGTTAGTTTAATCTGCATTATTAACATGTCATTTTCGTAATTCTAGAGAATCAACACAATAAATTTATCCCCAATTTTTGTCTGTGCCAATTTCCAATGCTCATATTTAAATTTCAACAATTAGCTCTAGTGAATTAATTTAATCTGCTCTGGCACACTCTTCCTAATATATGCCTAAGTTGATTCTCACAATAACCCTGTTAAGTGGGTAATTAATTTTATTTTCCCTATTTTATAGGAAATAAATAAAAGGCTTAGAAAGATCAAATGACTTGTCCATTTGGGGTCACTTAGCTAGAGAGTAGTGAAGTTGAAATTTGAAACTAATACTATTTCTTTGGCCTCCTACCTCAAGGCCCTGGCCAAAAATGGTAGAAGTCTTTAAACAGAGCAGGGACATGTAGGTTGTGTGTGGGTTCCCATGTTTTTTTTCTTAGGCTTATCTTCCAAGAACTTGTGGGCACTATCCACCAAAGTCCATGATCTCACACAGTCACAGAATTTGAGAGCTAGAAGAGGCTGTAGCAATAGGTGGATTGGTCATCTGTCCAACTTAACACTTTTTTGGATGATAAGTTCTACTTGGCCATCCATGACTAGTTTAGGTAGATATATATTTGCTGGGCATTAATCTGGTTCAATTGAAGAAAGAAAATACCAACTATCCAGATTATGATATATGGTTGGATGGTCACTAAGACTATAATGATAGCCCATAAGGACAAAGAACTTGAACAGATACTGCATATAGCCAAAAACTACTAAAAATTGAAGAGCCAGATGTGAGTGCATTAGATTGCCTTTGAGAAGCTGTGTAATCCTTTTAACATGCCCCGTTTCTCCCCCAAAGGTCCATCTTTTAAACATCAATGGTCTTTTCTATGCTATTTAATGGTGAGTCATAATGAGTCACAGTATCTGAAGAATTAAATTGAGGGTTAACACAGGGAAGTGGAAGAGTGCATGGTTTAGCATAGACTCCAATGTATTGTTAATCAACTGTACGACTGGAAAAGAAGGTGGCTAATAATTTAGTAAGAGTTTAAACAAAATCAAAAGTTTTCCAGGAGTATAAGACATGACTAGTGAAGTATGTGCATCACTGGAGAAGTACCCACTTTGAAAATATCCCAAATTCAATTCAGTCTTGAAAGTTTTGTTTAAAATGGACCTTTCATATGAAGACAAATGGAAAGCATGATAGATATGGACCAGGAAAGCTAATCCTGGTTAATAGGACATTTGGATAACTGTGCCATTGAGAAGGGATCTATCACTCACTCTGCGAGTTTCCTACAGGAATGCCTTTGCACAGATCTGGATCAGCCATCCAGACATGATCTTCAGTGGGAAAAGTTTCCTGAAGTGCAACAGATCATATAATAGCAATTCATTTTTTTAAATACAATTTTGGGGTTTTTTTTGGTTATTGTTCATTTTTGGTCTCTGCTGTCCCTAAGGTTTAATATACCATGCTCAAGACATTCCTTCCCCCCACACCATGCCTTTTATGGAACACAGAACAGCTGGAAACTTCCATACCCCAAGGAAGGATCCTATCCTTAGTCACATCTTTTTGCCTCCTTGCTTATGATGTCAAGGGTGTTAAAACAATTGTGCTGTACCTGAAGAAGACTCTGCCTTCTCCTTATAAAACCTAAGGCTGTCTAGTGAATAATCAGAAGAGTCTATGGTTCTGCTCTCCTAGGACTGTATCCTTATCACAACTGGTATGCTTAAAGGTTCAATTGTATTCAGTTCTTAATAAGAATTATAACATGACTGAAACTCTCTAGCAAACTTGCTGATGCAGCATAGTTAAAACTTTACCTTTTTGATCATGATGAGGTTTTCCTGAGAAATTATAAAAAATTCCCTCTTTTGCTTCTGGTTTATGTTCCTTGACGCCACTATCCCATCATCAGAATAATAACTGCGGCTATTGATCCTTTGTTTGAAAACCTACACAGACCCGCTACTTTCCAAGCCACCACTTAAATGTTGTATCATAGGATAGTGGGGATACCTCATATGGCTTGATCCCTGCTTGAATTGCTATTCCCTGTGCTGGGTTTTGGCTGTTACAACAAAACATTCATGTTTCTTTTTTTTCACTTTTTAAAAATTTAGTTACAAGTCAAAACAATTTTAACATTCATTTTTAAAACTTTGAGTTCCAAGTTCTCTCCCTTCCCCTATGTTGAGAAGGCAAGCAATTCAATAAAGATTATATATGTGTAGGTATGCAAAACATTTCTATGTGTGTAAGCACCCCGGCATTGACAAGGCACCTATCACAGTTTCTTAGACCTGCATTCATAAAAGGAAAGGCAACTTTTGAGGGGTTTACAATCACTTTAATCAAGCACATGTATCATTCCTTTAACCAAGCACATATATCATTTGCCTAGTTCAGGGGAGTCAGCATCCTGAACTTCCAAGAAAATACAGAGAAATCAAAGATTAACAAACATATGTTCCTCTATGTGATCATCAACAGACAGGTTCAACTGTCTGACCATAGTTACCAGAGAGAGAGGCACTGACATCTTTGTTTTTCAAGGGGAGGGGGAGGAGGATCCTTAGCTTCCAGAGTCCTCATCTGACCAAACAAACACTTCTAGTCAGTAAGCCCCAAAGTAAAACTTTACCCTATACCTTTTTTAGAGCCAGTGGCCCTCCCAACCCTTGAGAACCAGTGCCTCATTAACAAAAGGTATGGGCCTTCCTACAAATCTTTCCTAATCAAACTCTCCTTAATGGGAAGGCCCATTAATGGGTGGGGAAAATCTTTAATCACATTAATAATACAGATACATATACTGTTTCTAGTTAAAGAAACTCTTGTTTCTGTACTTTATTCCTAGTAAAGACTCTTGGTTGATAAAGGCAAGATTCAATCAGAGGCATTTGATTGTACTAAAACAAAAACAACAGAAGATTCTACTTTGCTTGCCATCACATAGTGAAAGACTGTATTTTACTCTATCCTATTTTGCCCATTTATTCAATTTTCTTTTTCCTTTCATCCTGTCCCTCCTCAAAAATATTATGATACTGACTGTCCCCTCTACCAATCTGCTCTCCCTTCTATCACCACCCTCCCTTCTCTTATCCACTTTCCCCCTACTTTCCTGTAGTGTAAGATAGATTTCTATATCCAATTGAGTGTATGTGTTATTCCCTCTTTGAGTCAATTCTGATGAGAGTAAGATTCACTCACCCCTATCACTTCCCCCCATCCCTCCACTGTAAAAAATCTTTTTCTTGCCTTTTTTATGTGAGATAATTTACCCCATTCTACTCCTTCCTTTGCCTTTCTCACAGTACATTCCTCTTTCTCACCCTTTAATTTTATTTTTTATATATCATACCTTCATAGTCAACTCACATCTGTGCCCCATCTATATATACTCCTTCTAACTAATCTAATAATGAGAAAGGTCTTATGAGTTACAAATATCATCTTTCCATGTAGAAATGTGAACAGTTTAAGTTTAATGTGTTCCTTATGATTTCTCTTTTCTATTTACCTTTTCATGTTTCTCTAGATTTTTTATTCTGATCGAGTCTTTTCTCCGGAATACTTGAAATTCCTCGATCTCATAGAACATCCATCCTTTCTCCTTATTGATTATACTCAGTTTTGTTGAGTAAATGATTTCTGGTTGCAGTCCTAAATCCTTAGTCCAATGGAATATCACATTCTGACCCTTCAGTGTGGAACTTGCTAAATATTATGCTATCCTGACTGTGGCTTTGTAATACCTGAATTATTTTCTTCTGGCTGCCTGTAACATCCCCTCCCTGACCTGGGAATTTCAGAATGTGGCTATAATATTCCTGGCAGTTTTCATTTTGGGATCTCATTTAGGAGGTGATTGAGGATTCACCCTATTTCTATTTTATGATCAGGTTCTAGAATATCAGGGTACTTTTCCTGGATAATTTCATGAAAGGTAATGCACAGGCTTTTTTCTTGTTCATGACTTTCAAGTAGTTCAATAATTTTTAAATTGTCTCTCCAGGATCTATTTTCCAAGTCTGTCATTTTTTCAATAAGACATTTAACTTTTTTAAAAATTTTTTTCAATCTTTTGATTTTGTTTTATTGTTTCTTGGTGTCTCGTGGAATTGTTAGTTTTGAGTTGCCCAATTCTACTTTTTAAGGAATTATTTTCTTCAGTGAACTTTTGTACCTCTTTCCCCATTTGACCAATTCTGCTTTTTAAGGAATTGTTTTCTTCTTTGGATATTTGTGATTTTTTTTTTACCATTTGTAATTTTCTGTTTTTTAAAGTGTTCTTTTCTCCAGTATTTTTTTTGTGCCTCCTTTACCAAGCTGTTGACTCTTTTTTCATGTTTTCTTGAATCACTCTCATTTCTTTTCTCAGTTTTTCCTCTGAGGTTTTTATTTGATTTTCAAAATGCTTTTTGATCTCTTCCATGTCTTGAGGACAATTCATATTCTTTCAGGCTTTGGATGTAGGAGTTTTAACTTTGTTGTCTGTTTTTTAGTTTGTCTTTTGATCTACTCTGTTACCATAGTAACTTTCTATAGTCAAGATCTTTTTCTGCTGTTGCTCAATTTTCTAGTCTATTTCTTGGCTTTCAACTATGCTAAAATGGGGCTCTGTTTCTGTACTGGAGGATATACTGTTACATGCTTTAGGGTTTTTCTTTGTACAACTATTTTCAGAGGTAATTCTGGGTATCTGTTAGATTGTAGTTCTTCTAAGGTGGTATGATCTAAGGATAGGTGTGTTTACTATTCTTTTGTACTGTGCATTGATCTTTGAGTAATCACAACTCATCTTTTCTTCCCTGGAACTGTGACCAAGGTTCCAGCTCCCCTGTAGCTTCAAGTTCTGGCATGCTAGTCCTCCTCCTTGTCCTGGGCCTGACATCCAGGCCTGTGACTCAGATATAAGTACAGGCAATGCAGCAAAGTCCTGCCCCCAGTGCCAGCAAAAGCACCCTGCAATCTTCTGACTAGTTGCTCTATCTCCTTACTCTCTGTGGGCTAAGAGCTCTGGAAATAAAAACTGGCACCACTGATTTTGGCACCCCCAAGCCTCCATCCTGCTGGTTGGCTTGTGCTTGGCCCATACTGAACTGTACTCCACTTTCACACCATGCACACTCTGGTGCAAAAATCTTTCCGGCAGAATTTCTAAGTTACTTTGGGCTGAAAATTTTTCTTACCCCATTTTTTGTGGGTTCTGCTGATTTGGAATTTGTTTGGGGACATTATTTAAAATTGTTTGGAAGGATTTTGTGGGGAGCTCAAGCAAGTCTTTGCTTTTTTCTCCACCATCTCCAATTAAGCACCAAGGTAGAAATCCTGAAAATCTAATGAAAATTTAATAAAATTGAAAGTTAAAAAATCCCACTGAACTAATAAATAAAACCAATAAAATACACAAATCATTGGTTAATTTGGTTTAAAAAACTAAGAAGAAAATCAAGTCTCTAGCACTAAAAATGAAAAGGATGAATTCAACACCAATGAAGATGAAATGAATGTAATTATTAAGAGTAATTTTGCCCAACTGTATTCCAGTGAAACTGACAATCTAAGTAAAATGGATGACTATTTACAAGAATATAAACTGCCCAGGTTGACATAGGAGAACTAGAATCCTTAATAACTTCATTTTAGAAAAATAAATTGAAAAAGTCATCAATGAGCTCCCTAAGAAAAAAACTAGAGGACCAGATGAATGCATAATTAAACTCTGCCAAACATTTAAGGCACAATTCATCCCAACACTATATAATCTATTTGAAAAATGGGTAAAGAAGGAATCCAACCAAATTCCTATTATGACACAAATATGTTTTTGATATCTAAACCAGGGAGATCAAAAACAGAGAAAGAAATCTGTAGACCAATTCCCTTAATGAATTTTGATGCCAAAAATATGAAATAAAATATTAGCAAGATGATTAAAGCAATATTTCACAAATATATTGTGACCAGTTGGGATTTAAAGAAAGGGAAAGGATCTATTTATACAAAAAATTTATAGGAGCTCTTTTTGTGATGGTTAAGAATCAGAAATTGAGGGGATACTCATCAATTGGGAAATGACCAAACAAATTATGGTACATGATTGTGATGGAATACTTCTGTGCTTTAAGAATTGAGGAGTAGAGAAAGACTCACCTATGCTAGGTCCGAACCCACAGCCCATAGATTTCCTGTAAAAAGAACTCCTGACAAATTCTGGAGCAGTGGAGGCCGCGCAGCAACACAGTGAAGGAGATTTGCGTTGCAGAGAGCCCTGAAGAACCGACCGCAAAGGTACCCCGGACACGGGAGCGGAGTCCTGTCCAGCCGAGCGCTCCCCTCCCCCGCCCCGGCCACGCGGCACTGAGAGGAGCGAGCAGAGCCCTGCAGGCGTCAGGGACCTGGATCTCCGGCAGCTGCGAAGGACCCTCCACCACAGACGCACAGGTCAGTGAGAGAGACGGGCTGAGAGGGGAGCTGGGGATCTCCAGGACTCGGACCCCCTGGGAAGCGGCTGCTGCAGCTAAGGCTGAGGCAGCTTGGCCAGAGACTCCCAGAGCAGGCTGGAGCTCCACACCAGCTCCATTACAAAGGATCTCTGTATAAACCCCCTGAGGGAACTGAGCCTGAGAGGCGGCCCTGCCCCCACCTGAGAACCAGCAGATAAGCCTGCCGCCAAAAGCCCTGAGGCTGGGGAGCAGCATTTGAATCTCAGACCCCAAGCACTGGCTAGGTGGATTTAGGCCAGGGGTAGAGAGGACTCTTAGAAATCAAGTAACTGGCTGGGAAAATGCCCAGAAAAGGGAAAAGAACTAAGACCATAGATGGTTATTTTCTTGGTGACCAGAGGATTGCATCATTCCTCTCTGAGGACGAAGAAATATGCTTACCATCAGGTAAAGACATAAGAGTTGAG
>CM053769.1:146296632-146329361 GCA_028658325.1 Potorous gilbertii
GAAAGTCATTGGCCTCCATCTGTTCCATTCTAATTTTGAGAGAACTATTTTCTTCATTGAGCTTTTGTACCTCTTTTTCCACTTGGCTGATTCTGCTTTTGAAAGCATTCTTCTCCTCATTGGCTTTTTGAACCTCTTTTGCCAATTGAGGAGTTATTTTCTTCAGCATTTTTTTGGGTCTCCTTTATCAAGGCATTGACCCATTTTTCACACTTTTCTTGCATCTCTCTCATTTCTCTTCCCAGTTTTTCCTCCACCTGTCTAACTTGATTTTAAAAATCCTTTTTGAGCTCTTCCATGGCCTGAGCCCTTTGGATATCTATTTCAGATGTTTGGTTTACAGAGGCCTTGACTTCTATGTCTTTCCCTGATGGTAAGCATTGTTCTTCCTCATCAGAAAAGAAGGGAGGAATCATTTGGTCCCCTAGAAAGTAACCTTCTATGGTCTTATTTTTTTTCCCTTTTCTGGGCATTTTCCCAGCCAGTTACTTGACTTCTGAGAGTCCTCTCCACCCCTGGCCTAGGTCCGCCCAACTAGTGCTTAGGGTCTGAGATTCAAATGCTGCTCCCATGCCTCAGGGCTTTCCATGGCAGGCCTGGCTACTATTCAATGGGAGCTTAATTTCTGGTGCCCAGATGGGGGCCGGGCCACCTCCCAGGCTCAGTTCCCTTAGGGAGTTTATGTAGAGACCTTTTGTAATGGAGCTGCTGCCAAGCTCCTGCCTGCTCTGAGAGCCTCTGGCCACCTGTTGCCTCTGCCGCTGCCTCTGCTGCTGCCTCCAGAGGGGGCCTGAGTCACGGAGAGCCTCCCCACTCGCCTCTCAGCCAGTCTCTTTCACTGACCTGTGTTTCTGTGAGTGGAGGGACCCTTGTGGCCACTGGAGATTCCTTCCCTGAATCCTGCTCAGACCTGCTCGCTCCTCTCAGTGCTGTGCGGCCAGGGCAGGGGAGGGCTCCACTCCTGTCTGGTGTGCAATGGACCTTTGGGATCAGTTTTTCAGGGCTCTCTGGAACAGAAATCTCCTTCACTGTGTTTCTGTGCAGCTTCCCCTGTTCCAGAATTTATTGGGAGATTTTTTTTAGAGGAAATCCATGGGCTGTGGGTTCGGAGCTAGCATAGGTGAGTCTTTCTACTCCACCATCTTGGCTCCACCCCCCCCCCCCCACATCTTTCTTTTAATATTTGAGTTTAAGGGATTATCTTCTGTGCATCTTTACATTATTCTCTAAGATTATTCTTCTTCAAGAATGTTCTGTTTTGGGGTCAAATCTTTGACTTTATACCTAATATTTTATTCTGAAAGAAGTAAGAAATGCAAATATTTTCTGTTTTCTGTGTTGATAGAAGAGAAAGTTATAGTGGGAAGATGTAACTTTCACAGTTCTCAAAAACATTTTTGCAATCTGAGATGAAAATGCCAAAAGAAGAAAAATATTTGAGTTAACCTAGAAAAAAAGAACAAGGGCAGCTAAGAGACACAATGGATAGAGTATTGGGCAGAAAAACTTATCTTCCTGAATTCAAATCTGGCCTCAGACACTTATGTAGCTGTGTGACCCTGGACAAGTCACCTTTCCCATTTACCTCATTTTCCTCATCTAAAATTATCTAAAGAAGGAAATGACCAATCACTTCCATATCTTTGCCAAGAAAACTCCAAATAAGGTCATGAAGAGTTGGACGTGATTGAAAAACAACTGAAACAGCATACAAAAAATTTATCTACAGTGGAAAGTGAGCTTGTGAAGGTAGATTGAAAGGTAAGAAAGGTAGATATTTGAAAAGACTAAGCAGAGGGATGTGGTGTAAGGTAAGTACGGGAAGAAAAGTCTAGACTAAGGGTGGCAGTCCTGAGTCAAATTTCAAGTCTTTATTCTCTCTTAATTATCCTTCATTGTTTAACTACTTGGTTATTCTCCAAAACTTTCAAATTTGACTTCCATTCTCATTCTTCTATTGAAATCCCCCATTAGATTGGCTTCTATTCTCATTGCTCTATTGGAACTGCTCTTTCTCAAGTCAACAATAACTTTTAATTGTTAAATCTAATGATTTTTCCTCTATCTTCATCCTTCTTGATGTTTCTGCAGCATTTAACACTGTTGACCATCTAGTTCCCCTTCTACTGAACACATCATCATATTCCATGAAACTGTATATTTGTGTATACTTCTACCTTTCTGACAAATTCTTCTTGACTCTCCTCTTGTTTTTCCTGCTTTTGCTGACTAAATGCAGACAATCCAAATTTCTCTATCCTATGTTTTTTTCTTTTTTTGCCTTTTTTTGCAATCCTATTTTCAAGGTTTCTACTATCATTTCTTTTTTTCTCTTTCATTTTAGTTTTCAACATTCACTTCCACAAGATATTGAGTCCAATTTTTCCCATCTCTCCCTTCTGCTGACCCCAAGATAACATGCAATCTGATTACCCCTTCCCCTTCATCTGCCTTCCCTTCTATCACACCTCTCCCTTCCTTTATCCCCATCTTCTCTCTTTTCTTGTAGGGCAGGATAGATTTCCATATCTTATTACCTGTATTTCTTATTTCGTAGTTGCATGCAAAAACAATTCTCAACATTCATTCCTAATGCTTTGAGTTCCAACTTCCCACCCTCCCTCCCTCCCCACCCATCCCCACTGTGAAGGCAAGCAATTAATATAGGCTATATATGTGTAGTCTTGCAAAAGACTTCCATAATAGTCATGTTGTGGAAGACTAGCTATATTTTCCTTCATCCCGTCCCGCCCCCCATTTATTCTATTCCATCTTATGACCTTGTCCCTCCTCAAAAGTGTTTACTTCTAATTACTCCCTCCTCCCATTTGCCCTCCCTTCTATCACCCCCCACACCCTACTTATCCCTTTCTCCCTTACTTTCCTAATGTAAGATAGATTTTCATACCAAATTGAGTGCACATGTTATTCCTTCCTTAAGCCAAATATGATGAGAGTAAGCTTCACTTTTTCCCTCTCATCTCACCTCTTTTCCCCTCCATTGAAAAAGCTTTTTCATGTCTCTTTTATGAGAGATAATCTGCCCCATTTCATTTCTCCCTTTCTCCTTCCAATATATTCCTCTCTCACCCCTTAATTTTATTTTTTTAGATATCATCCCTTCCTATTCAACTCACCTTGTGTTCTCTGTCTATGTATCCCTCTAACTACCCAAGTATTGAAAAAAAGTTTCAAGAATTGCAAATATTATCTTTCCATTTAGGAATGTAAACAGTTCAACTTTAGTAAGTCCCTTATAATTTCTCTTTCCTGTTTAGCTTTTCATGTTTCCATTAATTTTTGTGTTTGAAAGTCAAATTTTCTATTCAGCTCTTGTCTTTTCATCAAGAATGCTTCAAAGTCATCTATTTCATTGAATGACCATTTTTTTCCCCTGAAGTATTATACTCAGTTTTGCTGGGTAGGTGATTCTTGGTTTAAGACCTAGTTCCTTTGACTTCTGGAATATCTTATTCCACACCCTTTGATCCCTTAAGGTAGAAGCTGCTAGATCTTGTGTTATCCTGATTGAATTTGCACAATACTCAAATTGTTTCTGTCTGGCTGCTTGTAATATTTTCTCCTTGACCAGGGAAATCTGGAATTTGTCTATAATATTCCTAGGAATTTTCTTTTTGGATCTCTTTCAGGAGGTGAACAATGGTTTCTTTCAATATCTATTTTACCCTCTGGTTCTAGAATATCAGGACCATTTTCCTTGACAATTTCTTGAAAGATGAAGTCTGGGCTCTTTTTTTTTAATTATGACCCTCAGGGAGTCCAAAAATGTTTAAATTGTCTCTCCTGGATCTATTTTCCAGGTCAGTTGCTTTTCCTGTGAGATGTTTCACATTGTCTACTATTTTTTCATTGCTTTGGTTTTGTTTTAAAATTTCTTGATTTCTCACAAAGTCATTAGCTTCCATCTGTTCCTTTCTAATCTTTAAGGAATTATGCTGTTAAGTGAGCTTTTGGACTTCCCTTTTTCATCTAGCCAGTTCTACTTTTTAAGGAATTCTTTTCCTCATTGGCTTTTTAGATTTCTTTTGCATTTGTGTTAGTCTATTTGTTAAGGTGTTATTTTCTCCTGAATTTTTTGAGTCCCCTTGAGCAAACAGTTGACTCACTTTTCATGATTTTCTTGTATCACTCATTTCTTTTCCCATTTTTCTGTACTTCTCTTACTTGATTTTCAAATTCCTTTTCCAGCTCTTCCATGACCAGAAACCAATTCTTATTTTTCTTGGAGACTTTGGATGTAGGAACTTTGACTTTGTTTTCTTCTCTTTGTATATTTTTATCATCTTTGTCACCAAAGTATGAATCTATAATCTGATTCTTTTTTTGTTTTTGTTTTGCTCATTTCCCCATTTACTTGACTTTCAAGTTCTTTGTCAAGGTAGTTCTCTGCTTCCAACGGGGGAGGGTGATATATTGTCAGCCACTAGATCCCTCATAATCTGTGAGCCTAGAGTTCCAAAAACAGCCAATGCTGCTGCCCCTGCTGCTGCTGTAGCTACTGCAAGCTCTTCCCACCCCTCTACACCCTCCACCACCCTGGGACTGGGGCCAGACCAGGTCCTAAACACTTTTTCCACTGACCTTCCTATTTATCCTCTGTGTTTTGGGGTTGTGAAGTCTGTCAATTGCCACAGGTGCCAGGGATTCAGTGTCACCTAGGCTTTCTTTGGTCTCATTTTTGCTGGCATGGACCATGCTAGACAGTGCTTTGCTCCCAGTGCTTCCTGTTGACCTTCCAGGCTGTCTCGGACTGGAGATTTGATTCACTACATCATTCTGTGGGTTCAGCACCTCCAGAATTTGTTTAGAGTCATTTTTTACAGATATTTGACTGAGTTTGAGGGGAGAGCTATAGAAAGTCCCTGCTTTTACTCTGCCATCTTGCTTCTGCCCCCATCTTCTACTATCATATGTAATCAAGTGACTCAAACATTTATATATCTAATCTTTATCTTATAGTACTTTGCTTGGATCATTCCTTTGTCCTTTCTATGTTCTACATTATGTAATACTTCATTTATATGCCATAATTGTAAGTTCCATGAGATTAAGGACTAGTTTTTGTTTTTCATAGTTCAGACCCTAGTACCTAGCATATAACTGATACTTAACATATTTGTTGAATTAAGTGAATTCTCTTAGCAAAGTTTATTAAAGAAGATTCTTAAGTAATCTCTCTAGTAACACTCTCTTCCAAATGTCACATACTATACCCAGGATTCTATAAGCACCAATTTCTATAAGCACAAAATCCCTAAAACTCTAGTTTTCTGGTAACCAAACAATTATTAGAGGTTATCTGTAGCAATCATTTGTTGTAACTACTTCTGGCACACATCTGGATAACCATTCATACATAGGAGAAGATGCCAGAGGTCTTAGCTATGTAGAAGGGCAACTGTGAGACTAGAAGTAGGTATTAAATGAATCTGCTGATATAACACATGATAACTGTGTTAAAATAGTTGAAGAGCTACAGAAGTAGGTAGCCTTCCAGAGGGCAGAGCAAGTAGCAAGACATGAAAATTGCAGAGGCACATATCCACTCCATATAGGAAACAACTTCTAACAATTAGCTCTTTCTAATATGGTGTGAATGATACAAATTACAGAGGGGTTCACATCCCTATAAGGGCAGTTTGGTGGCAGTGGATAGACTGCTGGGTCTGGAGTTTGGAAGACTCCTCTATCTGAATTCAAATTTGACTTAAGGATACTTATTAGTTGTATGACCCTGGGCAAGTCACTTAACCCTGTTACAGAGTTTCCTCATCTGTATTATGAGCTGTAGAAGGAAATGGTATTCCAGTATCTCTGAAAAGAAAAACCCTGGAAGAGTCAGACACGCCTGGAAAGTGACTGAACAACAACTCACATCCCTGTTGGCTATTAGACATCTATTAACAGCAGCCATGTCTTAATGTTTTTTTCATAGTAAATTTGTGATTCTATTAATGTTATGGTAAACTGAACTTACTAAGCACTCATGTTTCCCTTGTAATTTAACTAGTTTTTAAATGCTGTTTTCCAAATAAGACAGACTTTTATGAAGCAAAATATATAGTTTTTTTGTGAGATTGATATAACATAAACATTAATTTCAAATAGTTGCAATCAATATATAAATGAACAAAGGTCATATAACCCATTATACTCAAAGCAGCTAAAAATACTCAAATGATTTGGAATAAAATAGTTAAATGATAAATTTCTCTGTAAAAATATTTATATCACATTTCGAGTACCACCATACAGAGTAGTAGTTCTGTAGGGAAAAAAATGACCTTACGCATAATTCAACCTGAAAGCAGGTAATACCAAATTATTTGGAACATTTATTATTTTTTTGTTTTCATATCATTTTAATTTCCTAATAAATTGCTTCTCTGCCCTCACCCAGAAAAAATAGCCCCTATATAACAAAGAATATAACAACATCATAACAACCAAGGCTGATGTATACACTGTGTTCTATGTCCACAGTCTCTCACCTCTGGGGAAAGGAAGAAAATGCATTCTTTTATCTCTTTTTTTGGGGGGGAGGTGTGAGGACAAATGTGGTCATTATAATTCACAGCATTCAATTTAAATCTTTTTTTTTCTTCTTCCCACCTATATTTCTGTAGTCATTGTATATATTGTATTGCTGATTTCTCTTACTTTGCCTCGGTTCGTATATATCTCCTATGCTTTTCTTTATTCTTCATATTGTTCATATCTTACAATGCTCTACTATATGGTTATTAAATTTCATTGTAAAGTTCTGGTTTTTAGCCTTGTGATAGTTTTTCTAATCTTTATTTTGAATCCCCATTCAATCATCCCATGAATTAGCTTTCCCTCCTAGTTTCATGGTATCTTCAAATTTGATTGTGTATGGCTCATGAGTCCCTCATCTAGATTCTTCAAAGTTATATCTCAAAGATGCAAGCTGTGGTAGGTTCTCCTAGAATAGAGTGGCTTTGAGTATGAGTTTGAGATTATGTGTCATCTGTTGTCTAACAAGATTCACTTAAGTTTGGATAGACTTACCACCAGAAGATTGGCTATCAGATAGTATATTCTTTATTTTTTGCCATGACAGATCATAAAGATCATCTGCTAAAATGTGGTTATGGTGAATATCAATGAGAACAGTATCTATAGCAATAAAATCATCAATCCTTTGAAATATTGAAGTATGTGAGTCTTACCTGTCTCTGTCAGATTATAAACCTTTTAAGGCCAGGGATGCTGTGCTATCTTTGTATCTCTCCAATGCTAGGTACAGCATACTACATTTGATTATCTCTCTCTGACCCTTGTGCTAGATTTGAGACAGAGTTAAGACATGTGACTTTCCCTTGGGTTCTGTCCGCATGATCCTACATTCTAATATTTTTGAAGTTTCATTGAGATAGTAAGACATTATGAAAAGATAAGATCATTCTTCACACAATAACAAATTTTCTTTTCCCCATAAAGTAACATGCCTGGAGATATACATTTCAATTTGGCTCTATCCCAGGGACTATGTTATAAATATGAAAAATTTTGAAGTTTTAAATAAAGGGGATGAACTTTTCTACCACTAGTGGATATGACACACTCTTTGAATAGGTCCTAAAGGAAGACTAAATAGTCTTTTTATTGTTATAATTTATGTTCAGGAAATGTCGCACTCAATAAAAATTCATGCAATTTTAGAGCTGAAACATTCTTACAGATAATTTGGTCTAATGCTTCATTTTAAAGATAAGAATATGAGGTCCAGAGAGTATGGAGACCCGTTTAAGGTCACAGAAGTTAGTAATAGCAAAGTTGAAATAAGAACCCAGGTCTCCTATATTTTTTGCCACTAGCTATTTTTCCTCTGTGATGTTGGTGAAGATAGAATATGTCACTTTCTACCAGGAGTTGAGAATTATCTATTAAAGGAATACAAGTAAAATTCATTGTAATGAACTCTAATGAATTTCCAAATGCTGTGGTTGAATTGTCCTCATTGTTAGAGATTATAATCTCAGTTTGTAGGATCTAGTGATGAAATCATTGCTGCCTAAGAATGGAGGGAAGTGTTTTTAGCTTCCTATTTTTTCTTCTCCAAAATCCTATTGTTTTGCCCTTTGTTCATACACATCCTCAAGAGCCTAGAGTTACAAACTGAGAGATTTCTAATAAAAGAGACCTCTTATAGGCTACTTAGGGTTAAATGTAATGTACTTTTTTTATTCTGGTAAAGGTAAGTTCCTTAGGTGGAGATGAAGATACCATAGGTTTCTGTTTCAGATATCCACAATCTTGGAGAAAAAACACATCTTGGAGAAACCCTATCATCAACACTAGATACCATAAATGTCTTTGAAATTCCTGCTTTTAGGCAGAGAAAATGGAAAATAGAGTAAGCTAGAGTTTTAATTTGCTTCTATCAAATTGTAAAGACATTAACATCTGATTCACTATTGCCCCATGAAGACCAAGTGATCTTTCCACCTGACTTCAAGCTAAAACTTTCTATGTTACAGTGTGAACTGCAACTCTCTTTTCTATCTTCAGTGCTTAGCATGTAGTAAGTACTTCACAAATGCCTTTCTTATCAATTCCTTCTTTCATTCATTCATTGTCTAGTCAATAAGAACTCAAAATTCTTTTAATATGCAAATTATTACTCTCTCAGAGAACAAAAATTACAAAAATAAACTTTTCTTGGTTTATGAAGGAAAATGTCTTTCTGTGAACAGTGCTGTGTTTATTCTCTTACTCTCGCTTCATCTGCCTAACCCTAAAAAGATGACAAAATATAATAATTTAGATTCTAATAAAATATTCTTTGAGGAAGAATGGTGTCAACACTGGAGTTAAGGTGACTCAAATAATTTACAATCTGTATAATATCTGCCTACTCTTCTGTTTCTAACAGAAAGTATCCAATTATAATCAAGTTAAGATGCATAAGAATGGAACAGACCTATTTTGAAAGCACAAGGCCTGTGGTTAACAGAATGACAGTGATACAAACATACTTATTATAATTTCATAGCAGCAACACAAATGTACAAGTTGATCAATGAAAAACCTGAATTCTGTACCTGCTATGTTTCATAAGGTCATAAAGCTTTAATTATAAATTTAACCTCACTGTTGAGGTACTTCCCCTTGGTGTTTCATTATCTTACCTGGCAAAGTGTAAATATTCAGTTTCCAGGAATATACCAACAAACTTCAATTTGATATTTGTAAGACAGCTGTGATCATAGTATATCACATTTCTGGACAATTGGTCATCCCTCTGAGAAGTGATGAATTAATTCATGAATCCCCAGAGAAAGGCTAATACTTTTTTTCAAGTCCATTCAGCGTGTTTCAAGATTGATTCACATGTTATGGGAATTGTCAAGGTCACTATTTCGCCTGTCTCCCAGGGTGGAAACCATGAAGTCATATCTGACTCTCCCCTCTCTTTCATTCCCTATTGCTTATGCAACCCAATCAGTCATTGATCTCCACTTTGATTCAACAAACAGGTAGTAAGCATCTCCTTCTATAACATAGACATTTTTTCCCCTCAAATACTGCAAGTATTTCATGTTACTTTCTCATTCTTCTACTTAAAAAAGTCTATTATCTCTAAATTGATCCCAGGATAAATTCCAAACTCCTCAAACTAGCATTGAAACCCTCTACCATCTGGCCCCGTTGTACTATCTAGGGTTAGTTTACATCTAGTATGAATTCCCTGCTTTAGTCATTCATTGCTTCCCAGACATATTACTTCCGCTTCAAAGTCTTTGCCCAAGATTTCCTTGCTGCCTACAATTAATTATCTCCACTCTCCCCTAAATGAGAGGGCCTGGTAAGATCCTGCCTCCTCCAAGAGGATTTCTATAAATGCTCTGGCATAAACGTCTTCATTTTCTAAACACTTTGACTAATATCTATATCATTAGTTTTATCCCTTATTCATGTATTTCCTTGGAGTGTTATCTCTTTTATGTGCAATTGAAAATAATAATTATGTGTATTATTCTATTATTGGTCCAATTTGTGATTTCCTTCCTATAGGAAACTCCCAGTGTGAAAACTCTGGACTGACTGAAATTGGTGACTCTTCTATAACTTACAGTCCTAAAAAGTCACTAGGGGCACTGAGACATTAATTGGCTTAACCATGATTACATAGCCAGTATATTTCAGATGTAGAACTTGAAACCAGGTCTTCCTGCCTTCAAGGTCAACTATTTAGTTGCTACACCATGCTCTTTTTATTATTTTCCAAAGACACTGAAACTGCAGACTCTTCAATGGCAAGGGCTGTCATATTTTTTTTCTTTAGT
Organism: Potorous gilbertii; assembly: GCA_028658325.1. Taxonomy (NCBI): domain Eukaryota; kingdom Metazoa; phylum Chordata; class Mammalia; order Diprotodontia; family Potoroidae; genus Potorous; species Potorous gilbertii. Next base: position 146,306,967 of record CM053769.1, read on the forward strand.
TTCAGGAACAGATCCTAGTACAAAACTGAATATGTAGTAGGCCTGAATAACCTGCTAAATGAATAAGCACATGTTGGATAGAGAGGAAAGGGATGCTGAAATAGGGAACTGCAAGTTGTTAGTACTTCCTATATATATATGTCATCAACCATAATAGACCCAGCCCCCCAAGAAAAACAGGCTAAAGTCCCTACATGGGACTTTCCTAGGCTTTTGGTTCTTCATACATCCTTCTGCTTTCCATCAGTGGTCAACTCTTCTTAATTGTGTCTTCATAACCTGTCTAGATTTTCTTCCCTTTACTCACATAACTACCATCCTACTTCAGACCTTCATTATTTCTTATCTGGATCATTACAATAGCCTCTTAATTGACTTCCTTGCTTCTATTCTTTCTACCCTCCAATCCATTCACCTTATAGCTGTACTGGTGTTTCCAAAGCACAGAACTGACCATATCATTCTTCTGCTCAAAAAGCACCAGTAGCTCTCCATTACCTCTATAATAAACTTCAAAGTTTCTCTTGGTCATGTAAAACCTTCACAATATGATTTTAGCCTATAACTCCCCACAAAGTTCATATTATTCCCTTTTGTATATTCCACAATCAAGCTAAATCAGCCCACTTACTGTTCTTATAAACAAAATTCTATCTCCCCTTTCTGTGCCCTTGTACCATTCTGTATCAGGTCTTATGTCTGGAAAGCTCTCCACCCTTAGCTTAACTCTTTAGAATGCCTAGCTCTTTTCAAGGCTCAGCTCAAGTGCTACCTTTTATATGGGAGGTATGCTGATCATCCTCAGTCTCCTCATTATTAATGCCTATCCATCCTTCCCTTGAAAATGCTCTGTGGTAACTTTGAATATATTTTGTATTTATTTATCTATATGCATGTTATTTCCTCCAGTAGAATGTAAGCCCTTTCAAGGTCAGGACTATATCATTTTTGTCTTTGTGTTCCCTAATACAGTGCCTGGTATATGGTAACTATTAACTGCTTTTTGAATGTATGAATGAAGAGGCTCCAAGATGTTTCTATCCACAGACCGTGGTTGAAACTTCTAAAGAGATAAAGGAAACCACAAATCACCTTGAATCTTACTCTCTGGAATCTAGGAACCCTGCCATCCTTTCTCTGTATACTCCTTCTAAGGATGATCAGTGTCTTGAGAAAACACAAGGAAGAGAAAAGAGGACAGTTAGCCTTGTATTGTAGTTTTCCATGTTAGAAATTCTCACATCAGTTGAGTATATATAATCTTTGTGCTCCAGTCTTTGTGAAGGAGGCCAAAAATACCTAATCACCCCTTGCTCAATACCTAATCAAAGAGCAGGCTAATTGGCATATGCTGACTTAAAACCCTGAATAATAGAAATCTTTAAGAGTGACAGGCTTGTGAAGGAATGGGTTAGTAGGAGTCATGCATCTCAGTTTTGAAGGGATTTCTTTATATGAAGCGATTTCTTTGCATAAAGCAGAATTATAAAAGGAATACGAGGCTTGAAGCTTCCCAAGGACTCCCATGCTGAGGTTCTGAATGTTAGGACTCACTGACGTCCATACCCTTAAACCAAAGAGATTTGTATCTCACCTAATTTTCATCCAAAAGCACCAATAACTTTGTATACCCCCCCCCCCCATATAAGTCATGAAATGGTAGCATCACTCTGTGTACTTATGCCTTGGCTTTAATAAAGGAATATGCAGTTATTGATATACAATGAGTTGAGTTTGGTTTCTTTGGTCAAACAAAGGGCAGCTTATAAATCACTTAGCAACTTATTCATTGCCCATGAGCCATGCAAGGGGAGCAACATAATACAATGGAAAGAGCACTGGTTCTAGAGGCTGGGTTCAACTCCTGTTTCTGCTAAGTGGCACAATGGGTAGAGCTGCAGGCTTAGACTTAGCAAGCGCTAATTAGAATCCTGCCTGGTATACTACTGTGTGATCTTGGGGAAGTCACTTCACCTGAGAATCAATTTACTTATACATAAAATTGGGATATTAACTCTATCATAGGCTACGGTGGAGACCCAGGGATATAATATAGGCAAAGTACTTTGCAAACCTTAAAGCACTAAACAAATGTTAACTAGTATTATTATATTTGTATGACATTAAATGAGTTGCTCAACCTCCTTTAGCCTCACTTTGGTCATCTGTAAAATAAGGGCTTGGCACTAGATGGCCTCTGAATTCTCTTCTAACTCTAGATCTATTATCCTAATCTCCTAATCTAACATTCCCTTAGAACATTGTGGAGAACCACAGGAGTTAGAAGAAAACTGCGAATGGAGGGTTTGAGGTAGAACTTCACAAAGAGGTGATATTTAGTTGAGGAAAAAGAAGAAGATCTAAGCACCTGTAAGAGTCTCAAGATGCAAGACCACCTGGTCTTCTCTGGGCTAAACTACCTTATACAGTTTGTATTAGAATACTGCACTCTGCATACTCATCTTGCAGGTCAGGTCTTATTTATGAAACTACAACAAACAGGTCAAAGGCCTGAAAGAGCCCTAGAGTTGGAGCCAGGTAAGAGTTTGTTTGTTTAATGTGTATATTAAGGCATGGGAAGGGTAAATAGGATTGGGGCCAGTTGTTGGTTAATTCTCTATCAACCAGTCATATATTTAGACTGAATCTGCCATGAAAATTCCTTGGTATTTTCCCTATGTTATATCATCACCTAAGACGTGTGTCCTTAAAGCAGTCTGATGAGGAAATATGTGAGCACTAACAGATTTGAGATTTACTCTTCTTGATAAAGTCTTCAGCTTTTGCCTTGAAATTCTAGTGGAAAGTATTGGATCAAGAATGAGTCATCAAAGAATGAATTCCTGCTCCCAAGATAAGAAGATGGGATTGGGAGAACCATTGTGATAGTTTTATTTATACTTCCATTTCCCTTGCCTCCCATAGTCAATCAGTTGCCAAATCTCACTCTGCAACATCTCTTGATATCATTCCCTCTTCTGTATTCCCATATTTAGCCTACTAGTACAAGTCTTTACTTTTACTTTTTCCTGGACTTTTGTAGTAACTTTCTAACTGGTTTCCTCACTTATATTTTCTCCTTTTCAAATTAATCTTCATTCAGCTGCCAGATATATAGAGATGTGATCATGTCTCTACTCTGCTCAGAACTCTTTAATCCTCCTTATTGCCAACCCAGTAAAACCTTGACTCCCTAGGGTGAAATTCAGGCTCTCCACATACTAGCATCAATGACTCCAGACTTATTGTATACTACTCTCTACTGCAAACTGTATATTCCAGCCAAATGGCATTCTATTCTCTAAACAGGCCCCAGGCTTTATTCCCCCCATGCTTTTGCTTATACCATTTCCAAGGATTGGACTTCTTTGCTTTCTAGCAGTTAAATTCACCAGATTTTAAAGTACAGCCAAAATGCCATCTTCTTCAACAAGCTTTCTCTTAAACTCTACCACCTTGGTCTTAACGTAGAACTTTACTTAAGTTTCTTGACCCATTCATCATATATTCATTTTTTAAAATTAAATTTCATTTTATTTTGATTCCCACTCTCTCCTCACCTTCCCCCCACCGAGAAAAGAAGAGAGACAAAACCCATGTTGCAAACATGTATAGATGATTAAAAAAATTGCTTTATTGGCCATATAAAAAAAGTCTCAATTTACACTCTGAGTCCATCAACTCTATCAGGAGGTGGATACATAGCATATTCTATCTTGAATCCTCTGGAACTGTGATTGGTCAGAGTGTTGTTCAGAGTTTCTAAGTCTTTCAAAGTTATTTTTCTTAACAATATTAATTAAATCATTCTTGTAGTTCTGCCCATGTTACTCTCCATTAATTAATACAAGTCTTTCATGTTTCTCTGAAATCAACCCCTTCATTTTTTTCCCCCTGATTCTGGGAGTCTAGATGGTAGAGTGATTTGTAACTGCTCTCTCCCGCCCCTTGTTGACTTTGACCAGCCAAGAGATTATTTTCCTGGAAAAAAAATCTGGAACAGTGGAAGCAGCAGAAGGGATAAACAGACTCTTAGCTCAGGAGGCTAGAACAATTGCTAAGGAGGGTTCCTCTTGCTGTGGTCAAAAGCAAATAGTGCAGGATCAGAGTTGTCCCAGATAGTCCCACCTCAATAAACTGGGTAAAGATCCTGAACCCCAAGGGGATGAAGCCAGCAACTGCCAGGGCTGCAGGTGTGCCTCAGCACCCCAGTGGAATCAGGAAGATACCAGCACAGAAAGATGAGTTTATCTATGCTCTAGCTCAGCAGAGGAGCCCCGGTGTCCAGATTACCCTTCCTCCACACTTAAGGAGCTACCTCCAAGGTAACTGTGGGGAAACCCCGAAAGACCTCACCCAGCATCTGTTTTCCAACACCAGCCAGCTCAGCACCAGGGAAGCTGCAGCATTTTAGCTTCTGGCAGAAAAAAAACAGAGGCCACACCACACAAGGCTTCAAGTTTTGGGCACAAGAACTGTGGGACAGAGTTCCCTGTACCACAGATGTAGACATCTACTTTAAAAGCCAGGGAAAGGGTTATCATGAGTAAGAAGCAGAGCAAAAAAGAAAAGACCATAGAACTTTTTATGAGGACAAGGACCAAAACACAAATACCAAAGAGGTCAGCATTGAGACTGTACACCCATCTCAAACTTCAGAAGGGAATATGAGCTGATCTGAAGCACAAAGAACCTTCTTGGAAGAGCTCAGGTTTTAAAACCCATATTAGAAAAATAGAAGAAAAACTGACCAATGATTTTAAAAATATGAAAAAAGAATTCACTGAAGAGAACAGTTCCTTAAAAAGGAAAATTGGAAAAATAGAAAAGGAAGTACAAAACCTAACTGGTGAAAATAACTCCTTAAATGGAACAATTGGACATATAGAAAAGGAAATGCAAAAGTTAACTGAAGAAAATGATTTGATAAAAAATACAATCAGGCAAGTAGAAGCTAATGAATCTATGAGACACCAAGAATCAGTCAAACAGAATCTAAAGAATGAAAAGATAGAAGAAAATGTAATATATCTAATTGGAAAAACAACTGATCAGGAAAACAGATTCAAGAGAGAAATCTAAAGATTATTGGGCTACCAGAAAGCCATGATGAAAAATAGAGCCTTGACAATATCATCCAAGAAATCATCAAGGGAAATTGCCCAGAAGTCCTAGATCCAGAAGGCAAAATAGTCATTTAAAGAATCCACCATTCACCTCCTGTAATCAATTACTTCATCATTTCTTACAGCAATATAATATTACATATCATATATACATATACATATATATGTATATGTATATATACCATAACTTACTTAGACAGTTCCCAGTTGATGGATATCCCTCCAGTTCCCAGTTCTTTTCCAACATGAAAAGGATCTGCTATAAATTTTTTTTGATCCCTATTGTTCATTTTCTTCTTTTTTCATCTTTTTTTAGGGGTGAGGGAAGACCTAGTAGTGGTATTGCCAGGTCAAAGAATATGCAGAGTTCAATAGCTTTTGTGGCATAGTTCTAAATTACTTTCCAGAACAGCTGCACCAAATCACCACTCGACCAACACTGTTTCTGTTTCTCATAGCTTATCCAGCATGTGCCATTTTGGGGCACAGCTTTGATAACTTAATGAATACAGTGGAACTCAGGGGTTCTTTTAATTTGCATTCCTGACTTAGAGAATTTTTTTCAGGAAGTTATTGATCCTTATATTTCTTCCTCTGAAAACTACCTGTTTATATCCTTCACCATTTATCAGTTGGTGAATGGTTCTTATGCACTTGAAACTGTTCTCTTTATATGTTAGAAATGGGTTTTTTATTAGAGAAACTTGATAAAACAGTTTTTTCACCATGTGCTTGCTTCTTTTAAAATTTGAATGTCTGGTTTTGTTTGTGCAAAAACTTTCACATAATCAGAATTGTCCATTTGACTTTTTTGTTTTCTTTTGGAATCTCTTGTTTGGTCAGGAATTCTTTCTCATCCATATATTTTACGAGTAATTTCTTCTTTGTTTCTTTCATTTTTTTTTTTAAAAAAGGTCACGTTTTATGTCTAAATTCTATAATCATTTGGAGCTTATCTTGGTATAAGATGTGAGACATTGGTTTTACCTAGTTTCTGTCAAACTGCTGTCCAGTTTTCCCAGTAGTTTCTGTTGAATAGTGAGTTTTGGCCCCAATATCTGAGATATTTGGATTAATCCAACACTAATCTGTTCCACTGATCAACCTTTATTTATTAATGAGTGTACAATTGTTTAGATGATTGCTTTTTTGTAGCATAGTTTGAGATCTGATATTGCTATGCCCCATTTCTTCCTACATTTTTTTTTTATGAATTCTCTTTATATTCTTGATCTCTTGTTCCTCCAAATAAATTTGGTACTTGTTTTTTTCTAGTTTTATAAAGGAATCCATTGGTAGTTTCATTGCTGTAATACTGAAAAAGTGCATTAGATGTATTGCCATTTTTATTATATTAGCTCTGCCTACCTATGAGCAATTACTTCTTTTGTTCTGTCTTTATTTCTCTATAAAGAGTATTTTGTAATTACATTCTTATAATTCTTATGTGCATCTTGACAGGCAGACTCTCAAGCATTTTGTACTTTCTATAGTAATTTTAAATGGAATTTATCTTTCTGTCTCTTTCTGCTGGATTTTATTGCCATTTATTTGGGTTAATTTCCTGAAACTTTGTTTATTTCTTGTTTCTAGGGTTCCCTAAGTAAATCATCATATCATTTGTAAAAAATGATTAATTTTGTTTTCTTTTCTTTCCTATGCTTATCCCCTGATTTCTTTTTTTCCCTCTTATTGACATAGCTAGCATTTCTAGCAAAATATTAACTAATAATGATGATAATTGACAGCTGTGATTTGTCCCTGATCTTATTTGAAAGGACCCTAATTTATGCCTACTACAGATAATGCTTGCTATTGGTTTTAGGTAGATATTACTTATCATTTTAAGGAAAGCTCCATTTATTCCTATGCTTTTTAGTGTTTTTTTAAAGCATGAGTGGGTATTATATTTTTTCAAAGCTTTTTGTGCAACTGTTGAGATAATCATGATTTTGTTGGTTTATTATTGTTATTGTCAATTTTTTTTATAGTTTCCTTGATATTGAACCAGCTTGCTATTCCTATTATAATTACAGGTTGGCCATAGTGTATAATCTTTGTAATATTTCATGTAGTATTTTAGCTAAAATTTTATTTAAAATGGTTGCACTAATACACATTAAATATATTGACCCCCAGTTTTCTTTCTTTTTTTTTTTGTATTCCTTAGTTTGGAAATCAAGATCATATTTATATCTTAAAAGGAATTTGATAGGTCGGAGCTCTTCTTTTCCCATTTTTTCAGAGTTTAGATAATATTAGAATTATTTCTTTCTTATGTGTTTGATAGAATTCACTTGTCCCATTTGATCCTGGGAATTTTTCTTAGGGAGTTTATTTATGGTTTATTAAAGTTCTTTTTTCTATGGTTGAGCAAAGTACTCTAGTTCTTAGTCAATTATCTACGCATTTAAAAATTTTTAAATATTCATCTTTTCATTTAGATTGTAATTTTACTGGCACATTATTAGGTGAAATATTTCCCAATATTTTATTTATTCTGCTAATTATACTAATATATTAGTATATTAATATATAGTATAATATTATTTTATTTTATTGGTTTTGAATTCACTTGCTTGATTTTTGATACTGGTAATTTAGTTTTCTCTTTTCCTCTTTCTACTTTTATTTATTTATTCATTTTTCTAATTTTAAAATGTATTTATTTTCAGTTTTCAACATTCATTTCCACAAGACTTTGAATTTCAAATTTTCCCTCCATCTCTCACCTCCTTCTACCTCAGGACAGTGTGCATTCTGAATACCCCTTCCTCCAATATGCCCTCCTTTCCCTGCCCCCACCCCCTTATCCCTTTCACTTGTATTTTCCTGTAGGGCAAGATAGATTTCTATACCTCATTGCCTTTATATTTTATTTATCAGGTGCATGTAAAAACAATTTTTAACCTTCATTTTTAAAACTTTAAATTCCACATTCTCTTCCACCCTTCCCACATACCCTCATTGATAAGGCAAGCAATTCAGTATAGGTTATACATGTGTAGTCATGCACAACACTTCCATAACAGTAATGTTGTGAAAGACTAACTATATTTCCTCTATCCTTTCCCACTCCTCATTTATTCTATTTGCTACTTTAAACTGTCTCTCCACAAAAGTGTTTTCTTCTGATTACCCCTTCTTCCAATCTTCCATCCCTTCAATTATTATTCTTCTGGCACCCCTTATCCTTTTACCCCTTACTTTCCTGTAGGGTAAGACAGATTTCCATACCCAGTTGAGTGTGTATGTTATTCTCTCCTTAAACCAAATCTGATGAGAATAAGCCTTACTTATTCCCTCTCACCTTCCCCTTCATTCCCTTCATTGTAAAAGCTCTTTCTTGCCTCTTTTATGTGAGATGGTTTACTATATTCTATCTTTCCCTTATTCTTTCTCTCAGTACATTCCTCTCAGCACTTATTTTTGGTGAGAAGTCTCATGAGTTACAAATGTCATCTTTTCATGTAGAGATGTAGACAGTTCAACTTTAAGAAGTCCCTTACGGTTTTTCTTTCCTATTTATCTTTTTATGCTTCTCTTGATTCTTGTAATTAAAACTCAATTTTTTTATTCAGCTCTAGTCAACAAGAATGCTTGGAAATCCTCTATTTCATTGAAATTCCATTTTACCCCTGAATTATTACACTCAGTTTTTCTGGGTAGGTGATTCTTGGTTTTAATCCTAACTTCTTTGACCTCTGTAATATAATATTCCAAGCCCTCCAATCCTTTAATGTAGAAGTTGTTAAATCTTGTGTTATTCTGATTGTATTTGCACAATACTTGAAGTGTTTCTTTTTTGGCTGTTTGCAATATTTTCTCTTTGACCTGAGAACTCCAAAATTTGACTACAATATTCCTTGGAATTTTCCTTTGGGGATATCTTTCAGGAAGTGATCGGCAGATTCTCTCTGTTTCAATTTTATCCTCAGGTTCTAGAATATCAGGGCAAGTTTTCCTTCTTATTTTCTTGAAAGATGGTATCTAGCCTCTTTTGTTGATCATGACTTTCCATTAGTCCAATGCATTTTAAATTATCTCTCCTGGATCTATTTTCCAGTTCAACTGTTTTTTCCAATGAGTTATTTCACATTGGCTTCTACTTTTTCATTCTTCTGGTTTTGTTTTATAATTTCTTGATTTTCTCATAAAGTCATTCACTTTCATTTGCTCCATTCTAATTTTTAAGGAATTATTTTCTTCAGTGAGCTTTTAGGCCTTCTTTTACATTTGGCCTATTCTGCTTTTTACAGCAATCTTCTCCTCATTGGCCTTTTGGACCTCTTTTGCCATTTGGGTTAGACTAATTTTAAAGGTGTTATTTTCTTCAGCACTTCTTTGGGGGGATCTCTTTTGGCAAATTGTTGACTCATTTTTCATGATTTTCTTGTATCACTCTCATTTTTACAGTGTTTTCTCTACTTCTCTCATTCAGTTTTCACAATCTTTTGAAGTTTTTTCATGGTCTGAGACCAATTCATATTTTCCTTGGAGGCTTTGGATGTAGAAGCTTTGACATTGTTGGCTTCTTTTGGTTGTATGTTTTGATTTTCCTTGTCACCAAACACATAAGTAAATACTTTTTCACCAAGAAAGTAAAATTCTATAGTCTTATTTCTTCCCCTTCCCATTTGCTCATTTTCACAGCCAATTACTTGACTTTTGAGCTCTTTGTTAAATGAAGCCCCAAGTTTCAAGGGCTTCATGCAGCTATTTTTAGAGATATTTCTGGGAACCTATAACTTTTCAGTACTTCCAAAGTGGTATGATCAAAGGAGAAGTGTTTATTCCTCTCATGGCCTGTGCTCTGCTCTGTGAGCAGCCACAAACACTCTTCTCTTCCTTGAAACTGCAGGAAGGATCCCCTCTCCACTGCTGCCACAAGTTCTACCATGCCAGTGCTCCTCCTCACCCTAGGACTGCCAACTAGCTCTGCAACAGTGTCTCGATTCCCCTACCATCTGTAGGCTGAGAGTGCCAGAAGCAGCTGCCACCCTGGTGCTGGGGACAGACCATTCTCCTCCATCACCCAAGTGAGAGAACTTTCCCACTGACCTTCGAAGCTGTCTTTGGAATTTTTGAGTTAAGAAGTTCAGAAACCACTGCAGCTGCCAATGATTCAGTCCCCTATGGACTACTTCAGCCCCTTATGTGCAGGTACAGCCCATGCTGGACTGTGCTCTGCTCCCAGCCTGGTTTGATAGACCTTTTCTGTTGACCTTCTAAATTATCTTGAGCTGGAAATGTGCTTCAGTCCATCATTTTGTGACTTTTGCTGCTCTGCATTTTGTTTAGAGTCATTATTTACAGGTATTTTGATGGGTTTGGAGGAGAACTCAAGCAGGTCTTTGTTTCTACTCCATCACCTTCACTTCATCTCCTATTTTCTTCTTTTTTTAAAAATCAAGTTTGCATTTGGATTACCTTTTAGTGCTCTCCCTCTACCCCTTGTGAAACTAGGTTCACGTGTTATTTGTTAATTTAGTAAAGAGCTTTGTTTGTTTGTTTTGCTTCCAATTTTGTTAATATTATCTGATTTTTTCACAGTTTCTGTTTTGGTATTTATTTGGAAGTTTTTAATTTGCTAATTTTTAGTTTTCAACATTCACTTCCATAAGATTTTGCGTTCCAAATTTTCTTCCCATCTCTCCCTTCCCCTCACCCAAAGACAGAATACAAGTTGATATAGGCACAACATATACATTCATATTAAAACTGCATTCACATTAGTTATGTTGCAGAGAAGAATTAGAATCAATGGGAAAAATCACGAGAAAGAAGAAACAAAAAGAGAGAGAGAGCAATTAATATCCTTCAATCTGCATTCAGATTCCATAGTTCTTTTTCTGGGTATGGACAGTATTTTCCATTATGGTTTTCTGGAGTTCTCTTAGATCCTTGTATTGCTAAGAAGAGATGTCTATCAAAGTTACTCATCATAAAATGTGGCTTTTACTGGATACAGTATTCTCCTGGTTCTGCTTGTTTCACTCAGCATCAGTTCATGTAAGTCTTCCCAGGTTTTTCTGAAGCATGCCAGCTCATCATTTCTTACAACACAGTAGTGTATGCCATTACATTCATATACCAAAACTTGTTCAGCCATTTCCCAAATGATGGACTTCCCTTCGATATCTAGTTCTTTGATGCCACAAAAAAGATCTGCTACAAATATTTTTGTACATGCAGATCTTTTTCTCATTGTATAATCTCTGTGGGATACAGACCTAGAAATGATATTGCTGGGTGAAAGATGTAATTGAAATTATTATAGCTATGCAACTTTGGGTGAGTTACTTAACCTCTTTGTGCTCTCATCATACTTCAAAGACTATTAGTTGCAGATAAGCTACTGGCCTCCATTGGAACATGGTGATTCCTCATATGTTAGTTTACTAAATAACTAAATAACATGGGTTTTCATGGTTAAAAGGATCCATTGTCAATAAACATACCTACTGGTAGTATTCCTCTCTGTGCTTAACTTAGATGATCCTTGGAAAATATGCTCCATTTCTGGGGTTATACCTAAAGTCATTCCAACATGGTGGAATCTTCCAGAGCTTGTGATCAACTGGCATAATTTTTGATGACTCAGAGTAATCTGATGAAGCATTAGAGAAAGACTTTATAATAATTTTATGTAAAGTTGTAAGCAATGAAAATTATTTGACAAAAGTACACAAAAAAGAGGCACAAAAGTGCTTTAGTCTTCAAATATCAGACATGACAAACAGAGAGAGATGAATATTGGAGGCATCACCAGATTAGAAGTTAAACTTGTTTTTAAAAACCATTTGAAGAAGAATGACAGATGATTATGAACAATATAATCTTAAAAGGAAGAGAGAAACAGTAGGGGGCAAAACCAGTTTAGAGAAAGCTTCGCATGATTTTCAGCTAAATAAAATTATCTTAAGGACATTTAAAGACAAAAATTGAGGCAGGGGGACTATGAACCAAAAAAATAGAAAAGATTTATAAATATGATCATAAATTATTTTTTCCAACAAGGACAATGGGGCCATCATCACATTTGTACTCTACAGAGTCTTACATGTGTTTATGGGGAAAATTGAAATTGTACTGAATGTGAAAAAAAGCTTCCAGTTCATACTAATTGTGTAAGATTCAGGCTAGAAGCAATATAATTATGAGGAGATTGAGTGACCAGTATATAATCCACCTGAAGGAGGGAAATATATCAAAAGAACCGAAAAAATATCTTGGATCTTAATAATACCAAAAAAGACAACCAAGGAAATATCAATGAATGCCAATTTATCTACTTATTCTTCTATGTGTACAAAATCTTTATGAGATTCATTTATGTATGAAGGAAATGCATCCATGGGAAAGGTGTTAGTAGGGAATGTGCAGGATATTAAAACTGATATTCAACAATGGGTCACAATTTTAGCATTTCCTAATTTACTGACAGATGTGGAGAGTATAAGATCTTACTGTGTTGATTGTTCATTACAAAAAAAGTTTTGGTTTTATATGGCACAACACCACCTTATAGGTTATTTTTTCTTATTTATTTATTTTTTAAAAATTTAATTAATTTGTTTTCAATTTTCAACATTAACTTCCATAAGTCTTAAATTTTCTCCCCCTCCTTTCCCCTCCCTCTCTGAGATAGCATGAAATCTTATATGGATTCTACTCATTCATTCTTATTAAACACATTAGTCATATTGCATAAAAGAATGAAAACAAATGAGAGAAACCATGAGAAAAATCAAATCAAAACAAAACATAACACAAGAGAAAATAGTCTTCTTCATTCTGTATTCTGATTCCATAGTTTTTTCTTTGGATGTGGATGGCATTTTGACTCAAGAGTCCTTTGGGAACATTTTATATCCTTGCATTGCTATGAAGAACTAAGTCTATCAGAAACAGTACTTATACACTTACAGGTCCTTTTTCAACATCTACATTTTCCATCTACATTTTAAAATCATGCAAGAGTTTTTTGAAAGATAAAGCAAGAGAAATACCTCTGTTCAATTACCTTCTGATCATAAAAACGAGGTTAAAACAAGGTATTGTGTTATCAAAGGTCTTCATCACTGTGATGAAGGAATTCAATCCAAAGTCTAAGTTAAAGAGGAATTTCTTGAAGATGGGGAATTCCTCTAGATGCTTCCATTTGTGATAATATTGTGATGACTATGCTAAGCCTCATGGAAGAGATTTATTAGGAGTTTGGACTGTTCATTCAAAGAAAAATTCAAGTGGATGAAGACTGCAATGCAGATCATAGTAAACATTTAAATGGACACCCTGTGGAAATTATCCATCAGCAGGACAATCTAACACATGCTGAGTAGATGTAGAAATATTTATTCACCTCTAAACTCAACATTGAATAAGAGAAGGAGATTATGCTCGATTATCTTCAGCAAATAATATCATACAGAGGTAAATGAAAAATATATGGTGGTTGAAAAGGCTGCAAAATATAACCAATGAATTTTTGAAGAACAAGAGTAAGAGATATTATCAAGGAGTTACATGATAGGAAGAGAGGACGGGCTGATCGTTATGCAAGACCAAAGGGATCGCTAGTGACCACGGTGGTTCACTGACATCTTTGTCATGTGAGGAAAAAGTGAGGGCGTCTTCCAGAGTATTGAGTGGATCTCCAACAAATGGCAAATTATTGTGAGACATGAACAAGATCATGGACATGCATGGATAAAGTGGAAGATTTCATACAAAGCTAAAGGGAAAATCTGCATTAATTGTTAAGGGATAAAGCACCATATACATTTATACATATCCATATACATGTATATCCACAAATAAACTTGTCACAAATACATCTTAAAATTGCCTTTTGCTTTTCACTTCCAGAACAGGGTAGTAGCTTTCATTACCTATATAAATAGAAATCAATAGGTTACCACTGTGGTTTTCAGTCTTACCTGAGAAAATTTAGAGATGAAGGGCAATAACAGTGACTTGTGTGCATCCCATATTTTAAATTAGAGAAACAACCAATTAGAATAACTTTCTCTATCAGATGATCACTTGTAAGCAATTTGGTTCTGACACTAGATTGAAGTTTGAACGTGAAGATCAGGTGTGTATGTTTTAATTTTAGCATTAAAGGGCTTGCTCAGCCACCTGAATGTGAATTTGAACTATTCCTCAACTCTAAAAGCCCTCTTATTAATATGACCTATCAATTTTATTCTCACTTGATGGGTTTCTTTATATCAACAAATGATATCATATGCTGTTGCTAGCTAGTTAAAGCTTTCAACTTCATATCTTGGTCTGGCCAAATATGGTGTGGAAGGACCCTCAAGGTCAGTGATATGACTTCTGGGTCTTAAGTTTTTGCTCTATTGTCTTCCCTCACTAGATAAAAGAGGGTAACTTTCAGTTGTAACTTTGAAAAGAAATTTCTGAAGGCTTAAAAAAATGTTCCCAGGATGGGAATTTTAATATTCAGGGATGCATTCTGCCTGATATGCTATACTCTCTTGTTGCACATTAAGACTAGAAGTGCTCCGGAGTTTGGGGAAAAGACTCCTTTTTCTAAAATTGCTTCTGCAATCACCACTCAGTTATCTGTGGGTAGATTGTCCAATTTGTGGGTTATCATTAGCACACTTTCTGTCTTCCCTCCTTTCCCCTGAGGTGAGTCACTCTGCTAGTGGCTTCTGCATTACTTCACAGTGTCCTTTTGAATTGAAGTCACAACTTTCTGAGACCCTTCTTTCCCTCGGGACATTTTTTCACAGAATGTATTTTTTATCAAAAGTGACCCCAAATCCTTTCTAGTTTACACTCTCACTTCAGTGTATTAGTTAGAGAGATGGTGCTGTCCAAATACTGAAGTTAGAGAATGGTTCAGGGAGGGGTTGAGCAAGGGAATATAATAGGGAAAACTGGAGACCAGTCTAGTCTTGCTGCTTTTATTTGCTTATCTGATTTGAAGAATTTTAAAATCTCAGAATACTGCTTTCCCTCTTTGTTCCAGCAGCCAGAAATTCAAATAAACATTTACACAAACCAATGGAATAGTTTTCTTGGGAATGATCCATTTGGAAAGGTAACTTTGAAACCTTTGGAGTGAAATTGGTATTAAGTTGACTTACTGCTTTTATGTTGGAGTATTCTCTGTGATCTACTTGATGAAATTTTCTGTGATACTATGTTTTTATTTCCCCTCACAGAGTGAGGAAGGGGGATAATGCCAGAAAAAAGAATATAACTGTCGATTACCTAGGATTGAGTGAATTCAGAGTCCAATTCTAGCTAGATATTGGTGGTCACACTCAGTGACAAAGACTATGTCAGTTGTAAAAATTGACTAGTAGATTAAATTCCAAAGAGAATGCTTTGTTCTTGTGCCATATCTTCTGAATGTGCCCTGTCCACCTAAATTATGGAATGAAGCCAAAATGCTGCTGCCAAGTGTGAGTTTAATCCAGTCTCTAGGGATGCATTGCTACAGTGTGTGTCCTCACTTTTATGTTGGAACTCTAAGAGATTTGAGGCCTTAAGGAGCTAGAAGAAGTAGAAAGCCTACACTAAAAGGAACACAACTACACTTGAATTCCTGAGTAGATAAGTCAGAAATTCTGAGCCTCTGGGTGACAAATCTGCAGACGGCCAAAGCTTTGGGAGATGCAAAAATTGGGAGCTGGCTACTTTCTCTTTGTACAGGATATCTGAGTCCTCACCGTCTTGGGACAAAATGATAAGACTAATGCCAATAGTAAGTTTAAAGATGCTGGTACCATTTTTTTTTTTACTGTTTTAGATACCCAGTGAAAATTCCCAATCACCTATATCCTTTGTTCTCACAGATTTAGAGTGATTAGCTATGAATACTGATACCACTCCATGTACATATAGTGCTCAGACATTAAAAAACATTCAAAAGGAAGAGGTGTGCTAGTCAACGCTTTTTCTCAGTTATAACCAGCAGAATCAAATCTTACTCCCCTTATCCCTTGGAATCAGACTCACCCTCTGCTGAGGTGAAAGATGCTTCCTCTATTAGCTTTCCCCATATTACCTTTCCTTAAAACCTCAGTCTTGCAATTCCATAATCCATATCATCTACCCTTTTCTTATATTTTTCCCTCTAGAATTCACCACCTTTTGTTGATAAAATTCTTCTTTATCCTAGGTCTCTTCACATTATTTTCCTTCTACAAGTCCTCAGTGAAACCTGGCTCTCTTTGGAAGACATTATATCCTTGGATCCCTTCTCTAGTACTAGATACTTCTTTTTCATTCATATATTATACTAGGAGGAAGAATAAGCATACTTCTGGCTTTCCCCTGTTATTTCCAGACTATTTCTTTGTCAATGTGATGTGGAATCTTTTCTTCTTTTGAAGTTTATTCCAGATGTCTATATTACATGATGTAGATACTTGAGCAAACTATTTTAAAGATATTGAGCTATTGATTCTCAAGGCATTTGAAAGAGGAAAGGGTAACAAGTAGCAAAATCTCTTGAAGGAAGACTGGGTGTGGCATGTGTCTGATGGATTAAGCCACTACATTAAATATCCCTTCTCCTCAGACTATAGTGGAGACAGCTCCTCAAAATATAGTGGAGGCAGCCCAGGATCAGTACAAGAGTCCTGTGAATTGTAGTGCCCCCTTCTCGCTCCCATGACTCAATGCTATCAAAAAGAGGAGCAACACTTGTATGGAAGGAACCTGCCATCTCTACCAGCACCTAACACTGACCAACTGCCACTGATGGACAGGTGAGCCCAAGAGTCCTCGAAATAATGCTGCCCTGAAATAATTAACATGTCCCAGTCCTCACAGCCATCATTCAGAGGAGAAACCCTTGTGGAGATGTGACCTGTCAATTCTCTCTGCTGATGCTGTAGTTTCTGCCTCCTCAGCAATCAAAACTGCTAAAGATCTAGGAAAGAAAATTATCTCCACCACAGTCCTTGGCACTATCAAATGGTTCAATGTTAGAAATATATGTGACTTTATTTCTGGAAGTGACATTAAAGAAGACACATTCCCATCTGTTTTGCTATTGCACTTTAAGGACCACTGGGCCTTTCTTTCCATCTGACATGCAATGGAAACTGTGTTGTGTTTCTACCAGACATTTAAGTACTTACTTTGTGCTTGAGAATGCATACAAAAATGAAATGACCTGATTTGAATTTAATGTTATATAATAAGATAACTCTAGCAAGATTGACCTCTCTGTCACGTGTGAAAAAGAAATGTTTACAGGCTTTCCTCTAGGTTTTCTAATTCTATTTTTGATATAGGAAATTAATCTTTGTCAAGTAGTTAATAAGAGTAGTCAACATTATATTTACACTATTGTAAATCATTTTTGGAGTAGGCTATCAGCCAGAAATAGGTGATTTTCTAGCTTCTCTAGATATTTCTTTTTGGTAACTATTTTTAAATATTGAAATCTACACATATGTAATATGTATTATATTATATATGTATATAGACACATATACATGTACAGATGTATATGTATATGTGTTTACATACATACATACATACATATGTGCACATTCCCCTTCCTTCCCTCTTGTAAAGTGAAGTTATGCTTAATTCAAGCAATTCACCCAACTCCATTGACATTAGCTTGAGGAATTCTATTTGTATTGAACATAAGAGTCCTTGTCCTTTTCTCCGGCCTAAATTTGACCCATTTGAAGCCCATTTGAAGTTCACTTCCTCTCTGAAGCCTTTGCTGATGACCCCAAATCACAGTGAACTTTCTTTGAATTCTTGAGACTATTTTGTCTGTACTATTTTTTATGCTGTCATTATTAATTATTTTTAAGTATATATTAAATCAATAGGGCAAAAATGTATTAAGTGCCCACTGTGTGCTAAGTACTGCTCTAAGTAATGGGTGTTATGTGTTCTTTTTCCCCCACAACTTCTCCTTGTAATCATTTTGAGTCAGGGATTAGGGCTGGTTCTGTTTGGCTAAGGTTTAGCACAATTTCATAATGATATAAATAATAAAAATAATAGTGGTAGTTAGTATTTATATAGTGTTTAGTTCGCAGACACTTACTAGCTGTGTGACTCTGGGCAAGTCATTTAATCCTGTTTATCTCTGTTTCCTCATCTTTAAAATGAGTTGGAGAAGGAAATGGTAAACCATTCCAGCATCTTTGCCAAGAAAATCCCAAATTGGATTATGAAGAATCAGACATCATTGAAACATCTCAGTTTCCTCATCTGTGAAATGTGAGAGTTGAATTTGATGGTATTTAAGTCCCTGTGTTCCTCATAATAACCTTCTAAAATAAATACTATTATAATCCCCCTTTTACAGAGGAGAAGACTGAGGAAAAGTGAAGTTAAGTGATATGTCCAGGGTCAGATAGTAAATGTCTGAAATAATATTTAGACTCAGAGCTTCTTGACTCCAAGTCTGATACTCCATCCACCATGCTAAGTAGTTGCCTCATATATATGGAGACAGATGGGAACCTTAAAGGTCAACTCATTTTTCTAGGTGTCAATAAGTTTTAAATCAACTGACTCATTTATTGACCCTATAACATGGGCACAAGCCGTATTTCCAGCGTGCAATCTTCCTTTGATATAGTCATATTACCCTCTCTGTTATTCATATGTAACTGCCCATCCATGTCTGAGTTTTTGTACTGTCTGCCGCCTATGCCTGGAATGTATTACCAAAATGCAGGTCAAGTACCACTTTCTTCCTGACCTTTCCTGATCTCATAACCCCAAAATGCTATTTCCATCCCTCCTAACTAACTTGCAATTAACTAACTTGTATTTATCACTGTTACATTTTATATATGTATGTATTCTCACATATGTACATATACATGTATATTCTTACATATGCATGGATGTAGGTATTTGGATATATCTATGTAAAATACCAATCCTTTTGTATGTGAGCAGTTTGGTTACTGAAAGAGAACAGAAGAATTTTTGCATGAAAAAACTGAAATTATAGGTCAGAACTAAAAGTTAAAGGAAGTGCTCATCTCAGTGCATGTTTTCTTCTCCTAATACAACATGAGGAATTTTTGCCTTTTTCTTTGTACATTTGGTGCTTAGCTTAGTGCCTGGTTTGTAGCATCACATTAATAAATACTTGTTGAATTATGTCAAACAGAGCTAATACCAGAAATAGTAATGGACCATCACTTCTATAAACATGTAAATTTTATCATTTTCCAACTGGATATTAATTTTGGAAATCTTGGTATTACTGAACATAGTGTCAGAGAAGGATGAGATGGACAGGGACATGATAGATGATCCATCCACAGAAGTTGTACTATTGTTAACTGCTTCTGTTCTTGAAAAAAAATGATCCAAAAGCTTTCCAAAACTTAGGTCTAAACTGTATGCCATAAACCAGTCCTGGTTCCTTTCTGGAGTTTCTTCTGTGGTTTGCAGGCTTAATGAAACTAAGTAAAGACTGTTTAAAAGAGTCACTCATACCATTCATACCTAAAAATTAGATTTTATGGTTTGAAAACGAACTTCCCTCACTACACAGAAACAATGTAGTAGTCAGTTATGTATTTGGAAGTGCAATGTTAACATAGGAATTTTTATAATTTTAGGAGATTACATATCCTTTTATGGATGCTTTTTTGTTTTGTTGCTTAAACATATGTTTAAACAAAGTTTAAATAGGGATATATGATGCATGCAAAGATTAAAACAAAGATTTCATTGACCACAATAGAAGTGGAAAGGGTGGAAAAAAGTCATTTTGGGAAGGATGATGATGATGAGTTCTGTTTTAGATTCTTTTGTACTTTGAACATTCAAGGCAGAGATGTTTAGTAGAGATAAATATGGAGTAGGGGCTCAGAAAAAATTGAAATTTTGGATACATACATATAAAGATATAAGATGGACCTGTGAGACCAGATGAGATAGAGATATGAGGGACAATAGAGTGGAGGAGAGAATCTAGGATGACACCCTCACTTAGAAATCAAGTAATGGATGATGATCCATCAAATGGGTTATGAGATATGTTTCATGAGGAATGCTTAATGTTTTACCATTCCTTTTTCTAGCAGACCCATGATGATTCAACTCTTTATCCAACTGTACTATGGACAACTTCCCTCCCTCACAATATTAATGGACATCAAGGAAGAATTTGACATTGGGCAGGTACTGAATTTATGGGAGTAATACATTTCTTAACAGAGAGGGAATTTGTGATCTGAGGAAGTACTGGACTTACAACACAGGTGCACTCCTTAATAGAAGAGGAAAGCTACAGTTTGAAGGGATGGCCCTGGAACCATGTCTCAAAAGTAATTATACTCAATTTAGATGGGGCTTTAAACTTTCAGTACTCGTGGAGGTTCTGCCCCACAAATAATTTCTACCATCTTCAGACCAAGAAATGCTGTCTATGAAGGGAAAAGGTACATGGATCTTGTTATCCTTTTGAAACTAAACAATATTAATTGTATTACATAGGTAAAATCTTTCAGACATATTTATTAATGTGCAATTGATTGCAACTGAGAGAACCTTGTGGCTAAAGTAACACCTGAAATATGTTTTATGGTAATTGTGAAACAAAAGATGAAAAATTCTGTGGCAATTAAAGAATAAAAGTATATAGTTTTTGGTTATGGTTGTTAAATTATTGACTATAGAAGCGGTGGGAATGTGGGCACACTTTTGAAGATCTATTTTCTTGGAATACTAAGAACATACTTTCTCTTAATCTAGTCAAAGGCTCTGAATCCTCAGGGGATAAAGAACACTCCCTATCTTGATTTGGTCTTTGATTCAAAGGAAATAAAGGACACTAACCAAGGATACCATTAAACATTAATAATTGAGTTTTGAAAGGTAATGGAGGCCTTAATGCTGTAGCTTCCACACTATCAGTGAGTGATAAGGTACCCTCTACCACACTAGTCAGTGTGGGCATTTTAAACAACAGTCAGGAAGCAACAGAGATTTCAGGGAAAAAAATCCCCTCATCTTGGCCAAAGTTTCTTTTGAACTCTGGCCTAATCTCTTCTTGCCTTTCAAATTTCCTGATTTTGAATTAATTATCCCTGGTTTATTACTATAGCCCAGGTGCAGTAGTCCTTCCAGGTTATCTATAATAGCCCTGCATAGACCATGATAGAAATAAGTTTAAGGCCTCTTAAAATGACTCATGGAATCTTATAATGGAACCTCAGCTTCAGATGTCCTCTTTTCCAACTTATACTTGAACAAGAATTCTCTCTATACCATGCCTGAGAAGTAGGCATCCAGCCTTTGCTTAAAGACCTTCACTCAGGAGGAATTCATAACCTTTTAAAACAGCCCACTCCATTTTGGATAAGCTTTAATTATTAGGAACTTTTGCCTTTCATCATTCTGAGGCTTGACTCCTATTTTCAAATAGGATTTCTGTGCTGGAATTCTTTCACCACTGGACTAATCCACTGCTTGACTGGCCAACTCTAGACTGGCTTGCTGTTTTATTATTTGCTCTTCTGAACTAATTAAACATTGTAAGATGTTTCCTGTGTATCATGTGGCTTCTGCCTTTTATCTAATAATTGAAACCATGTAAGTGCTCATGTTAATTAAAGATTTATTCACACCTAGTTTATGTTTTTGACTAATTCCTTTAAGGTGGAAATTTTCAGTGTCACTTTAGCTGGGTTTGAGGTGAAATACTGTCCTTACATGTGGCATCATCTCAATACCCTTTGGCTTCTTAGTCACCCCTTTCTGGATGGTTTCCAGCTGATTGATGTCCTACCCAAATGTGAAACTCAGGTTAGAACACAACACTTCATTCATGGCATGATCAGATCAGAACACATTAAAACTATAACCCCTTAAATTGAGACACTCAAAAATTCAAGTGACTTTTTTTTGACATTGATTTATTAGTGATTAGCTTCTTTCAGTTAGGTAATTCAACTTGGTATGAATCCATATATATTCACTCTGATAATCCAGTCCACATTTTTATATCTTGTCTATAAAAATGTTATGAAATACTTTGGGGAAAAGTGTCAGAAGCTTTCAGAAAATTTACAACAGCCCCCAAATGAACTGGGTTAACAATGCTATGGCAAAACAAAAGAAATCAAGTTAGTTTGGTATGACCTGTTCTTGAAGTTGTTTCTTCTTCATGATTCTTGTTTCCTTTTTTAGATCAGCAGGCATGAAGTATTCCTTGAGATAATTAAAAATGTGCTATTTTTTTTCAAAGGAAAAATAGTGGTAGCATGGACACATTCATTCA
>CM053769.1:146329861-146354377 GCA_028658325.1 Potorous gilbertii
GTTAGTCTTACACTACACGACTATTATGGAAGTCACTTGCAAAACTACACAGATATGGCCTATCTTGAATGGCCTGCCTTCCCAAAGGGAATGGGTGAGGAGGGAGGGATGGGGAGAAGTTGGAACTCAAAGTTTTAGGAACAACTGTTGAGTGTTGTTCTTGCTACTAGGAAATAAGAAATACAGGTAATGGGGAATAGAAAGTTATCTGGCCCTACAAGACAAAAGAGAAGATGGGGTAATGGAAGGAAGGGATGAAAGAGAGAGGGCAGATTGGTGATAGGGGTAATTAGAATGCTCAGTGTATTGGGGAGGGGGGAGGGGACAAATGGGGAGAAAATTTTGGAACCCAAAATCCTGTGAAAATTAATGTGAAAAGTTAAATAAATAAATTTATAAAAAAAAACGAATACAATTTTTTATTCAATCATGTCGGTTGCTCTTGGTTAAAAGACGATCATAACTTCACAGTAGAGATATCCTGGGATTCTGGAGATACAGGTTTGGAGTAGAATGTTAACAGCTCTTTACATGCTTGACTAAATCAACACCCATCAATTAACAACTGTTGTAGCTGAAATGCCTTGGTAAAGCAAAATCAAAAATGTTTCACAGGGTAGAATCAGCCTGAACTCTCACATAACTAGAGCCATATTGCCCAACAGACTTGGCCATTGCCACCAGCAGATTACAGCTAGTCTAAATGAACCACCAGGAGAGAAACAACTAATGTTGGTGATCTGTCTGACTTCCTTACAGGTAATACAGAATCAGAATTCTGTGTGAATCCATCGCTGAAACACCATTACATGACACTGCATTCTGAAGAAACCCCAAATCTGAAGCATCATCCTAGAAGATATTACAATGCCATATTAAAAAAAAAAAAGTTGATGTCTGGGAGTGCCTTTCCTTCTTTTCTTTTACATTGTCATGGGAAGCAAAAAAACATTTTTGAAAAAGTATATAAATGGATTTCAGGACCAAAGTAAAAATATTGAAGTCCTAAACAAAACCTCGAACCGCCATATGACCACAAGCTGCTACTTAGGTTTCAAGATTAGTGTATCTCATGCTTTTTTTTTCTCCTGCTGAT
The DNA here is from genome assembly GCA_028658325.1 of Potorous gilbertii. Taxonomy (NCBI): domain Eukaryota; kingdom Metazoa; phylum Chordata; class Mammalia; order Diprotodontia; family Potoroidae; genus Potorous; species Potorous gilbertii. The sequence continues at coordinate 146,330,958 of CM053769.1, forward strand.
TTTCTCATAAGCTCAATGACATTATTGACTTCTACTACAGAAACATTTTATTACTTTTCCTTAACGTCTTGCCACTATTTATCCTGAGTTCAGGAGGGGAAAAAAATCAGCCAAGCTATAATTCCTTGCTTCCAACTTATTAATATGACCCCAGGGCTATCATTATTTTTTAAAAAACCATTAAGTGTCCTCTATTTCATGCTTTTTTACGTTAGGGAGGTCTGTAATGTGAGGCTTTGTTCTTCAGTGAAATCAACATCAGCATTCCTAAGCAAAATGCAATGAAATATCACAATGACCAAGCACCACCCTGTGGTCAGAAGCAGAAATTATTTTCCTCTTTAGCAAGAATGTTATCAACAACATCTTTTCTGACTAGAAAAATAGGAGCACAGCCATTCTCTTAAAGACAGGCGACTTTAGAAGGAGTTTTTTTTTTTTTAAATCAGGAACAATTCTTAGACCCACCTTTTAGAGTTATTGATAAGATCTTGTTAAATCTAATTTTAAGGGGACTCAGTTTCCTTTTATTTTAATGAAAAGTTGAAATATACTGTCTCAGACTGGCAGTGTTCAAAAAGAATTAGAATGACCACTTGTCAGGGATATTGAAGATATCCTCTCTAAACAGAGAAGATTTCTGTTCAGGTACGAATTGAATGGGAATCTAGGTGGCAAAGTCGACAGAGTACTTGGAGTCAAAAAGACTCATCTTCCTGAGTTCAAATCTGACCTTTGACACTTAACAGCTTTGTGACCCTGGGCAAGTCAATTTGCCTCAGTTTCCTCATCTGTAAAATGTGCTAGAGAAGAAAATGACAAGACACTCCATCACCTTTGCCAAGAAAACTTCAAATGGAGTCACAAAGAGTTGGACATGACTAAAATGACTGAATAACCACAAAAGTAAACTGAACAGCTAAGATTTTTTGCAATTCTTAGTATCAATAATTCCATAATTGCCATGAAGTAAATATATTTAGGAGTTTTTAACACTCTTTATCAACTTTTATCAACTCTCTATATGTCCCTGCTGTTACATTCTGCTACAATAAATTAATTTATTTTAATCTTAGGCATCAATATAACTCCCCCTAAGGTTCATGCAGTTTTTTTTTCTCTTCAACTTCCAAGAGGTTATTTTAAAAAAATAATCTCTTGGTTCAGTCGTAATCACTCTGAACATTCAAATAGAAAAATTCCTAACATTAACCAGAGTTTACCTAACTATACAGTTACATCTATCTCTGATTACTTCCCTTTCCCTTCCCTCATCTTCCCTAAAGGCTTGGACCCTGTGTACTCTGAAGCCCATGGATTGAACTCCTAAGGGTTTCTGCCCAACCTTCAATGGCTGCTTTTGGACCCTCCTGGCTTAGACTGAATGTCAATAGTAACAATTTCTCTTCCAAACAACAACCCTGAGGCTCCTGCCCCTCCCAGAGTGATTTATCTATTTATTTTTTCTTTTCTATTAAAGAAGTCATCGCCCTGATTACCTTTTAAAGAGACCTATTCACTGGATGAGCATTACCTCACTTTAAGTGAGTACTAGAAAGGACCTTAGCCTAAAAGGCCAAGACCTCCCATTACATCTTGGACCATCTCCAGTCGTCCTGATGAATATCTGATCACTGAATCCAGATGACTTCAGGAGGAGAAAGTGAGGCTGGTGACCTTTCACAGTGCTCCCTCACTCGAAACAAAGTCAAGTGCAAATTGTCCTCATTTCTCTGATGCCATGGTCCTTTTTGAAAACGAAGGATGAACACAACAACAATCTCTACTAACTATTTTCTTCTTTGCATTTGAGGCAAAATTCAGTTTATTGTAAATACTTAGGTAACCAAAGCACAGACTGCATAATAGACTGAGAAGGAAATTTAGAGAAAGAGCCAAACTTTTCTTGATACTTCAATAGACATGAATCTTAAGATGTCTAAGCATGAATTCTAAGATGCCTATGACCTTCCTCAGTAGCCCCCTACTCTATCACAGTTCAGTCCTACTTTTTGCAGCTTAAATTCCTGCTGGACCCCACACTTCTCTGTCCCCAGATCTTCAGAATCTCTCCCTAGTTCTCAGATAGTGCTTTTGTTTTATGTAAATTACTTAGGATTGAACAAGTCTCTCAATAATTTTTATGAATTCAAGAAGGTATATAGACCCTATTTACTGTGGGTCCTGGTTTATTCTTTCAAGATCCATTCTTACCACTGGGCATGATGATACATGCCTACATGGCCAATGATAGTGGGGAGGCTGAAGCTGTTGGAATAGAGCTAAAGCTGATTGAGTATCTGTACTAAATCTTATAAGTACATAAAGGTACTGGTGCCAATATGATTGTAGGACCTGGGGAGTGGCACACAAAATAAAAGTGGGAAAACAAACCCAGATCAGAAGCAGAGCAGGTAAAATATTCTGTGCCAAAGAACAATGGGGTCAAATCCACCAGTAGCTACTGCACTTCTGCTAGAACAAGATAAGACACAATCTCCCGCTATTGTCAAAAAGAAGCCATTGTCAAGGTAAACATAGATGGGCAAAAGAAGGAGGAAGAGGAGGAAAAGGAGGAAAAAAGAAGGAAAAGGAAGGAGTAGAAAAAAAGAGGAGGAGAAAAAATACTACCAGCAGCAGGAGGAGGAGGAAGAGGAAGAGGAATAGGAGAAGATCTAACAAAGATAATCACTTATAAATGGGTAGGATGATCAATAGAGATCCATCTTTACACTGTGGGAAAGGAAAAAAGAAATAAGCACTTAAATACTGCCAACTATATGCAAGGCCCTGGGCTAAATACTTTTCAAAAATATTTTCACTAGAGTTTTCTTCTTGTTAGACTTCCTAGTAGAACTTAAGCAGGAATTTGGGACACAGAGGGTGAGGAACAGGCACCAATATCACAAATGGTTCTCCTGAGTCAGTATCATAATCCATATCCTAATTTGAAGGGAGAGGAAATAGAGTGAGATGGAGTGGCAGAGTTGCTCAAACCAGCCCAATATGTTATCCTCCTATTTAATCTAATTATCCCTATTAAGTACTCAACATTAGTGTTTCTACACTGCTGAAGGATTGTCAATTATCAGTGGCCTCTAAATTCAGCAAATGGTGGAAAGTCCTTCGGGATCTACTTCCTAATCACAAAGTAAAGCAAAAAATAAAGTAGGTAATATCTTAACAGATGCAATTGATTGAAAGGTGACAGAATACAAGATACCAATGTGGTTATTAAAGACAGGTAAGTAGCATACTCTATACATGGAATCTGGAATGTCTGAATTCAAATCCCACCTCAGACATTTAGTAATTGTGTGACTCCAGGCAAGCCACTTACCCTCTTTGAGCCTCAATTTCCCCATTTGAAAAAGGAGTTAAGGATAACCTATTCTTGAGTCTGGTGAGAATCAAATTAAATAACATGTTGTGGCACTTTTCAATGAATGCAGGACATAATTCCTTGAGGGAAAATATCACTTCTAATTCCAAGGGATCAGAGACCTTGAGGCACAATACCATTCCAAGTTCTAAGGGAAGAAGAGCCACAAGGAGAAGTATCAATTGCAATTCCAAGGGGTCAGGCATCCTTCATGGTCAAGAACCAGATTGCAGACCAAGAGAGCAATTACAATACCTCTCCCCAGATCCCGCCACCTTGGCAGCACCAAAAACTTCCAAACCTGCAGAACTAGCTCTGAAAACAACAATAGTACAAAAAACCCTGATGGCTGAGACAGAGAATTTTCCCCCATTTCAAACAGAATCTCAACATTAACATAAAGTTCCAAAAAAAGAGAAATCAAAATGGATGGGGAAAATGAGCAAACAACAACAACAAAGAATAGAACCTGACAATAAAAGCTAGTGTGGTGACAAGGAAGATCAAGAAACAAACTTAGAAGAAGAAATTAAAATCAAAACACCTACAAGCAAAGTCTCAAACAAAAAATATTAATTAGACACAAACTCAACAACAATTTCTAGAATAAGTCAAAAATTACTTTCAAAATCAAATCAATGATAGAGGAAAAATTAGGGAAAGAGACAAAAGCAAAGCAATAAATTATAAAGGACAATTAAAAGCATAGTAAAAGAATCATAAAAATACTGAAGAATATAAAACTTTTAAAAATAGAATTGGTCAAAAGGAAAACACTACAAAAATTTAATGATGAAAACCACTTCTTGAAAAACAGTGGTAGTCAAATGGAAAAAGAGGTACATGTGTGTTTGTGTGCATACCAAATGTCATAGCATCCAAATTCCTAAAGGAAAAGTTAAATGATTCACAAGAGGAAATAGATAGTAAAACTATATTAGTGGGGAAACTCAACTTTCCCCTCTCACAACTAGATAAATATGACCATAACACAAATAATGGAGAAGTCAGGGAGTTTAATAGAATCTTAGAAACATTAGATATGATAGACCTAGAAAAATGAATGAGAATAGGAAGGAACATAGCTTTTCTCAACTATATGTATCACCTTCTCAAAAATTGACCATGTATGAGGGCATTAAAAACTTCACAATGAAATGGAGAAAAAGAGAAGTATGAAATGCACTCTTTTCAGAGCATAATTCAATAAAAATTACATTTAACAAAGGGTTGTGAAAGTTTCTATTAAAAGACAATTAAAAGCTAAAACATCTAATCCTAAAGAATAAGTGGGCCAAAGAATAAATAATAGAAAAAGAATCAAGAATTTCATTAAAAGAGAATGACAGTGACATAACATTTCAAAATTTTTGGATTCAGTCAAAGTAGTATTTGGGGAAATTTTTATATCTCTAAATGTGCACATAAATAAAAGAGAGAAAGAGCAAATCAATGTATTTCAGCATGCATTTTTTAAAGAAGGTTTAAAAAAGCCCCACTTAAACATTAAATTGGAAATCTTGATAATCAAAGAATAAATTAATAAAATAGAAAGCAAAAAAAATAAACTGAACTAATAACTAAAACAGGAGTTGGTTTGGCAGGGGATAGTGGGGTGGGTGGCAGAACAAGAAAACAGATTAATTTTTAAAAAGGAAGAAGAAAGCCAAATTATCGGTATCATAAAAATAAAAAATGACTGCATCACCAATGAAGATGAAATTAAATCAATTATAGGAGGTATTTTGCCCAATTATATGCTAATAAAATTGACAATCTAAGTGAAATAGATGAATATTAACAAAAATATAAGATGCACAGATAAGCAAAAAAGGAAATAGGATATTTAAATAACCCTATATTAGACAAAGAAATTGAATAACTTCCCTGAGAAAAGATTCCAAAGTCAGATGGATTAACAATTGAACTCCACCAAATCTTTAAGGAACAATTAATTCCAATTAATTAAACATAAACTATTTGGGAAAAAATAGGTAGAAGAAACCTAACAAATCCCTTTTATGACACAAATATGATTTTGATACCTAAACCAAAAAAAGAGAAAAGCAGAAAAGAAAACTATGGACCAAGTTTCTTAATGAATATCAATGTAAATGCAAAAAAAATGAATAAAATACTAGCAAGGAGATAATAGCAATACATCACAAAGATCAAACACTACAACAAGTGAAATGCAAGAGTGGTTTGATATTCAGAAAACTATCAGCATTTATTGTTCAGTTGCTTCATCTGTGTCCAATTTTTTATGACACAAATTTAGGATTTTCTTGGCAAAGATAATGGAATGGTTTGATATTTCCTTCTCCATCTCAATTTACAAATGAAAAAATTGAGGCAAACTAGGTTAAATGACTTGCCCACGGTCACATCGTTAGTTAGTATATGAATCTACATTTGAACTCAGGTCTCCCTGACTCCCACTCCAGTATTTTATCCACTGGGCCACCTAGTTGCCCTATCAGCATCATTTATTATATCAATAAGAATAAAAACAAACATCAGGTGAATATATCAACAGATGCAGAAAAATCCCTTGACAAAATACAATACCTTTCCTACTGAAAACACTAGAAAGCATAAGAATCAATAGAGTCTTTCTTAAAATGGTAAGCAGTGTCAATCTAAAATGAAAAGCGAGCATTATCAGTAACCCTTTCCAGTAAGACCATGAGTGAAACAAGGATGTCCATTATAACTTCTATTATTCAACACTGTATTAGAAATGCTAGCTATAGCAATAAGGTAAGAAAAAAAGATTGAAGGAATAAAAATAGGCAATGAGGAAACAAAACAATCACTCTATTCAGATAATATGATAATATATTTAAAGAGCCCTAGAAAATCATCTAAGTACAAATAAAACTAACATAGTCCAGATTAGACAGCAGTAAGAAGAAAATTGGGGAAAATTTTATAGACTGTTACTCAGATAAGTCTCATAACTCAAATATATAAAGAACTTTGTCAAATTTATAAGAACAGAGTCATTCCCCAATTGATAAATGGACAAGGTATATGAACAGGCAGATGTTAGATGAAGAAATCAAAGCTATATATAGTCATATAAAAATGTTCTACGTTAGCATTGATCAGAAAAATGCAAATTAAAACAACTTGGAAACACCTATCATATTGGCTAAAATGATAGAAGGGAAAAATTACAAATGTTGGAGGAGATGTGGAAAAATTGGAACATTAATATATTGTTAGTGGAACTGTGAACTGATCCAGCCATTCTGGAAAGCAATGTAGAATTATGTCCAAAGAGTTATTAAACTGTGTACACTTTGATTCAAAAATACCACTATTAGGTCTATTTCCCAAGGTGATCAGGGAACAAGGAAAAGAATTTATATGTTCTAAAATATTAATAGTAACTCTCCTTGTGGTGGAAATTGAGGAGATGCCCAACAATTGGGAAATGGCTAAAGAAGTTTTGGTATATGATTGTGATGGAACACTACTGTGTTGTAAGAAATGATAAGTAACATGATTTTAGAAAAACAATAAAAACATTTGCATGAAATATTGAAGAATGAAATGAGGGGAACCAAGAAAACATTATATCCAGTAACAGCAACATTCTTCAAAGAATAAAATTTGAACACCTAAGCTATGCTGAGTATGTAAATGCTCAACTACTACAAAGGATTCATGAAGGAAGGTGCTATCCACCTGCAGAGGAAAAAAAGTTGATAAATAAAAATATGAGTAATATTAAGTATTACATATAAATATGTGTGTGCATGTATATACAGACATGTGTGTACATATGTGTATATAAATATGTCTATATATAAAATGTCAAAGGGTAGACTTCTCTAGTATGGGGTGGGAAATTAAAATGCAACAAAAAAATTAAATTTTTCAAAAAGAAAATAAACAAAAAAACTAGTTGAAACAATTAACAACTTCAACAGTGGTGGGGGATATACAATACACCCACATAAGCCATCAGCATTTCCATATACTATCAACAAAACCCTGCAGAAAAAGTAGGAGAAATTCCATTTGCAATAATAGCAGACAATATAAAATACTTGGAGTATGCTTACCAAGACAATTCCAGTAATTATATGAAAACAAGTACAAAACACTTCACACAAATAAAAACAGATTTAAACAACTGGAAAAATATTAATTACTCAAGAAAAGGTCAAGTCAAAATAATTTTTAAAATTCTACCTAAGTTAATCTACTTATTCAGTGCCATAACTTCAAACTACCAAAGAATTATTTTGCATAGAAACAAAATTCACCAGGAAGAACCAAGGTCAAGAATATAAAGGGAATCAATGAAAAAAATCTTAAGGAAGGCAGACTAGCAGTCCCAGATTTCAAACTATCACAAAGTGATAACCATCAAAACAATTTGGTACCGATTAAGAAATGAGTGGTGGATCAGTGAAATAGATAAGGTATACAATATACCATAGTAAGTTACTATAGTAATCTAGTGTTTGGTAAGCCAAAGATCCAAGTTTTGGGGTAAGAATTCAACATCTGACAATAATTACTGGGAAAACTGGGAAGCAGTTTGGCAGAAACTAGGCATAGACCAACACTTTACACTATACCAAGATAAGATCAATAATAGATAAATGATTTAGAGTAAGAATAATACAATGAGCCCATTAAGGGAGCATGGAAAAATATACCTGTCAGGATAAAGAAAGAGTTTTTGACCAAGCAATGTATAGAGAGGATAGTGGGAAGTAAAACACATAATTTTAACTACATAAAATTAAAAAACTTTTGCACAAACAAAACTAATGCAGCCAACATTAGAAAGTAAACAGATAACTGGGGAAAATATTTGCAGCAAGTTTCTTTGATAAAGGCCTCATCTTTCAACTATATACGGAACTGAGTCAAATTTATAAAAGTAAGAACCATCTCCAGCTGACAAATGGTCAAAGGATATGAGTAAAAAGTTTTCCAAGGATAAATTCAAAGCTATCAATAGTTTCATTTTTAAAAAATTCCCTAAATCACTACTAATCAGAAAAATGCAAATTAAAGTAACTCTGAGATACCACTTCTCACCTATCAGATTGGCTCACATGACAGAACAGAAAAATGATAAATGCTGGAAGGAGTGTGGAAAAATTGGGATCCTAATTGGGCGCTGTTGGCAGAGTCCTGAACTAGTCCAACCATTATGGAGAACTATTTGTAACTATGTTCAAAGAGCTATAAAACTGTTCACACCTGTTGACCCAGCAATATCACTACTAGGATGATATCCCAAAGTGATTAAAGAAAAGGGAAAAGGAAATATTTGTACAAAAATAATTATAGCAGCTCTTTTTTCTGGTGGCAACGAATTAAAAATTGACATATGCCCATCAATTGGGGAATGACTAAACAAGTTATGGTATATTTTTGTGATGGAATACTATTGGGCTATAATAAATGACAAGCAAGATAATTTCAGAAAAATATGGGAAGACTTAGATGAATTCATGAATAGTGAAACAAACAAAACCAGGAGAACACTGTACAGCCATATTGTAAGGACGATCAACTGTGAAAGGCTTAGCTGCTCTGATCAAGAAAGACAATGAACCAATATAATTCCAAATGATCCATGATGAAAATGGTATCTACCTCCAGAGAGAGAAATTAGCTCTGCATGCAGATTAAAACATATTTTTTTCTTACTTACTCTGTTTTTACCATTTTGTTTGCATTTTCTTCTGCAACATGTCTAATATGGAATTATGTTTTGCATGACCTCAAATGTATAATCAAAACCGTACTGTTGCCTTCTCAAGAAGGAGTGAAGGGGAAGAAAAAAGGAGAGAATTAGAAACTGAAAATTTTTAAATTCTCAGATATAATTGGGAAGAACATAACAAAATAAATAAAAATTATTTTTTAAAAGATGTGATAGCAAAAACTAAAACTGATAATCTGAATTACATGAAATTAAGATTTGTAGGAATAAAATTAATTCAATAAGAATAAAGGAACAGGTGTCCTAAAATATTATTTTCATTCTCTCCTTTATACCTTTCTTCATACTATTCCTTTCATTGGGAATGTCCTCTCCACTCATCTCAACTAATATATGTCACATTCACACAAACATACGTGCACCTGTGTGCATATATGTAGGTGTGTTTATGTGTGTGTGTATCCCTCAAGATCTAGCTTAAGTCCTATCTGTTCTGCAAAGGTGCTTTTCCTTATTCCAGTTCATTGTAAGCTCAACCTTCCCTGATCTCCAATAGTATTGGAGTTAGTGTTTTGTTTCTCATACTGTTCTCTAATTATTTCTTATATGTTTATATTCACTCCTCAGAGAGACTGTTAACTCCATAAGAGCAGATACCCTGTCTTCTTTTTCTCTTATATCCTTGACATCCCTACAACAATACTAGTCATACAGCACTCAGGGATTTTCTTGTACGATCTTTTTATTGCCAAGTACCTTATATGACCGTCCCTCGCTCCATAGTTCAAAGTTTCACTAATATATGAATTTATACTTGTAAAACTAAGAAGAAGTGATAAATTCAAGGCTTTGCATGGTATTGGATCTATATTCCCCTAATATAGCACAGATATTAGTACTATATAATGTGGTGTATAGAATTCAGTACTTAGAGTAAAAAATACCTGAGTATGTGACCCACTGGGCAAGTCATTTAACTTTTCTAGCTCTGTTTTCTCATTTGTAAAAAGGGACAATAGTAGCACCTATCACACAAGGTTATTGTGAGGATCAAGATTACATATATAATACATACATATATATGTGTATGTGTGTCTAACTATATACAGGCATATCTCAGAGATATTGCAGGTTTGGTTCCAGACTGACACAATAATGTGAATGTTGCTATTAAGTAAATCACACGTATTTTTTAGTTTCCTAATACATACGAAAGTTATGGCTACACTACACTGTAGTCTATTAAGTGTACAATAGTATTATGTCTAAAGATCCACATACCTTAATTAAAAATACTTTATTGCTCAAAGAAATATTAACAGTTTTCTCTCCATTTTTTGTCAGGTAAAAATTACCTTTGATTAGATTCCCAAGAAATCACTTTCCAGAATTTCAAATTATTTTCTAGGGAATTTCAAGATTGGTGACAACCTTCCCAGTTGCACTGGAGAATAGTTTATAAACTTACAAAAAATACTTAATTTTTTTCCTTTTCTTCCCATCTCAACTCTAATTCCTATCACTTCCTTCCTGAACAGACAATCCCTACTTAAGAGAGGAATGAAAAGTGCTAGAAAGTCAAATTACTAGGGCAATACTTTAATCACTAACTGAATGTTTTATCACTCACAAAAGCTGCTAATCTTAAAATCTCAGATTACATTCCTGAATTTCAGAGTTCACTATTTTCTGATATGCAGGATAACTCTTTTCACCAAGAAGGGGAGAGATTATATCATGCATGTCTGAATAAATCATATATACATGTTCAATGAAAATTATACCTTTGTTACAAGTATCAAAAGCCAGAGAATTCTGATACATATTCTACCTCCTAATACATGCAACGGTTCACAAACATGGTCTTGTAGACATACTAATTTCTCAGAATCTGAGATTTAGAATCATCTTCAGATAACATCTATTCCAACCTCCTTATTTAGGCTTGACCCTATCCAAGTTTAGACTCCTTTCTCTGACATTCAAAATCTTCTACAAACTGCTACCATCTTGTCTTCCTGGCCCTAGTTCATATCACTCCCTTCCATGCAGTAAACAGACCCTAGAAGCTGGAATATTTTCCCATCCTTTCTAACCAAATACCTATTCTGTTCTCACCACTGTGCTTTTATTAAAGATGTTTTCTGTCTTGCATGTCATCCTCACCTCTTCTTTGTTTGTTCAATTCCTACCTATCCTCTACAACCCAATGCAAATGTCACTTCTCATGTGGTCTCTCTTATCTTCTCCTATCTCATTCACACTCTAATAATGACCTTAAAATTTTTGGACTTTACACAGTTCTTTGTTTTAAACCACTAATCATGTAATTCTGGTCATTCTAGTTATTATGACCCTACAGGACTCTCAGCTTCATGAGGGGCTGATAAGATTGTGCTTTATATAAGCTTTGCATTACCGTAATTGCATAGTGTTGGGTTCTACCTATAGTAGATACCTGTAAATGTTCACTGAATGAATGAATCCACACTTGAACTTAAATCATCTCTATAACATCCAAAAATAGGGGTAACCTTAAAAATATCTTATGATAGGAAACAAAAACTTTCCACTTTGGGATAGTTCTAATTATTTAGGTTTCCATATATTAAACTACAATAATTCAAGTTGGTTCTTATGTCATCTCTCAGATCAACCAGAACTAAGTTAATACCTCCTCCATGTGACAACCCTTGCCTGGAATCCTGAGATTTTAATATTCTCTAATCAATAAAAGCAAGTAACTTTGATATAGTTTATTGTGGGAAAGCCTGTGGTAGCTACCTCTCTTTATCGCCAAGGCCAGTACATTCTTCTTGTCTCCTCATTAAAATTTAGCAAGTAATGAGCAGTGCCAAACCCCACACAAAGGTCAGCTTCAACCTAAGCAAGCTTATCAAAAATGCAAAGAGGTACAGAGTTTTTAAAAGTTCATTCTTTCCTTTAATTAACGGATCTAATTACAATCCTGACATAACAAAAAGCAAAATGCTCTCTTCAAAAGACAATAAGTCAAAGGTTTAATAGCATAGATAACCTTCTCCTCTAGTACAGACTGACCCAAGTGTAGTAGGGAATCTTACCCGGCAGTCAAAAGGGCTGATGAGACGGCTTTGGCAGAAATTAAAGCTTAGCAATACATAAGAATCCCAGAGCAACAAAGGAATTGAGAAGGAATAAAAACTTCCCAGCATCTTGGGATCTCAACTAACACACAGTCAAGGCTTTTACTAATCTCCTTTCTTAGCAGATGTCAATGTATTTATTCAGTGACCTTTCCTGGGTAGTTTTGAATAACACTTTAACATACTAAGGACTTCCTGTCAGTAATTGTTGCCTCATTTAGGTAAAACCTGAAGTGCAGAAAGCAGAATTAAGATGAAGTACTTGGCTCTTTTCTAAAATAAGGACCTGGCCAACTCAAACTGTATATGACTAAGCAAGGGCTTTTAGAAAAGCCGGTATGTTTGCTGGTTCCCACATGAGGATTTACATCTGTGAGTAATCTTCAAAAGGCAGTAAAGCCCTGCCTGAGGCCCTGAGCTTTTTGATCAATTCCTTGCCAGGATTGTGCTGGAGCAGGTGAAGTCTGCTTTAGGATTCTGGCTAGAGTATTCAAATAAAACTGGGCAACTTCTATTATTGATGAAAATGGATAGTTCGAATAACTAATAGAATCCTAAAGTTTTAAAGTTGAAAGGGAGTGATTAGGACTTACCTAGTCCAGCTCCTATCTAGCTGAGCTACTGAGTTCCATTCCTTTTGATGGGAGGAGGGAGATTACACACCCCCAAGAAGGAGACAGTTCAGTTCGCAAGACGCACATACTGATGAGCTTTCAGAAAATAATAGACCACAGGAAAATTAGCTTTGTGTCATGACTCTTTAATATTTGTTCTGACCACTCTTGAGACATGGGACCAGAAATGGGAGAGTATGGGATTCTAAGACTTAGAACTGGAAAGTATCCAAAGTCTCCCATTCTAAATGTGCAAGTGGGCCATGGATTTCAATTGAATTCCAAACTCAGCAAGTATTAATGAGATATCCACTGTGTGTCAAACACTGTACCAGGCACTGAGGACACAAAGACAAAAAAAGAAAACAGTGCTCACCCTCAGAGACCCCTGTAAGCATTATTGTATTATTATAAATTCCATCTCACTAAGGGGGCCTTAAGTGAAAATAATTGAGGACCAATCAGCTATAGGAATTATTTCTTTTTGAGACCTTGCTGGCCAAGCTAAGCAATAAAAATTCTAAGTGAAAAATCCCTCAACACTCCAGATCACAAAAAAGAAAGAACAAGGACACACTTCACCAAGACTGGGAAACAAAAGAATATGATATAATAATACAGTTGTAACAAAACTTCAGCTGAAACACTGTTTGTTAGAGGAACCAACATCAAGAGTTGACATTTTGTGGCTGATGGTGTGAATATCCTAGTGATCATTCTCTCCATTATCTCTCAGAATGGAAGTAAACTCAAATGAGTAGTTCTTTCTCCCCTAGATAAAGCATATTTCCAGAAAGTTGACACCATGACATGATATTCCACTCCAAGGATCTCAAAAGTGCAGTTTCATAACATCCATCCATAATAAGTTGTACTCTTGATGATCAGCTCATTTGATACCTAATGATAAAGTAAAAGGTGTATATCCAATAAGCATTGCTTTTTAGATATATCAGGAATGCTAAGGATACATGGAGTTCAAGTTACCTCCCATATATTTATTTATAATCATCCTAAAGTGGTATTTATTTTTCTGACAAATTTTCTTAATGTCGAATGCAACTAACAAATCTAGTTGACCCAGAATAGTACTAAATAAAGAAACTTATAAAAATAGACACTTTTCAAATCCTGCTTTGCGCAGACTACTACTGGACTTACTCAATGAGTTACTTACTCTTCCAGCTTTAAGTCATATATATTCCTCAAAGTGGTGAAGAATTAGTGTTGCCAAGACTAGGACATGCAACTGGAAAGAGAGTCCACTGAGTTAATTCAATACCTTTATTTTGGACAGAAACTACTGATGAACAGTTGATTAGACCCAGAGTTAAGGCAGAAAAGGGGAGCATTTGGGAAACTGCTGAACATTTTCAATGATCTCATAGAATCTTAGAGTTCAGAGGTAATGAATTCAAACCTGTTCCTAAAACAGATTTTTAGGTACCTACCACAAAATCCCCAACAGGTTATCTAAAGGAAGACTTCCAATAATTGGGGAAATTCACTATCTTTCAAGTTAGCCTATTTTGTACATAGTTTTAGCCTGTTGAGATATTTTTGAAAGTTACTCCTAATATCCAATTAACTAATTTTCATTCTCTACATGGTAGTAACTGAAAATTAGATAATAATGCCCGCTATATCTTCATCTACATCATTGATTTTTAAATGGTCATTATTAGAGATTCCTGTAATACTCCACTTGAGACTTCCATCCAAGGTGAAAATCATTCTTCCTTGGGTAGAGTCAGTCATTCAAATGTCTACAAATACACCTACCTCAACAATTACTCTTCTCATGACCATTTTTATCTTATCCTCAAGAATAGCATAAAGAACTTTATCAAATGTCTTGTTGACATTATGCATGCAGAGTTTCCCAGGTATACCAATTTAGTAATTTTATCAAAAAAAATGAGTTACTCTGGCATGACTTGGTTTCAGTGAACTCATATTAATTCTATCATGAAACTTACTTTTCTTAGTACTAAGGAGGGCAGAGACAAGATGGCAGGGAATTGCCTGAGTTCTCCCCAAAACCTCTCTGAGCATCTTTAAATAATGCCATAAAATAATTCCTGGAGCATCAGAACCCTCAAAAGGAGGGGGTGAAATAATTTTCCTGTCAAAGATAACTTAGAAAATCAACAGGAAAAGTTTTTTACACCTGGAGTGTAACCCAGTTCAGTGTAGGCCATGACAGCACACAGCTAGCCTCAGCACACAAGGAGCAGGCCTTGGAAGCCACTGAATCAGCAGTGGCAGCAGCTGCTTCCAAAGCTTTCAGTCCATAGATGGCAAGGGTGTTGAACAATTGGTCAGGAGGAAATAACAGAGAAAATTCTGGGGAAATGGTGCAGCAGGTCAGACAATTCTAAGCTCTCCAGATTTCTCTACAAACAAGACAAAATAGTGCCTCCGGGTGAACGTAGAGCAGCAAAAATAAACAATGTCTGGAACAGAACAGTAGACCTGTTGGCCCAAGTGAAGTGAAAACATCTCCATGCTACTTTCTCTGAAAGAGTAAGTAGCAAGCCCTGGGGGTATCTGGGTAGGGAGGTAGGTTTGACTTCAACCACAGGAATTTTCACGTCTTGGACAGTGTGAAGAGTCAGCAATCTGAGTAGGAGATAATAAGGGGAAATAAGCATAATATGGTCTTATGTATATGCATTTGAGGGTATATGTGTATGTTTATGGATAACTATATATATATGTATATATGTGTGTGTGTGTGTGTGTGTGTGTGTGTGTGTGTGTGTGTGTGTGTGTGTAGTCATACTTAATTGTAGCCTTCTATGCAAGGAGGGGAGAAAACAAAGTAAAAAGTGTAAAGCAGAGGACAGTTTTGAAAATAATGTGTAGTTTTTATTATATAGGTTTTCTTGATATAGAAATTTATTGCTTTATATTAAATCCTTTCATGTTCTACTATTATAACAGTAAGCACCCCAACATACACAGGGGGCCTGCTATCACAGGTTCTTAGATCTGCAATCATAAAAGCAAACCAACTTTCAAGGGATTAACAGTCACTTTAATCAAGCATGTGTATCATTTCTTTAACCAAGTACATATATCATTCAGTTAGTTCAGGGGAGTCAGCACCCTGAATTTCAAAGAAAACACAGAGAAATCAAATGATTAATAGAAATTACTTCCTCTGCCTGAATTCAACAATAGTCTGATTCCAACTGTCTGACCATAATTACCAGAGAGGGAAGCACTGACATCTGGATTTTCAATTCCAGGGGGCTCCTTTAGTGTCTTCCCAGAGTCCTCATCTGGCCAAACAAACACTCAAACCTTCTTACAAAAACTAAGCCTCAACTCAGTATTTATACCCTTGTTAGAGCCAGAGCGCATAACCCTCTGACCCAGTGCCTCAATAGAAAAAACAAAAATACTTGGAACCCTCTTATAAAACAACTCCCTTAATGAAGCTCCCCACAATGGGCAGGTCTATCAATGGGTGAGAAAGATCTTTAATCATATTATTCAATGAGAGGTACTTTTAGTGCAACAAAAACATTTAAAACTTTAAAAAAGAAAAGAGACAGGAAGGTGGCACATTGGATAGAGCAATAACCTTGGAGTCAGGAGGACATGAGTAGAAATCTAGTGTCATACATCTGAAACTTAAGAGCTTTGTGGCCCTATGAAAGTAATTTAACCCTGATTGTATCACCATAAAAAAAAGAAGATTACAGGGGTCACTGAGGCAGGATTCTATTGTTTTGGCATACTGAGATCTGGTTGCAACCATTGGTTGCAGTTCCAGGGCTAGGAGCACTAGCAAACCACAGCCTGTGGCTGAAGTGGAACAGAAACCTTGTCAGAGTTCCAGAGCAGAAAAGGATGCTTGTGGTCACTCAGAGACCAGAATACAGGCCAGGATAGTAACAAATACATCTCTCCTTAGATAATCCCACCATGGAAAAATTGAAAACTTACAAATCCTTAGAAGCATCTCTGAAAACAGCTGTGCAGAATCCATGAAGCTTAGGACAGTGTGCCCTTCAAACTGGAAGCAGAGCCCTACTATAGTAAACAGTTAAAAGTCAAGTAATAGGCTGGGAAAATGAACATACAACAGGAAAAAAAATCTGATAATAAGAAATTATGATGGTGGCAAGGAAGATCAAAATACACCTTTAAAAGAAAATAACAGTCAAAGCTTCTACATCCAAATCCTCCAAGAGGAATATGAATTAATCACAGGCCATAGAAGAAATCAAAAAGAATTTTGAAAATCAAGTAAGAGAGGTAGAGGAAAAATTGGGAAGAGAAATGAGAGTGACACAAGAAAATAATGAAAAATGAATCAGTAGCTTGACAGAGAGACAAAAAAAACTGAAGAAAATAATACCTCAAAAAATAGATGAGGCCAAATGGTAAAAGAGGTATATAAAGTCAATAAGGAGAAGAATGCTTTAAAAAGTAGGACTAGCCAAATGGAAACAGAAGCAAAAATTTACTGATGGATAAAAAGACTCCTTAAAAAGTAGAATTGACCAAATGGAAAAGGAAGTACAAAAGTTCACTGAAGAAAATAATTCCTTAAAAATTAGAATAAAGTAAATGGAAGATAATGACTTTATGAGAAATCAAGAAACAATCAAGAGAATGAAAAGAATCAAAGACAATGTGGAATATCTCACTGGATAAACAACTGATCTGGAAAATAGATCCAGGAGAAGTAATCTGAAAATTATTGGACCACCTGAAAGCAATGGGTAAACAAAGAGACTAAACATTGTCTTTCAAGAAATTATCAAAGAAAACTTCCCTGATGTACTAGAAGCAGAGAGCAAAATAGAAATTGAAAGAATCTACTGATCATCTTTTAAAGAGATCCCAAAATGAAAACTCCCAGGAATATTATAGCCAAATTCCAGAGTTCCCAGATCAAGGATAAAATATTGTAAACAGCCAGAAGGAAACAATTCAAGTATGGTAGAGCCACAGTCAGGATAACACATATTTAGCAACTTCTTCATTTAAGGATCAGGGACTTGGAATACAATATTCTAGAGGGCAAAGGAGCAAGGATTATAACAAGAATCACCTATCCAGCAAAACAAAGTATAATCCTTTAGGGGAAAAATGAACATTCAATGAGATGGAGGACTTTCAAGCATTCTTGATGAAAAGTCCAGAGCTGAACAGAAAATTTCTCTTTCAAGTACAAGACTCAATAGAAGCATAAAACAGTAAACATGAAAGGGAAATCATAAGAAGATGATCCTTGTAAGTCATAAGAACTTTCTCATTATCAGAGCAGTTAGAAGGAATTTACATAGATGGCACAGGTATAAGGTGAATATGAAGGAATGCTATTTAAAACATAAAATTAAGGGGTGATAGAGGAATGGAGTGGGAGAAAGGGAAAGGACAGGTAGAATGGGATAAATTATCTCCCATAAATGAGACAAGAAAAAGTTTTTACAGTGGGGGAATAGAGAGATGAAGTGAGGGGGAATGAGTGAAACTCACTCTCATCAGACTTGTCCCAAAGAGATAAAGTCATACACATTCAACTAGTTATAGTCATCTATCATGCCCTTTAAGAAGACTGGAAGGGAAGGGGATAAGTGAAACAGTGGGCCTGGGGAGGAGATGGAGGTGGTAGAAGAGTGGTCAGACTAGGGGAGGGAGTAATCAAGAGCAAAACACTTTTGAGAAAGAACAGGGTGAAAGGAAAAAAGAGAAAAGAATAAACAATGGGAAGGGAATAGGATGGAGGGAAGTTTCTCTGATAAAGGCCTCATTTCTCAAACATATAGAGAATTGAATAAAATTTTTAAATATAAAAGCCATTCCCCAATCGATAAATGATCAAAAAATATGAACAGTTTGCAGATGAAATAATGAAAGGTATCTATAGACATATTAAAACATACTCTAACTCACAATTGATTGGAAAAATGCAAATTAAAACAACACTGAGGCACAACGTCATATATATTGGATTGGGTAATAGAAAAGAAAAGGAAGAATGATAAAATGTTGGCAAGGATGTGGGAAAAACGAGACATTAATGTGTTGTTGCTGGAGTTCTGAAGTAATTTAGCCACTCTGCAGAGCACTTTGGAACTATGCCCAAAGGACTGTAAAACCATGCATACCCTTTGACCTAACAATTCCACTATATCCCAAAAGAGACTTAAGAAAAAGGAAAAGAACCCATACGTACAAAAATATTTATAGCAGCTCATTTCTGGTGGCAAAGAATTGGAAACTGAAGGGAACCCCATCAATTGGAGAATGGCTGCACAATTGTGGTATGTGATTATTATGGAATACTTTTGAACTATAAGAAATGATGAGCAGGATATTCTGAGAAAAACCTGGAAAGACTTAGAATGAGCTGATACAAAGTGAAATGTACAAAGTTAACACCAATATCGTAAGATGATCAACTGTGAATTACTTAGCTGCTCTCAGCAATACAACAATCCAAGATAATTCTGAAGTACTTATGATGAAATATGTTATCCATCCTCAGAAAAAGAACTGATCATGTCTGAATACAGACTGAAGCATACTTTTTTAACTTCCTTTATTTTTCTTGAGACTTGGGTTTTGGGTTTTTTTGGTTTGTTTTTTATTTTCCCAACATGACTAACATGGAAATGCTTTCCATAACTACACTTGTATAACATATCAAATTTCTTGCCTCCTTAAGGGGAGTGGGGAGAGAGAAAGTGAAAAAATTTATAACTCAAAGTTTTAAAAGGAAAATGTTAAAAATTGTTTTTACATGTAATTTGGAAAAATAAAATAATACATTTTTTAAATAAAAGAAAAGAATCCATTCTAGAATTTTTGTCAGGGATCTATCAATGATAGATTCTGGAATTTACCTCCATTTTGAAAATTGGTATATTTAGCCATCATTCATCATATAACAGCTCTCCTATTCTCCCTAACTGCTCAAATGTCACAAGTTCAGCAAAAAAAATATCTGCAAGTTCTCTGAGTTCCATTGCATTCAGCTGTCTAACTCCTTTGGAACAACTATAAGTGCTTTTGTTATTTCCTAGCAAAGCATTTTTATTTTCCAGAAATTAGATGCATAATTGACAGAATTCTACGCCTGGAGTCAGGAAGGTCTGAGTTCAAATCCATCTTCAAACATTTATAACCTGTGTGACCTTGGAAAAGTCATTTAATCTGTTTTTTTCATATTCCTCAACTATAAAAGTGAGATCATAATGTTATCTGATTTACTAGGGTGTTAGAAGAATCAAGTGAAATAATATTTGTAGAGCACGTCTCACTGTGTCTGGCTTGGAGTAGGCATTCTGTAAATGTTAGCTGTTATTATTGTTAATATATTTGTCATTATTCCTTCCCTATCTTGGGCTTTGCTTCATACTCCACTAAGGACCATATTTATAATTTTCATGACTGCTCCAAATAAAAGCCTACAAAATAAAAATTTTGAATTAAATAGCAATAAATGGCCATAGGGAACCTAAACTATAATTACTAACACAACTAGATTAACAGGGAGGCAGATGTCTTAGGGACACTGAAAAACTAACATAGATCAAATATTCTCCTATAACAAGTGAACCACCCCTATGGGCATTTTCTTGCGAGTTATAGCATAGTTTTCTATTGGACATGCATATTTTATGCATTGCATCATATTACTCAGGGAGATTCACATGTTGCCTGAGTTCAAATTCTAGTCTGGCATTTATCACAGTATTTTTGGGAATTTGGGCAATGTTTTTCTGGGTCATGTTTCTTCATATGTAAAATGAAAGAGTTGTATTAAGTGATCTCAAAAGTGCCTTCTGGATCTAGGTCCATAATTATATGATCCTACATTTTATTGAACAATTTATCAGGTATTAGTTTTTTAAAATAAATCCACTTCTATCCACAATTTCATCTTGAATCAGTACGGCAAATCAAGGTATGGCCTGTTAAAAGATCACAGTAATCTGTATATTCTTACTGCCTTACATAGAGTCAGAATGAGAGAAAAAATTAGCAAAAGTAATGAGAGGTCTGTATAACTCCCTTATATGGAGCTAACTCCTCTAAAATTCCTCCTAGTAGCTCTCAAAGCTCTCAGATCACCATATATCTTTTATATGAAAACTCTTGTAACCTGACAGGCTTATGGAAACTTTATGAACACATATAGGTTTTCATAATCCTCTACAATGCCTAGGATTTGGCACAAATCATTTTAAGTAGCTCCTATTGTTTTTAACAGTGTCCCAGATCTCTTGTCACATATGCCACTCTGGAGGCCCCCAGCCTCATATTTCTTATTGAAGACTGCTGTTTTGGAGATATATTCATTACGCTAGTGAATTTTATTGCATAAAATTGAAAAGTTTTTGCCCAAACAAAATCAATATGAGATAAAGTATTTAAAGTGCTTTCTCAATCTTAAAGAACACTGAAGAGAGACGTAGATAGAGAGATAGACAGATAGATAGATCAATAGATAGATGATAGATAGATAGATAATACTGAAACTCAAGTCAGGAATACCTGAGTTCCAGCTATGACAAATCATTTCATTTCTAACTGTTTTAGTTTCCTCATCTGTAAAATGGGTGTAATAACAGTTACCTTTCAGGGTTGTTAAAATAACCAAATGAGATCTATTAAGTGCTTTGCAAAACTTTTTAAAAAATTACATAAATACTTATTATTCTCAGTCGTGCTAGTAATATCATCATTATTTTTACAGAGACCTAGGAATTTCTGAACTAAGCAGGAATGAGACAGTATCCCACTCTTTGGTCTCACGTATATATAAAATCTCTCTTTTGCTGATTTTCTTTCGTGTCACGTTTTTTTCCGATTCTCAGCAGCAATCTGTCCAGAATGACTTAGGGACTTTTTGATATTGAAAGCAACTTTTAGAGTCAGGAAGTATTCATATTATCTGGATTATATTTCTTTATAAACAGGGGGCTTCATTCTGATCTTAGAGATGTGAAACATCTGGTTCCACATAGATAATTCTTCAGGGAGAGAGAGAAAACTGATAATTAACAAAGGGAAAGAATAGAGCTGGGAAATTGAGGTAAAAGATGAGAGGCTATAAGCCCTATGGTAGCCACTCCCACCTTCCCCTGATAGCACAAAGACTAGATGTGCAAGCAGTACTCCCTTCAAGGATCCTCAGACCAAAATTCTGCCACAGGGGTTCAACTTGAAATCAAGAGCAACATAGACTGACCTCAAGAAAGGCTGGTAGCAGTCTGGACAGGATGATTCTCCTAATGAGCAATCCTTTAAGCTGCCTTCTAAGTTGAGTTGTTTCTCATTTTACATTTCACAAAGCAGTGCTTTGGAATGGCAGAAAAACAACAGAGGACCTAAGACCAGGGACAATATCCTTGGGCACAATTTCTTTGGTGAGGACATATCTTCCTTGTAATCAGACAGCCACAAAGGTGGGATGGAGAGACACACATTTCTTGTGATGTGCTGTTGAATGACCTATGGTCTCTTACTCAATTCTCTTGTAAAAGGGGGAAAAATCAATCTGCACAGAACAGTTCAGTTTTACTTACGTTATACGTTATTGTCAAGGAACTACATAACCGAAACTTAGTATATCACTGCCCCCTCGTGTTCAATGAGTAGATAGCCCAGAGAACAACATGGTATTGCTAACATGAAAACAAGGAGTTGCTCTGAATATTTTCAGTTCTTTTTTTAAATACATAGACATGTGTCATTTCCTAATAATTTCATCCCTTTTCCCCCATTGTATGAAGACTGCCTTGTACATTATGTATTAGGAAGTCTCAATCTGTTTTTTTAAAAGAGAAATACATAAAACAATCCTCTGTGTCTGTATAAATATGTATATCATAATTAATATCAGTCTCACTATATAACATCTTGTATTATTTTTTATGTATTGAGAAGTAGCATAGAGTTGTAAGTAGAAATCTAGCCTCAGCTACTTTAAAGTCCCGGTTCCTCTTACTCTATGAGTATCTGGGGAATTATACTTAGGTAGTGCTTGAGGTAACTCTATAAGGCTAAAAATTGCGGAGATAGTACCAACCTGCGTTTGTAAGAGTTTACACATTGAAAGTTTCCTTTATTTCTAAAATCACATCTGCACCACCCTAATACCACCACCAAAAAATCCTATATTAACGGGCATAAAGATAGCACAATATAATGAAATCTTCATAAAATGGGAACCTGGACATATATTCAAGCCCTAGTTCTACCACTTACTATGGAAACCAGAACAAATTATCTCAGTTCTCAGTTTTTCACATGTAAAATAAGAGATAATATTTGCAAGAATGATTTGTCAACCTACTGTAAGGGAAGTCCTTTGTAAATAATTATAAACATGTATATATATATATATATATATATATATATATATATATATATACAGTATATATAAATATATAATTATAATATATATATATATATATATATATGTGTGTGTGTGTGTGTGTGTTTGGATAGATAGATATTAATATTACTACCACTACTGCTTCTATTACTACTATAATATATGTATATATGTATATATATATATATATATATATATGTATACCTATACATAGGCATCTGAATGAATG
>CM053769.1:146354877-146383473 GCA_028658325.1 Potorous gilbertii
CACCTCTTTTTCCACTTGGCTAATTCTGCTTTTGAAAGCATTCTTCTCCTCATTGGCTTTTTGAACCTCTTTTGCAATTGAGTTAGGCTATTTTTCAAGGTGTTATTTTCTTCAGCATTTTTTTTGGTCTCCTTTATCAAGGTATTGATCCATTTTTCATGCTTTTCTTGCATCTCTCTCATTTCTCTTCCCAGTTTTTCCTTCACCTGTCTAACTTGATTTTCAAAATCCTTTTAGAGCTCCTCCATGGCCTGAGCCCATGGGATATCTATTTCAGATGTTTGGGATACAGAGGCCTTGACTCCTATGTGTTTACCTGATGGTGAGCAGTTCTCTTCCTTGTCAGAGAGGAATGGCGGAATCATCTTCTCAAGAAAACAACTTTCTATGGTCTTATTTTTTTTTCCCTTTTCTGGGCATTTTCCCAGTCAGTTACTTGACTTCTGAGAGTCCTCTCCACTCCAGGCCTAGATCTGCCCAGCTAGTGCTTGGGGTCTGAGATTCAAATGCTCCTCCCCAGCCTCAGGGCTTTTGGCAGCAGGCCTGGCTGCTATTCAATGGGAGCTTAATTCCTGGTACTCAGGTGGGGCAGGGCTACCTCCCAGACTCAGTTCCCTCAGGGGGTTTATGCAGAGACCTTTTGTAATTGAGCTCCTGCTGAGCTCCTGCCTGCTCTGGGAGCCTCTGGCTGCCCACTGCAGCTGCCTCTGCCACTGCCCCTGCCGCTGCCGCCACCTCCCAAGGGGGCCTGAGTCCTGGAGAAAGCCTGCTCCCTCTCAGCCCATCTCTCTCACTGACCTGTGCGTCTGTGGGTGGAGGGACCTTCGTGGCTGCTGGAGATTCTTGCCCTGAAGGCTACTCGGATCTGCATTAGTCCTCTCAGTGCTGCACGGCCAGGGCATGGCAGGGCTCCACTCTCATATGGTGTGTGATGGATCTTTGTGGTTGGTTTTTGAGGGCTCTCTGCAACGGAAATCTCCTTCACTGTGTTGCTGTGCAGCTTCCACTGTTCCAGAATTTGTTGGGAGTTCTTTTTTAGAGGAAATCCCTGCGCTGTGGGTTCGGAGCTAGCATAGGTGAGTCTTTCTACTCCGCCATCTTGGCTCCGCCCCCCCAAGAATTGTATTCTTTTACTAAACATTCAAGAGGTACTTCTATTGTATACTCACATGTATACACATACAAATACATATATATATATATATATATATATAAACTCCACATACATACACATATACATGCATGTGTATATATACATATATGTATGGAGAGAGAGAGATTTGAAATATTTAAGAAATTCCCAATGTCCCACCCATTGATAAGCATGAACTTATACTCTTTCTGGCTAATGAATAATTTAACACATTGGTGATATTACATGTACTTGGTACTTACCTTTTGACACATTGATGGAAGTGAGGTAGCTAGATGGTATAGTGGATAGAATGCCATATCTGGAGTTATGAAGACCTGAGTTTACATTTAGCTGCAATTTACTAGTTGCATAATCCTGGACAAGCTGCTTAACTTCTGTGCCTCAGTTTCCTCATCTGCAATATGCAGATAATAATAGCACATACCTGTTAAGCTTGTTGGGAGTGTAAAATGAGATATTTTTAGAGTTCTTTATAAATCTTAAAGTGCTACACAAATTCTAGTTATTATTAAGAATGAAGAAGTGTGATAGCAATAGCTCATTGTCATAGGATGAACCTAAGAATGCGTTATATGCCATCAATGGCTCAAATGACTTTGTATGATCCTCTCTAATCTTTCGGAAGCATTTGATAGTGATGTCTCCTTTTTCTGAATAGTCTCTCCTTCTCTGCTCAGATACCTATCAAAGATGCTCAAATGGCTACCATTCAGTGAACTGCATAGTGACTTAGGTTTCTGTTCAGACCTAGAGGGCCTAATATCCATCAACAATAGGCTTATGTTAATAATTCTCTAAGAAGAAATTTCAGAGAGCAACTGTTTCTCCCTTTATAAGCCTGAGGATTTCTAAGCAATGGACACTGGGTTGCAAGCTTGTGGAATAAACTGAATGAATAGTTTTGTTTGAGAGGGAGGGAGATAAATATTTAATACAGGCTTGCAAAATGTGCAAATCCATAAGAACAACATCTATTAGCTGACAATATAATTCTTAGCAGTAACCCTTTAGGCATAAGGACATCAGTATTCCTGCATATTAGATGAGAGAGGTGCGTGTGTGTGTGTGTGTGTGTGTGTGTGTGTGTGTGTGTGTGTGTGTGTGATATGAGATACAGAGACAGAGGTGCAAAGACAAAGGCATTGATGGAGAGAATGAATGAGAGTGGTAGAGAGAAAATGAAAGAGGGAAGGAGTAAGGAGGGGGAAGAGAAGAAGAGAGGGACACAGAGAAACAAGCTACCAGATGGAGACAGAGATACAAAGATAGAGATAGGGAGAGACACAGAGTCAGAGAGAGAGAGAGAGAGAGAGAGAGAGGTGAAAGGGAAGAATGGGGGGGAACTGGTGAGGGGGAAGGGAGAGAGGGAGAGATAGGGACAGAGAGACAGAGAGGGAGGAGAGGGTAGGGGCACAGGGAAGGGGGAAGGAAGAAAGGGAAAGGGATAGGGGGAGACAGAGGGAGAGACAGAGAGAGAGAGATACAGAGAGAAAGACAGACAGAGAAAAAGAGGAAGAGATTAAGGGGCAAAGAGAGACAGGTAGGAGATAGAGATCTGTGATCCTTATATCCATTCTACTCCTTCCTGCCTAATCAGATCACCTTACCTTCTTTCTCACTGGAGTCTTTATATAGACTACCCACCATCTTTAGGCCCATTTCCTCAGTCCTATTATTGTTTTGCTTGCAATAAAGAGAGGGAGGGGTGAGTTATTTTGCCCTTCCCCCATTCCAAGTATCTAGAAAATAACAGGACATCAATTGCTAGTTATAAAATTGCCAAGGATAGTGAAGGAGGCAGGTTATTAGCACAAAGGGCTGCCCTGACATTGCTCCCTGTCCAGGTTGTGAGTATGAGGACTCAAAGTTTGGGGGTTTGTTAATGATTTTATTTAGCACTTTGAACTTTGGTACTTTTGTGGGGGTCAGAAAAGGGAAAATACAAAAGGTATATACTGAACTATAGCCAAATCATTTGATTTGGATCAGAGAGAGAAACAAAAGAAACAAAGAAGAAGTCTTCATGATACTGTTTCCTTTTCTTAGGCTTGCACCAATCTTTAATTTCCTTCTTCTTCCCCATCTCTTTCAGAGATGATGTAAGGCCCCCCTGCCCTGCACACAAATATACTCACTCAAAAGCTCTATCTGGCTATTTCCTGGATATTGGCTACAAGCTCTACCTGGCTATTTTAGGTAGCAGGACATATTAGAAAGACCTAGCATCTGGACCTAGCATCAGGAAAACCTTGGGTCTAAATGTCAATGCTAGCACTTTCTATTTGTATGACCTTGGACAAGTCACTTTTCTTTTCTAAACCTCAGTTTCCTCATCTATAAGAGGGAGGTAATTATACCACCTATTTCCCAGGGTATTTGTGAAACTGAAAAGGAGTAATGAATGTCAAGTCCCATATAAATGCCCCCTCTCAGCTCTTTTTACCTTTTGTATTCTCCAAAAGAGTTCTCCATAGAGTAGGGGTAGGGATTAGATCTTTAACTTCTTTGGTAAAACAACCTCCTAAGATGAAGAAACTCTTACCAATGCAGTGCTTCAACTTTTCTACAACTCTGGACTTAGAGAAGTGACTTGTCCAGGGTCACACAGCCAGTATGTGTCCGAGATAGGACTTGAACTCATGTTTTCCTGTTTCCAAGGCCAACTCTCAATCCACCATGCCATGCTGAACCTTTTCCATATGGAAACAGCTGTTAATTTTCTAATCATTTGAAAATTTTTCTTCTCCAAAGTCTGTATAAGGCAGATGAAGAAATGAGACAAATGTATGTTCTAATGCTCTATCAATAAATATATTGACGGTTAATAAATCATTGCCCTTAAGACTGATCCTGAAGTTTTTGAATCATTATCAACCACGTTGTAATTTGACTCTTTGTCAAAAAGCAAGGTTTAGTTTTTTTTGAAATTATAAAGTCCGAAACACATTCATTACTTACTTATATGGGGCAATAAAATATTGGGCAAACCTTCCCCATGTGAAGATAGCAACTGTGTAACCAGATTGCATCAATGAAACAATAACATTTGGGGGCCATAAAGAACATCTGCACCCTAGTTCCATTGCAAAGACTGCACCTGTGAAAGAAGTCTACCTCAGAAAATAAGAATTCATTAATTCTAAAGGGAAAAAAGCACTAATCACAGTGATGTGGAGGTATGGATGCTTTTAGGTATAAACACATTTATCATGGGGAAGTGTGGTGAATCTGCAGGTAATAAAGCTGAAAAAGTCCCATCTGTGCTTCACATACAGGAGATAAAGAGAGTATAATTCTTTTCAATGTACAGTGGTTGACTTTTTGTGAGACTGAATCTCAGAAGAGAGAGGGTTGAGATCACAAGGTCTAGTGGCATTAACATTGAATTTGAACTCCTGACACCTGGATTTTAGTCCTGGTTTAGCCACTAACCAACTGTGTGACTCTGGGCAAGTAATTTCTACTCTCTTGACCTCAGTTTACCCACTAGTAAAATGATGAGTTGGACCAGATGATCTCTAAGATTCTTGCAGCTCTAAGATCCTAGATGAGAAAAATGATGTGATTCCTTCTTAGCCTATCACACGTGGTTGTATTGTCTTTTCGATTTTAAATATTTAATCAGTTCAAAGGTAATTCATTAGCTGGCTTGATGCTGTGTCGAATGAAATGGACATGAAAAATGTCTTTTCATTAGATTCCATTGGCTTTGTTAGTTCAAGAAATTAGGCTAAGGGAATGAATAACAAAAATTGTACCCTGTTTGACTAAACTCAATGTGTTTGAGTCAGAATAAAATAAAACTAGGAGTTTTTCTAATTGCCTTTTTCTAATTGTGACGTATTGATTTTCCAAGTTACATGAATACATACAGACTTTCTTTGGTTAATCCAAATGATGAATAAATGCAATGAGTTCTTTTAGTTCAAAGTATATACACTTAGTACACAAAATTGATAGACACTTTGAATATAATATTAGCCAGTATTTATATGATATTTTATATATGATCTCATTTAATCCTAACCACAACCCTGTGAAATACGGGCTGTTATTAGCCCCATATTACAGATAAGGAAACAGGCTTAGAGAGATCAAGTCATTTGCTCAGGGTCACACAGCTAGAAAACTTCTGAGGCAGGAATCAAAAAAAGGTCTTCTTGACTCTAAAAATCAGGGCTCTGTCACTGTAGCACCTAGCTGCCTTGGATGAGTGCACATTTATACTGTATCATTTGGAGCAAAAATCTTTGCCATATAGTGTCTAGAGCAACATGAGCATGAGAAAATGTCAATTCTTCAGTATTGAAGGAATCTGTGATCTTGGCATTATGGATATTTCCTACACTGGTTACTACCATTTGGCAGGTGGTAACTGTAGCCCCACTGTACCAAACTTAATGAGACTGGCTCTCAGATGATAGGAATACAATCTTTCATCAGACCCATATTCCAGTTTTGGAGGTGCTACTGGGACTTTTGTTCCACTGGTATAGCCTTTGAAAATTGTCGTTGTTTTACCTACATTACCACGAAGAATTGAAACCTAACTTAAATGGACAACAACTACCCATCCACCCACATAGATATGCTCCTTTTCTCCTCTAAGCCTAGGCATGCAATATTGAATTGCCTTTAAAAATGTGCTCAGGTCCTTCAAAGGCAAGAACTTCTATTTGAAGTATGCATTAGAGAGAAAGTGTTTCGCTGATGTCATAGTTACAGACCTCAGGGTTCTTTCCGAGATCCCCAAATTTAGCAGCATAAATAGAAACATATTGTTCATAAGCTTCTTTATGAACTGTTATTTGTAGATAAATTAGCATGGTTTAGAAGTAAAGTGGTGCACTTTAAGAGAGCATATCGATAGAAGCATATAATGAGTTCATTCTTGATATAACAGACTCTCAGCTCCTCAGTTTAGCAATGGAAATTAGCAAGGCTTCATTTCAAAGAACATACTTATGGAAGGAGATGTTAGCAGGTGTAGTTTTAAAGTTACTCTACATTTTTTCCATAGGGGACATTATTAAGTTGTAGTTTCAAAAAGAATACAGAGTACATTTATGGGCTCTGTAATAATATTAAAAATTAAAATGTTTTATTTCATAATTTTCCAGTTCCTTGAATACTCCTGCCATGTATTTTTAGAATAACTTTGGAAATGAGATTGATCTTCCATTATCATGGTTCATTTCTTTTTTTCTACCGAGGCAATTGGAAACTTGCTAAAGTCCACTTCAAACCCCTAATTTTGACCTAGCTGAACACTTACATGTCACATAAAAGAAAATCGATGACTTCTTTCCTTTCCTTTCCTTTCCTTTTTTCCTTTCCTTTCCTTTCCTTTCCTTTCCTTTCCTTTCCTTTCCTGTCCTGTCCTGTCCTGTCCTTTCCTTCTTCCTTTTCCAGGCACTTCTCTTGACTCCGTTTTGTTGAAACAATTTCAGTAATGACCTGTAGATGGGAGTAGGATTCCATCTAAGGCTATATGATCTGAAAATGCAACAGAACCATTTACTTTTTCTCCCTTCAATCTTTACAAAATTGTTGGATGTTGTTGGTGGTAGGGGGTGATGGAGGATCAGGGAGAAGGGATCCTTAATTTCTCTTCTCTGGGAATGAATGGGTGCAGGAGTGTGGTGGAGATATTCCTTCTCTGTCAGCAGGTAGTTACAGTTTTGGTAGTTGCTGTTAACACCTCCCTCCCCTGGAGAGAATTTCCCTTTCAGATTTTTTTTCTCCCTAAACAACAAGTTGATGCTGTATAGTTTCTTCAGAAAAAAAAAGTGTCACATATAAAGTAGTGATTTCTGTGCTCAGTTTGTCTCCACTGCTTCTTGCATCATAGCAGAAACAATAGCAGAAGAGCAACAAAATTGCCAACCCTGACTCCTTTTGAGTTTTCACAATCATCCAATCCAGGGCAGCAATCAATGGTGATTGGGCACAAAATACATCAAATATGTGCTGGTTTGCAATAGCATTTGCAAACATTGCTAAATTTCTAATAGAAATGCTCACTAGTTTGCATATTTGATATTACCAATTTTTGATTATAACTTTGTATCAGTGAACACTAGAATCCCTCTGATCTTTTCTCTCTATGGTTGGTGCTTATTCCTATTTCTTTAATCATTTCTCTCCCATGGTTTGCTACAAGGTCCTTGGCTCCTGAGCCTAGCTAGGTAAGTTTGCTTATGCCTCCTTTCTCACATTCTGTTGAGTTTAGGTTATCTTCCCTCCTTCTTCCGTTTCCTGGCATTTCTGGTGGCTACCTTTGCCCTTTCTCAATACCAGTATATGTTGGCTTAGAGCATTCTCAAGTCAGTTGTTCAGAAAACAGCTGTGTTGATCTCAATATTATTGCAGTCTATGTTGACATTCTTCTTTCCTTCCCTTGAAATCATTTAGGAGAATAATAGTCCCATGAGAGTATATAATGTCCTAGGAAATGTTAAACACCCAACTTTAGCTGGGGTGGAACTGCTAACTAGATTGCACATTGCTTAGGTTGATTTAATTTATCCTACCCCACTGTTAAGCAGAAGAAATTGGAGGGGGAACTGGATTGCTTTTTCAGCCCCAAGTGCTAACAAGCGTCCTGTTTCTGACATTTGACTGGGGTAAGGTCACTAGAATTTTGTATTACCATACCTGAATTGGCACTTTAAGTGAGAACTTTCATGAAGCTGAGGCACAAAAGAAAATTCTGTTCTGAATTTAGTTTCTTTGATCAAAACTTATGGGAGTAGTAGCAAAGGAAATAGCCTCAGTAACAGGGAATCGCTGGTGTGACACAGCATCACTAGAAAAATGACTTCTTGTGGGAAAACTGTAACTCCTATGTGACAAGACTCTGAAGATTTTGTCTTATTTGTCAAATTTACACACTGAGTAGCAGGGTTTAAAATTCGTTTTCAAGACCTTGCCAAAATACAATGGTTATAGTTACAGATCAACGTAAAGGGCTCACTGTCTGGGGGAAGCAGAGAGCGACAATGGAACCTCCAGCTCGCTAACCCTCCCTTCCAACTACCCCTACTAGAGCTATCAACACAGAGGACGATGAAAGACTGGGTTTGAAGAAGGGGACTCAGCCTGAGGAACTCTTGTAATGGAGACTGCAAGTGCCCACAATAATTCATATCGTAAAATCTTGTAAATTCAATAGGGTTTCTATTTTGTTTTTACTTTTCTTTTAAATGATACTATACTGACTGTCCTCTTGCATGTTGGAAGTTGGTGTCAAAATCCTGGATAGTCAATCTAGAGATTTTCCCTGGTGTACTCTTCAAAGGGAAGTAAGAAAGCTCCTTCCATTCTGCAGCAAACAAAAAAAAACCCAAACAAACCCAAACAATCAAACAAACTTAAAACACACAATCCAGTTAGTGTAGTGGAGAGAACACTAGATTTAGAACCCTTAGTTCAAATCCTGTCTCTGTCATTAACAATCTTAGAAAAGCCACTTAAACTCTCTGGGCTTCTGTTCCCAGCTCTGTAAAATATTCCTGGATTAGATCACCTCTAGGTTCTCTCCTAGCTCAAAATCTTAAGAAATATTATTTAGGTGTATCACATACCCCAAAATACCATACTGGACCTCTAGTCCAGTTATCTTTTTCTTTCTAGCATATTAGCAGGATTTAGAGTTAGGAACAGAAAAGGCTGGACTGAGGTTTGACAGATCAAGTGGAACAGACTGGGTAAGGCACAGCCTAAGATTGCATTTGCCCCCATCACTCTGTATTCTAGGGTTCGCTCTATCTCTAACTTGTGTGTGTCTATGAGTCAAAAGACTATGTAAATGAAGTTTGATGTAGGATGTTGGGGATTGGACTTATAACTTAATTACTGTTGGTAACTCAGTCATGCTAGGTTGCCCATTGTTTCTCTCGAAATGGAGACAGCTAGAAATTTGTATTTGTCTTGTCTGTAGCACTGTCAGGTAGATGAACAATAAATAATAAATGGAGACATTTCACATTTCTGGATGTTTTTCTCCGTTTAATGAGGACAAATGTCATTGAAAGTAGTGGCATCTGCTTATATTTTATGAGCAATCATAGCATCTTTTTTTCCTCTAACACTTAGTGTTTAATGGGTTTTATCCTTACTTAACCTCAACTCTACAGTTTCTAACCCTGGTAATTCACATTTCCCTCTGTTAGCATTTGGACTAGTAAGTAAAGATTCTTCTGTAAATATATAATGCTCTCTTCACTAGCAAGTTATCTGACAGGATCTTAAATATCATTATTTCTAGAAAGGCTTAAACTGAAAATGTTGATGTCAGGCTATTGACTGAGTCTTGATTGCAGATTCGAATAATTAAAAATAATTATAAATGAAACAAATCAAAACCTTCTTGAGAAATGCAAACCAGTCAAAGCAGGCTAAGATTTAGTTTGACTGGCCTGGGCCTAACTCCATTTCTCTGCAGCTTGAGAATTGGTACCTGCAGGATGGCCACCATAGTGACTGCCAATTGAATTGTTCAGTTGGTTTTTATCCAGGCTTTATGAATATAGCCAAATAGAGAGAATGGGGAAGATAATGAAAAGTTCAGAGTCTCTGTGAATAGAATATTAATCCAGTCTTTAATCACAAGTCTTTGAATAAATACAGACAGTTGGCTGAATTTCCATATATGAAAGTGCCTTTATAGTAGTAGAAACTCTTTGCATTGTTTTGGCAACCAAGGTAGTCCCACAACACACCATTGCATTTCTGAATGATGTTAATGATCCACAAAGGAGATTTTTGACCAATATCTTTATATTGAAACCTCCAACTTTGGGGATTTCAACAAAGCACCTAATCCAGCTGGCAATTTTTGGATGCCTGCTAGGTGTGAGAGATTGTGCTAAATGCCAGGGATCGAAAAACAAACAAACAAATAAACAAAAAATCTGTCCTAGCTCACAAGAGACTTGTATTCTACTAGGGTGAGGACTTTAGGGTCCATGAACTTTAAAAAATAGATATTTTTTGAAAACTGTATTTCAGTATAATTGGTTTCCTTTGTCATCTTACGTGTGTTATTTTTAAGCATTTACAAACATCATTATGATGTTCCCTTGCACTAGAGAGCTACAATGCCTCTAAGATACCTTGAAATACTTTGTTACTTAGGTATACTTCAAATGGTGATTTTTATAGTACCTCAGCAAAAATTTAGTCTGGATGGTACCCAGATTCAATAGGTTAGGACAATCAAAGATCAGTGATCAATGTCATAACTTTTAACTTGCTGTTGGGAATGAAAGCTGGCAACCACAGGATTATCAGGCCAATCATAGGTGCAGTCATGAGAGGATGGGGGATCATAGTATCATAGAAGTAGAGCTGGAAGGGATTTCATTTCATCTGACTCCCTCATTTTACAGAGGAGAAAACTGAGAGCCAGGACATCAAGTCACTTGTCTGAGGTCATGCCGATAAGTAAACATCAGACATGGCCTATGGCTTTCCACTTTTCTTCCAACCGCCTCTGCCAGGGAATGTTTCCATTTATTGTGTCTGCCTCACTACAACCTCCATAACAGTGGAAGCTAGGGCAGTCCTGGCCTTAGAAGATGCTGCATGTTCTCTCCCCCTTATCCCTTCTATCACCACCCCTGGAAAATTTGTCTCTTCATTATCTCCTGGTCCTGTACCTTGAAGCATGAAGTTCAGGGAGAGTGGTTTCTCACTGAAAGGAAGAAGCATGCCTCTACCCCTGCCCTAACACTATATGTAAAAACTGGGGACAAGGCCATAGACTTAGGGAAAGCTCTTTTTAACTGTCTGAAATACTTTTCTTAGCCAGTGTGGTATTTAAAGTTCTCTAACCTGAGGAGTGAATCATTAAGTCCCAGAATGATTAACACAGAATTGAAACCTTAGGTAGATTAGAGGATGATAAGAGACTACCCTTTTGTTGTTTTTGTGTCGTTTCAGTTCTGTCCAACTCTTTGTGATCCCATTTGGGGTTTTCTTGCCACCCACTGGAGTGATTTTCTATTTCCTTCCCCAGTTGATTTTACAGATGAAGAAACTGAGGCAAATAAGGTTAAGTGATTTATCCAGCGTCACATAACTAGTAAGTGTCCAAGGGCAGATTTGAACTCAGGTCTTCCTGACTCCAAGCCTGGCATTCTATACACTGTACCATCTAATTGTCCATAAGAGCACCTAGCTGCCCTCATTGAGAGTTCAAGTTACCAGACTCAAATGAACTACCTGTGATTACTGAGACAAATACAAGTTACAATTCTGTATTTCAAAAGTCATTTCTAATGACAATTTTCAAGACCGGATCAGCAAAGACATATGTTTAAAGTGCTTTGTAACTATAAAGGGCTATGTATACATACATGATTATTTTGTTATTTATTTATTTTCTATGGCCTGTTTGTTGTCACTGGGAAAATTTCATTTCTGCATATGCAAAGTCCAGATACCTATTCAGATAATTCAGAAAATGTATTCTACCTACATTTATCCTCTTCAAAATTGATTCATTATGCATTAAATAGGCTTCTGGCACTAGAACTTGCAACTTTTTTTTTAAAAATAAGGTTCTAAATTAAGGAATGAGAATTGTTCTTTGAAAATGAACCTTACTATATTCCCAGATCATTCATTTTACACATGTAGAGAAAGCATGAATGTGACGTTTAAATATAGATGTATGAATGGCACAAGTATTTTGTATTGTGATTTATTTGACTTTGATATACATATATTGCAGAACTTAAAGGTACTAAATTTTAAAATCACCCTCAATATCTTTCTCTGAGGCTTCTTTACTTTATCCTTTGCTTACTGAATATCTTCTTGCCAATTACTTTGCCTTCAAGACCAGAGACCATGATCTCCAGCTTTTTATCTTGTATAAAAAGTACTAGCCAACATTTATATATGACTTTAAATTTTCAGAGTATTATATATGTGTATGTTTGTGTGTGTATGTATATATACAGATATATTATCTCATTTGTTCCTCACCATAACTCTGTGAGATAGTTTTATAACTATCATGTGTGAGAAACAGGAAGTAGTTCAGTCTGGTTATTACAGAGTACGTGAAAGATCATAATGTTCAGTTATCCTGGGAAGGTAGGTGTAATAGTAAACACCCTGGCATACACAGGAAGGCCTGCTGTACAGGTTCTTAGATCTATTTTTCTAAAAGAAAAGCAACTTTTGACGATTCAGCATTCATTTTAATCAAACACATTTATCATTCACTTAGGGAAAAAAGTCAGTACCCTGAATTTCAGAGAAAATACAAATAGAAATTACAAGCAGAAATTACAAACAGAAAGACCAACAGACAGGGTTTCCAACTCTCTGACCATACATAATACATACATCTTTCCCAGAGAGAGAAGCACCAACATTTGGGTTTTCAAAGCCAGTGGGGGGGTGGAAGGGAAGGTGCCATGCTGGGTGGTGTAGAGGATACAGTAATTAAGATTCTGTTTTTGTCCATCAAGAGCTTAGCCTAGTAGGTGGTAACTCCCATACTGGATAGAACATGATTAATTCTGTAGAAAGGGTAGAAGCAGAGGACTGTGGGAGTTCAGAAGGGCAAACTACCACTCATTGCTTTATTCTTCTCTTTTTAAAATTATTATTGTTGCTCAGTTGTTTCAGTCGTGTCTGACTCTTTGTGAATCCGTTTGTGGTTTTGTTGGTAAAGATACTGGAGTGATTTGTTGTAATGGCAAGTAAAATATGATCTTTTGCTGTTTTTGCTTTAGTATAATCAAGGAGTATAATGCCTCTGTTTGAATGTGGCTGAGCAAAATCTTTTCCACCTGTTGTGGGTGCAGGAAGATTTGTAAGAAGATTTGTAACCTTTTGTTAATGAGGTATTGGTTCTTAAAGGATGTGATGTACTCTTGTCTCTAAAAAGTGTTTATAAAGACTCTGACAGTGAGGTTTTACTTTGGGACTAAGTTTTTGGAATAAGGTTTGAGTGACAGGTGAAGACTCTGAGAAGCTACTAAGGAGCTCCCCATCTTTGAGAACCCAGATGTAATGCCTCCCTCTCTGGTAAATATGGTCAGGCAGTTGGCACCCAAGTGTCTGTTGAATTCAGGCAGAGGAAGCCGTATCTGTTGACTTTTAATTTCTCTGTATTTTCTTTGAAATTCAGGGGTTGAGTCCCCTGAACTAGATGAATTATGTATGTGCTTGGTTAAAAGAATGATACATGTGTTTGATGAAAGTGATTGTTAAGCCCTTGAAAGTTGCTTTCCTTTTGTGAATGCGGATCTAAGAACCTGTGACAGCAGACCCTCCTGTGAATGTTGGAGTGCTTACTGATACAGTTTGCCATTTTCTTCTCCGGCTTATTTTACAGATGAGAAAACTGAGGCAAACAGGCTTAAGTGATTTTCTCAGGGTCACAAAACTATTGAGTATCTGAAGTCAGATTAAGATGAGTCTTTCTGACCCTAGGCCCAGCACTCTATCCACTGTGCCACCGAGATGTCTCTTAAAATAACTACCTTTCTTATTATCAATAAAATTGCATTGCAATTTTCCTTCTTTTCTTTCTCAATAATTTGTTGATTCCTGTCCCTGACTTTTAGCCATGCACATCTTTCTAAGACTGAGTATTTGACTTTCTACTCTTCTTTTCTTGTACTTCTTTCAGACAACCAAACGGTTCTTGTTTTGTCTAGCTCTAGTTCAGTATCTTCACTTGCCCTTGAAAACTTTCACATGTCTCACCATTGTAGACAATGGTTTACATTTTGAACATTATATACATTTCAAAATATATCAAGCTAAATTTGTCACTTTCGTCCACTTCCTGTCTTCTTAAAATTCCCCTGTTTATATCAACAAAACCCCATTCTCCTAGTCACCCAGGTTTGAATGATTAGAGGTACATTCATTCCTTCTTATCTATTGCCATTGTCAACAGCCTGTATCCAGTCCATCATCTGACACCTGATGTATTGCAACTGTCTCCTAACTGGTCTCCCTGGAGCTAGTCTTTTCTTGTTCCCAGCCATACTACAGATTAATGTTGTGTTGATCTTCTTAATGCACAGCTTTAATTATGTCACTTCCTTACTCCCTTACTCAACAGCTTCTAGTGATTTCCTTTTTTCTACAGAATAAAATTCAAACTCTTAAAGTTTTCCACTGTCTGACTCCACTCAAACTATCCAAACTTGTATCTGAATAGTCTCTACACTGAACCCTCTAACCAGGCCAATTTTCTTTCCCCACCCCCATCCCCAAGTGTCTGGTATACAGATAGCTCATAATACATGGCTTTTCACTCAAGAATATCAAATGGATGAAAGATACTTTGGAGACACAAAAACAAAAAAAATAAGATAGTCCCTTTCTTAAGGCTTGTTGTTGTTCATCCTGAAGAAGACCAGTGATATCAGGAGGGCAATGTCTTGACTTGCAAGTGAACTGGATTTAAATGAGGTGGGACTGTCCAAAGTCACCAACCTCACTCTCTCCTCCAGATTCATCTGAGTGGCAAGACATTGATTGGAATGACTGGAAATGGCCGCAGATGTAGCTGGAAGACCTTGACCTTTGTAATCTAAAGTCTTTCCCAGTTCTCAATTGTCTGAGGAAACACCTATTTAGTGACTGAGTGATTTAAGATAAGTAAGAAATGAATCAAAAGATGACCTGGTATGCCTTCTCCAAAAAAAATCAGTTTGGAAGAAGACCCTTAAAATTTCTGACTGGAAGAGAAGCAATTGCTATTGACAGCCATTTTGAGTCATCAAAACCCCTACAATGACTACGGGTTGGGCTGGGACCTACTATTGGTCATTCAGTGAGAACCAGAGTGATTTGGGTTTAAGGCATAGACAAGTAGCTCTACTTGAATCCCAATGGGCTTTCTCAAAGTGTTATCTTCCAGAATTCATTTTCAAGAAATCATAAATGAAACTATATGGAAAAAAAGAGTTAATTATTGCAGTCTTGAAAAAAGATAAAAGAATAAATAAGGAAGAGAAAAAAATCTGATTCCACAATCCCGATATCTTGTGAGGTTTAAATGATCAAAATTTATTTTCCTTTGGACAGAGCACACACAAGTAGGGGTATGATTCTCCCTTGTGGACAAAGGGAGAAGGAAGGAAGGAGGAAGAAAGGAGGACCTTAAAGCTTACATTCTAGTAAAGTAAGACAATTCATAAAGGTTTACTGGAATTGTATGAGGGGTAGGGGAAGAGGGAAGCATATATCCAGGAAAGAAAAAGGGAAAGCTCATTAATCTGAAATCAGGTCCCAGGGCAAAGTCCAAGTTCTGTGGGGAAGAGTTGAAATTCTATCTCATTCATCCACATGACAAAAATTAATCATCTACTATGCCTTACTATGGCTTACAATGATCTCTCTCTAGTCTGACTTCACATTACTGAACATTTTGATACCACATTGTTAATGTTAATTATGCAATTCATTATAATTATAGAATGTTAATTATGTTTTACCTTGTATTTATCTCCATTTCTTTAACTCATTCATATACCACCTCCACCAGCACTCCTAGATGGCAGAGTCAGTATGCCAACTTGTTGAACTGAATTACAGAATGGAGGAATTATTTCACCTAGTATTCCCACATTTCATTCATTGACACATTCATTGATTCAACAGTGTTTATGGAGTACCTACAATGTGCAAGGCACTGTGCAAAGTGCTGTGTTTGGACTTATTTTATTACCTTTCTCTGTTTCTTTGAGTTTTTTCCAATATTGTTTGGAAATATTTCCTTTCCTTGCTGTTTGCATTTAATGCAAAATGTGATATCCTCCCCTTCCAATGGTTTGCCATAGGCAAAACTACACACAGAGTTATAGATATGTAGAAAATGAGTAGAGATTTAGTTAGTAAACATCATCCGTGTGATAAAACAGAGGCATTAAAAGTATAATTTTGTTTATTAGGTCTCTCTAAAATTATAAGTATGCAATAATAAAGTGATAACTTAAAAAAAAGTATTTATGTAGTATGAAATTAATTTTAATGTTCCCAGTTTCTATCTAGGAACACTAGAGGTCTCTCAGAACTTGAATGTATTTTATGTATCATTTTCATTTTGCTTTAATTTGAATTCCTATTGAGGACTTTCATTTTTCTTTCTGAATTATACAGCTTGCCTCACTTAACCTGATAGTACTAGTTGTAACATTCTCTATTACATTAATATTTTAATTGACCATTTAGCTTAAGTTAGTTTGCTTAATAAATGCACAAATGAAATTGTTCTCCATCTTTGCAATGGCCAATGTTCATAATGGAAAGCTCAGTTGATTAGATACAGTGTGGTAGATTTAT
Source organism: Potorous gilbertii (assembly GCA_028658325.1). NCBI lineage: Eukaryota > Metazoa > Chordata > Mammalia > Diprotodontia > Potoroidae > Potorous > Potorous gilbertii. Next base: position 146,371,358 of record CM053769.1, read on the forward strand.
TCTTTTAATTCAAATAAATTGCTAGTAGTCAGATTTCGCTTTCTAAAAATACAGGTAGGTTACAACTTTTCTGTTTTCTTTCCATTTTTTGACAAAAATCAAATGAATGAGATTTTTACTACCTCCACACTGATAATCACCCACAGTTAATTTATTTTTTCCTCCTGAGAAAACCTCATTATTATTTGCAGTCCAAATAAATATAGTTGAGAATTAAACTCAGTTGAAGGTTAATTATCATCTAATCTGTATAAACAGTCCAGTATAAGTGGAAGACATTGCAGTAAGGTTAAGGGGAACCAGGAAAGGCCTCCTATTAGTGAGATTTGAGTTGAGTCCTGGAGGAAGCCAGGACTAGGAGTTAGAAGTGAGGTGGAAGGTGCTCCAGGTATGGGGGACAGCAGGTACAAAAGCACGATGTTGGGAGATGGAATGTGAAGAATCATAAGAAGGTCAGTGTTACTGGATTATAAGTATAAGAGAGTACTGTGTAAAGAAGAATGGAAAAGGTAGGAAGAGGCCAGGATGTAGAAGGCTTGAAAAACCAAACAGAGGATTTCATATTTGATCCTTAAGGTAATAGAAAGCACTGGAGTTTGTTGAATAGGCAGAAGCATGTTCAGACCTGTGCTTTAGGAAAATCAGTTTGACAGCTGAGTAGAGGATGGATTGGAACAGGGAGGCTGTTGGTATCCTGGGACCTCTGATACAAGCATGCCAAAGAATAGAAAAAGACTTACCGTGTATTGTAAAGGATGAAGCAGCTATTGCTAACCTTGTGGCAAAGTCATCATTTCATATTCCTCTGTTGTATTCTATACTGAAGACCTCAAGCAGCTTATAATGGAGACTCACCCAGGCCACTTTCCTTAGATGACACATAGAGAAAACAAACCAGGTATCCAGACTCACTAGAACTATGCATGGCTCTTCCTTCTGTTAATAGAGCCAGCTCTACCATCACTGTATAGGGAGACTATTTCTGCTTTTATATATTGGATATAAGTATCCTCAAAGTGGCAGGAAGACTATTTTTTTTTACTAAGGCTACTGGCAGGAGATTACACAACTATCATTCTTCCCTGACTGTGCCAACAAGTGACTCTGAAGGTGCAGAAGATTAATAGAGGCTTGACATCTGACTGGAAACACCTATGGACCACAGCTCCTTGGGCAGATATGTTCAGCGGACCAGTCTGCTGAGGCAAAAATCCTTCTCTTTTACCTACTACCTCATCCTGTATATCTCATCTCTTAGCCAGTACCATCCTGATCATAACCTCCTCTGTCTATAATGTTTTAATAATATATTTTGTTGTTTTCCATCACAGTCAATTCCGGATATTCTACCTCTCATCGAGCCCTCATAGAGCTTAAGAAAAAGTTAAGGGAAACAAAAAACAAAACTTTCCAGGGGCAGCATCAGCAACACTATATACACCATCACAAACCAATAGTACCTTAACATTTACCAAATGGAAGAAGGTATATTTTATTATTTTTTTCTCCAGGACTTCAAAATATGTCCCCATAATTCATCTGAGTTCAGTTGGCTTTTAATGTTTTGTTCATTTACATTTTTGGGTACATTTGTTATACAAGTCTCCTGGTTCAGATTTCATCACTACAAAATAGTTCATACAAATCTTTTAAAGTTTTCCTGAATTCTTCTTAGATGATGCAGTGACTGGGGTGCTGAACTTAGTTATGAAGAACTGAATTAAAATTCTGCATAAGATGCTAACTACCTGTGTGACCCTAAACAAATCACTTAACTTTTCTCAGCCTCACTTTACTCATCTGTAAAATTAGGACAAGAAATTCACGGGTTTATTGTGAGGACCAAATGAGAGTCGGTTCTACTATAATACCTATTTTAAAAATGAGAATTTATTCCAATGTGATTGATATATTAGGGAATAATTTGAGTATAATGTCAATTTTGCATCCATTTTTTTTCTTGATTTCCTCAACAAGTAACAGAAAACTGCACCTTGCTGAACTGTGCACAAAAGATGTACAACTCAGATATCCACTAGCTTCCTCACCACATCAAATATATGATCTTGAAAGATGAGATGATACCATATCACAATAACTCATAAGCAGTACCCTTTCCCATACCCATTTCCACATGTTCTGGTGTAGTAGGAGGCATGGATAGAGGATGGCTGGTCTGAACTAATGCAGTGTATGCTTCTTCCCACATTCTGCACCCTGCCGGGCCTCTGGAGTTGCTGCACATCTAGCCAGCTCTCTCCCTTAGTCATCAACTTCACCAGTCTGGGACCCAGAAGTCAGGTAGAGCAACAGCTCAAGTCTTCACATTGTCACTATTTTTATATATATATATTGCTCCACTTTTATTAGGGTCCTATTCTTTTTAATGTGTCACTGGCAAAATTTTCTGAGTATTGTGTTCCAACCTGATTTTTCCCCATAAGTATGGTGGTTTGTTGTATGCCTATGAAACATGGATAGTCTACCAGCGCCATGCCAGAAAACTGAATCATTTCCATTTGAACTGTCTTAGGAAGATTCTGAGGATCACCTGGCAGGATAAGGTAGCAGACGCTGAAGCCCTTGCTCGAGCTGAACTGTCAAGCATTGAAACCATTCTTTAGAGAGTGCAACTCCGATGGGCTGGCCATGTTGTTTGAATGCAAAATGTACACTTGCCAAAAAGACTGTTTTATGGAGAACTCACATGTGGCAGGCAATCACATGGTGGTCAGAAGAAGCAATACAGGGACACTCTCACAGTCTCTTTTAAGAACTTTGGATTTGACTTTGCAACATGGGAGACACTGACACAGGATTGCTCAGCATGGTGTGCCCACATCAGAAAAGGTGCTGTGCTCAGAACTGAGACAGCACAAAGTAAACAGGGATGCACCAATTTGGAAGACTCACCCCAAATATTCATACGGACTATCTGTGCCCAACCTGTGGTAGGGCATTCAGAGCTTGTATTGGTCTGACCACAGTCAGACACACTAAAACTTCACTTTATCATGGGGATGTTATTTTGATACTCTTCAAGAACGAAGGACAACAACTAGTGCATGGTTTTAGGAATGAATATGTCGCTATGTCTCATTATAGTAGAACTGACTACATGTTAAACTTAAAGCTCTGTATCTTTTAGCTATGATCATTGTTTCTTATAGGGTAATATTCTATTAATTCATACAACTTTTTAAAATTATTACTTAGTTAATGGAAATTCACTTTGTTTCTATTTTTTTATATACCATAAAAGTGCTATTACTTATTTGAACCTTTTTGTCTTTGACCTCTTTGTGAGTATATTCTGATTACTGGGATGGCTGGATTAAAGAATATGAACAATTTAGTGACTTTTATTACATAATCTCATTTCTTTTTCAAGGAGTTTAGTATTTGACTCATAGTCTTCCTCTCCATCTTTATACTTCCTTTCCTACTGGGGTATATCTGTCTGTCTATCTATCTATCATCTATCTATGATTAGCTCAAATACCCTGGTGTTCCAGTTCATCAAACCCTTATGGCCAATGACTTACATCTGCATTCCAACTCTGCCACCCACAAGAGTGGTTATACCTTAAATCTCACCATCACCTTTAATTATGCAACCTTCTTGAACACTTACATTCCCTTTTTCTGATAATAATCTTCTATCTTTCCATCTTTACTTGAGCCTCACTTATATTCAACCTATTCTTTATTCTCAATATGAATGCCAGAGGCAGTATGGCATCGGTAACCATCCTGACCTAATTAATAGTGATGAAATGAATTCATTTTTCTGAATGTAGAGATCATTGTTCCTATGAAAATTGTCATTATCAAAAAAGTATGTTAGCAAGACTTTTTATAATTGAATCTTGAATTTATGTTAGTATTGCATCTCCACTTTGGATTGCTTGCTATAACCATGGTGACACTACAGAATATTGAGGATGTGGGCAGTGTGGTATAATGGAAATAACATAAGACATGGTGTCCAGTAGACAAGGGTTCAAATCCTGCCTCTGACAGGATATAACAGCTATGTGATTCCTGGGCAAGTCACCTAACCTCTGATCCTCAATTTGTTCATTTGTAAAATTAGGGGTTTTTTTCTAGATGGCTTCCAAGGTCCCTTCTTATTTTAATCCATGATTTTTTGATCTCTTCATTTCTTTTTTCTCTTCTCATCTATCCATCCTGCCCTGGCTTTATTTTTCTTTCTTCATACTGTAGATCTTAATTCATCATATTTCTATGATGCTACATCTACCTCTCTGACTAACACTCCCTTTTGTGAATTTTCTCCCCCATTTAATGTAAGTTGCTTAGGGTAAGATATGTTTTTTTTAGTTGAATTTATATCCCTAGAATTTAGCACAGTACTTGGCACAGTAAGTACATAATAAATGTTTTTATGGTTTTCATTTATCCATTCTTTAGCACAACAGGGAGGACTTTACAAAATTGTATTGACTGGGTCAACTAGATCGTAAGATGAACAAATTAAGATAATAAATTCATATTATCTAATTTTATTTGAACCTTCAGTGCTCAGTGTCTGTCCTTTTATTCTTCTCTGACTAATCCTTTATCATGCTTCTCTTAGTGTCTATTTGAAAGCATTTCTTTTTTTCCTTAAGTTCATTATGGTTTCCCCAACTCACTTTCTGCCTGAAGATGACTTTACTTCTCACTTTACTGAGAAAAATGAGTCCCTTGATCATGAACTCCATCATCTTTTCTACTCCTCACCTTGAAACTTTTGTATTTTCAATTTTCCTCTCTTCCGGATCCCTGCTCTTTGAAGAATAAATGAACATTCTCTTGCACTTGTGTCTCCAGTTCTACCCTGAGGAAATGGAGGGAATTAGGACAGCAAGTGGTAAATTCAGTTATCCCTTCCACATTGCAACCTACCCCATCATAGCTTTAATATATAACAGCTCAACCTAAGAAATTAAATGGAAATTTTCTAGTTTTGCAGAAGGTACTGATGATATACAAAGGCTGTCAAATGACAGAGAAAACTTTTAGAAAGTCAGAAATATATAAATATGTGTATAATGTTGCATAATATCAAGGTATTTTATCTTTTAGTGCCATAATAATTCAGACTTATCTGTTACTAAAAAAGAGCCCAAAAATTTTACATAGACTCTCCAGATCATATGGGCACTATGCCCCTATCCCTTGTGATATAGATGGGATAACCACAGTGGGAATTGAGTGAACCATGATGATTCTACCTTGTGATTTAGTTCTGAAGCTAACTTAGTTCCAATTTGGATCTAGTCCAATTTCTGTCTTTTGAAAAAACTCTATTCAGTTGTAGGAACTGAGAGAAGAACCTTAATGCATTGTATGAACCTACTCCTGCATGGCTAGGACACTGGATCACCTCTCCCTGCTGCTCAGAGACCCTTAACCAAGGATATAGGCTATGCTGACCAGAAACTCAATCAGATCCAAAGATTGACATAAGGAGTTGTCTCATAATGGTACATCTCAAACAACCCACAGGTCTTATCTGAAAACTGGTCCCATACCAATCAGTTATTGTTTCCATGTTCTTTGATTATTTACAGACACTTCAGAGGAGTGGAGCACCTCTTTTTCTGATTTCAGGGAATTATACCTGTTTGCTCTCTACCTCCCAATCTGGAAAGTCCCTAATATTTCTTCCAATTCGAAATTAGTTTACATAATGTTGTATTGTTTCTTTTTAATTATTTGGTTTCATTTGATTAATTATTTTCCCTTTCTCTGCCAAGTTATCTACTTGTGTTATATCTTCTCCTTCACCAAATACTCACTTCTCTACTCCTTATATTTGGGTTTCTGACTTCACTGAAGCAGCAATTTCTAGGGTTACCAGTGATCTCTTAATTCCCAAACCTGATGGCTTTTATTGAATCAGGCAGTGATTATTTCATTTTTCTAAAATTCCCAGGCCTTTGGACATTACCTCTAACACAGCAGGTGATTAATAGATGTTGAATTGTTGCTACCTCGGTATTTGTTTCCCATGTGGTTGGTGTCTTGTTGCCTGACCCCTAACTCCATTTTCCAAAGTACTGGATTCTGTTTATTGAAATCTTTTTTCCCCTTGATCCTCTTTGTTAATTTCTTCATACAATCTCCCTGATTTTATTTAGACAATTTATTTATTTTAAATGAGCAGGCTTCCAGTGAGGCCATGGTATCAGAGCATTTGCCTCTGAAGTTTACTACCTGTTTGACCTTAGGCGAGTCACTTAACCTTCTTATACATCCATTTCTTCACCTGTAAAATGAGGGGATTAGAGTAGTTGACTTCTGAGGTTCTTTTCATCTCTGGATGGAATCCATGATATCTTCTGTTTGTGAAAGTAACATATTTGTCTCTACTAGCTGATAACATTAACTACCTAGGTGACTTTGGGCAGAGTTACCTTCACCATTTTGGGCACTGATTTTGTTATTTATAAAATAAAATCACCTTGAAAAATACCTCAGAAACATTTTGGGTTCAGGTCCAAACTACCACAATAAAGCAAATGTACATATAAATATAGTTATATAGTTACATATATATACATATATATATATATATATATATGTGTGTGTGTGTGTGTGTGTGTGTGTGTGTGTGTGTGTGTGTGTGTGTGTATTTATAGTGAGTCACATAAATTATTTTGTTTCCTAGTATATACAAAAGTTATTTTACAGTATAATATAGTTTGTTGAGTGTGCAATAGTATTATACATAAAAACATATATACCTTACTTAAATATATTTCATTGTTAAAGAATGCTAATGACATGTATTGATTAAGTTCCCTGTCTTATATATGAGTGATTTACTTACAATAGTAACATTAAGGGTCAGGGCTCACAGATCACTGTAACAGATATAATTATGATCAAAAGTCTAAACTATTGTGAGAATTACCAAATGTGACACAGAGACACACGTAAGTACATATTGTTGAAAGAATGGTGCAGATAGACTTGCTCTACCCATAAATTTTCAACATGTAAAAAAATGCAATAACCATGAAGGACAGCAAAGTGAAACACAATAAAACAAGGTATGCCTGTGTTTTGTGTTCTTACAGGGATATCCTGGTGGTGTAGTGGGTAGACCTCCAGGGCTAGAGTTAAGAACTGAGTTCAAATCCAGATCCAGACACTTACTAGATGTGTGCCTCAATTTCCACATTTGTAAAATGCAGATAAATAATAATAGCACCTACCTTCTAGGGTTGGCATGAAAATCAAATGAAAAATGACTGTAAATCACTTAGCACAGTGGCTGGTGCATAGTAAACCTTAGAGGAATGTTAATTATTCTTTCTGTGGTTGTGATTCTAGTGCTTAGCACAGTACCTAGAACATAATATGTGCTATACAAGTGTTAATTATTGTTTTCACTGATATTATTATTAGTTGAAAGTCCCTTTCATTATGGTTGCTTAGGTTACTTTTATGGTAAAGGACTAATAATTTAGATAAGGTACAAAGAGGACCTTTTTTTGGGAGTGTGAAACTTATGGGATAGCTCTGGAAAGAAGACTGTGCTGTATGCTATTGTTTTTTTTTAAATTTTCTTTTTTCCTCCTTCAACTATTGGGGGATGCAGTGCAAAGAAATAACTACTGCTTAGTAAATTTAACTAGGTCTTTGTGTATACCAGATTGACCATTTGATGGTCATCTTCTCAGCCATTTGTGCTAAGGTGATCTATGTTGTTGAGTGACAGAACGTTGCTGATATTACCAAAAGGAAAGCCTCCTCTATACTTTCCTTCCTGCTCCCCCCACTTTTTTAACTTCTGTTTCTCTGTGCCAGAAACTTGCAATGTCAATCTATTTGATAATTTTCTGTGTCAGCTATTTGTATTAACTTGTTAGAAACTGTTCCCTAGTGGTGAAGTCAGAGATGGGGACCAGATATTTATTGGTTCCTTTTCAGTTCCTTGATTCAGGTACCTGAAAGGCAAGGTATAAATTTAGATTACTCTTACTTCTATAAATAAAACAAGACCGTAGAAGTAATGGTAATATAATGTCCTACATTCAAGGAGGAGACCCTGATGAAGTTGAGTATTCTAGGTCTGAAGGCAGTATCCCTGAGGGGGTCATTGCTGACTCCCCTTCCTCTTCATTTGTGATAAGAAGACATCACAACTTGGGCTCCTGTGACTGATATGCATACTTTTTGCCTCCACTTGTACAGAAATTGAGATCTAGTAGTAGCCTTTGCCCTCAATGGTTTTTCCTTCACCATTATTTCATGACTTGGGGTATTTCATTTGAGGTACTGCAATACCCTCATGTAAGCTAAAATACACCACAGTAATGGCCTATTGCTTTTTGTATTACTGGCTTGTCTAGTTTTTTGTGAAAATATCCTAGCCCTTGAGGCAATAAGGACACATGTGATTAACCACTGTAATGATTTTCCCCAAATTCAGTCAGTTCTTTAGGGGCGAAAGTGATCATCAAGAACACCAGGCACTTGACTGATTCAGAATTTGGCAATTCAGTTATTAAGATTCATTATCTGGGGCCATCTTAATTAACATATTAGACTTTCAGTGAACCGACCAATTGCTTAACAATTGGATGTCATGAAAAATATAATGAACCTACAAATAAGTGACCTAGTAGAAAGAGTTTACATTCTGCTTGGCAATTGAACTGATTTTCTTAAAAAAGAAATTAATATTTGTTTGGAATTGAAATTAAAATTGGGGGATCCCCATATTTTTGTGTGAATCTTTAGCATGGAGGGTACATGGACTTCTTTACGTTTTGTGATCAATATTTTATTCTTTTGCTCTGTTCCCTGATTTTATGATGACCTAAAAACCAAACCAAAAAAACAATAAAAAGTCGACAACACACACCAGACCCCAATTTTGAAGAACATATAGACAGCACAAATGTTTCTCTGTACCTCGAGTACCAAAACAAGAATTCTAGTGCACCCTCTGAGAAATGTATGGGGAAATGTGGCTGCCAAAGAGTGAAAGAAATCATGGAGGTTTTTTTTTAAACTAAATATTGAATTGAAGCCTCTTAAAAAAAAGTAATGTCACTTAACCTACGCCTATCCTAACTTCCCAAAAGTCTTCTCTTATGACAAAGAAACATAGTTAAACAAAACAGACCAACAATTGGCCATATATGAGAATGGTTCCCTCATTTGGCAGTTTCACTGTCACTTTGGTGATATCTTTAGCTACTATATTGATAAGAATTCTACTGTTCTTCTGTGTTGTTTCCTTTTACATCTAGCTGGAGGGTGCCTACGAAACATCATCTCAAGATGTCATTAAACATTTATTAAGCACCTACTATATGTCAGTCTCTGTGTTAAATGCTAGGGATACAAAAAGAGTCAAAAGACTGTCCCTGCCCTCAAGGAGCTCACAATCTAATCTAATAAATTCTTTCCAGTATTCCAAAGTTTCATTTCTTTATATTTGTCATTTTTGATAATGAAATTCTATTAATTCACATGCTACGTTTGGACATTTCCCAATTTTAGACACCTGCTTTGAATTTTTTTTTGTTCCTACAAGAATTATACTATGAATATTATATATCTATATCTTGGACTATATGATCTATATAGGTATCACTGGATATACATACTTTAGTGACTTTTTTAGCACAGTTCCAAGTTGTTTGCTGAAAGATCCAAATTGTTGGATCAATTCAAAGTTCCAACTGTGCATTATTGTGTCTTCCTGCAAGTACCTCCAGCACTTAATATTTTTGTCTTTTGTCACATTTTTCAATATGACAGATCTTTAGTAAAGTCTTAGTATTACTTTGATTTGAATTTTGCTTATCACTGATGATTCACACCAATCTTTTATATGATTGTTAATAGTTTTCATTTCTTCTTTTTAAAACTTCCAGTTCATACCTTTTGGTTATTTGCATATTGGGGACTGGTTTTTGTCTGTATACCTCTATATCTATATCTACACACTCATACATGTACATATGTGTGTGTATAATAACAGGAGAGCTTTAGACTAGTTCATCTTTTAATTACCTTTCAACTCTATGATTCCAAAAAGCACTCATATTGATGAAAGCACAGTTCCTTTAGAGTTTTAGCCAACCAAAATTCACATCAATCTCATTTTGTTTAAATTGAAATTAAAGCTATTTGTCAAGGATTTAGGGGATTCCTTTTTTTATTCCTACATGGAAATTCTATCAAAACTCTCCACGAATGCTACAATCCTGGGTCTCAGTGAAGACAGTGGTAATACATCTGATTCAGACAAGTTCTGCAATCTCTGCCATGCCACTTTCAACAATTCTTCCATGACCAAACAGCTCAGTATTGGCAAGAAGCACTGAAAACAAGAGACCAAAGTCAAGCTGATGATTCATTATTGCAAGAGCAAGGATTTCCCCATTACAACTTCAGAAGATGAGGGTATCTCTTCTTGGATTCAGCTCAGGCAAAGGGGCAATATTGTAGAGCAGTGTGGAAACATCACTTGATTTGTAGTCACAGGACTTTGATTTGAATTCAAGCTCTCTTACTCCCAACCATGGGGTTTTGGGGCAAGTTATTTAACCTATTTTGGCTTCAGTTTCCTCAACTGTAAAACGAGCAGTTTTAGAACAGTTGATTTCTAAGGTTCCTTAAAGCTCTAAATCCTAGGATCCTATTCTGATTTTTCTGGAAGTCAGTTTTCTTTAAGAAGGATGTTGAGGGGGGTGGAGCCAAGATGGCAGAGTAGAAAGACTCACCTATGCTAGCTCCAAACTTGCAGCCCATGGATTTCCTCTAAAAAGAACTCCCAACAAATTCTGGAACAGTGGAGCTGCACAGCAACAGGGTGAAGGAGATTTCCGTTCCAGAGAGCCCTGAAAAACTGATCCCAAAAGGTACATTGCACACCAGACGGGAGCAGAGCCCTGCCCTGCCCTGGCCACATGGCACTGAGAGGAGCAAGCAGATCCGAGCAGTCTTCAGGGATGGAATCTCCAGTGGCCGCGAAGTTCCCTCCACCCACAGACTCACAGGTCAGTGAGAAAGACGTCTGGACTGGCTGAGAGGGGAGCGGGGAGTCACCATAACTCGGGCCCCGTGGGAGGCAGCAGGTGGCCAGAGGCTCCCAGAGCAGGCAGGAGCTCAACAGCAGCACAATTACAGAAGGTGTCTGAAAAAACCCCCTGAGGGAACTGAGACTGGGAGGCAGCCCTGCCCCCACTTGAGCACCACAAATTAAGCTCCCATTGAATAGTAGCCAGGCCTTCTGCTGAAAGTCCTGAGGCTGGGGTGCAGCATTTGAATCTCAGATGCCAAGCACTAGCTGGGAGGAACTAGGCAGGCCTGGAGAGGACTCTCAGAAGTCAAGTAATTGGCTGGAAAAATGCCCAGAAAAGGGAAAAAAAATAAGACCAGAGAAGATTATTTTCTTGGGGACCAGATGATTGCGCAATTCCTCTCTGACGAAGAAGACCAATGCTTACCATCAGATAAAGACATAAGAGTCAAGGCCTCTGTATCCCAAACGTCTGAAATAGATATCCAATGGGCTCAGGCCTTGGAAGAGCTCAAAAAGGATTTTGAAAATCAAGTTAGACTGGTGGAGGAAAAACTGGGAAGAGAAATGAGAGAGATGCAAGAAAAGCATGAAAAACGGATCAATACCTTGCTAAAGGAGACCCCAAAAATGCTGAAGAAAATAGCACCTTGAAAAATAGGCTAACTCAATTTGCAGAAGAGGTTCAAAATGCCAATGAGGAGAAGAATGCTTTCGTAAGCAGAATTAACCAAGTGGAAAAAGTGATTGAAAAGCTCATTGAAGAAAATAGTTCTCTCAAAATTAGAATGGAACAGATGGAGGCCAGTGACTTTCTGAGAAACCAAGAAATCACAAAACAAAACCAAAAGAATGAAAAAATGGAAGAGAATGTGAAATATCTCATTGGAAAAACAATTGACCTGGAAAATAGATCCAGGAGAGGCAATTTAAAAATTATGGGACTACCTGGAAGACATGATCAAAAAAAGAGCCTACACATCATCCTTCATGAAATTATCAAGGAAAACTGTCCTGATATTCTAGAACCAGAGGGCAAAATAAGTATTCAAGGAATCCA
>CM053769.1:146383973-146431034 GCA_028658325.1 Potorous gilbertii
GATTGCTACTTCTGCCTTTCTTACATCAGCTGAAGCACAATATATTCTGCTCCATCCTTTGACTTTTATCCTATGTGTATCCCCCCCCGTTTCAAATGTGTTTCTTGTAAGCAGCATATTGTTGGATTATGGCTTTTAATCCGCTATCTGTCTCCATTTTATGGGGCACATTTTTCCAGGAATACCATGAGGTCAATCATAGAACATCATAATAGTCCATGTGGAATCAAAATTGTATTGACCCAAATGACAGCAGATCTATGATGAGAGTAAATACACTAAAATATATCAACTACTGATGTTAATTTTCATACAATACATCTTGTAAAACATTGGAATTAAACTAAACTAGAAATAGATTCCTGCTGGTAAACCTTTCCAATTACATTTCAATCTGCTTGAAGTGACTGTACTTAAAAATTTTCGCGGTGCACAAGTTACCTTTGACTTCTCAGGTATAAAAGATTGGAACAGGAGGTAGGTTGATTAAGTTATGTTATGTAGATAGTCTGAAATTAGTAGCTATGTGATTTAAAAAGTTTTAGGCCGCCGCTAGTAATTTTGTCTATAGCGTATTCATGAGATCACATGGACAAGATTTGCATAGGATGTGAAGTAGTTGATGAATTGTGATTTTTGGTTTTTGGAAGAAATATTCACAGTGGAAAAAAATGGACATCCACTGAAACTTTGAAGCCCAATGAAAAGTTTTGCAAAACAGAAAAATTACAGAGAGAAATGGCCTATCCACATAATCTATAGAGTGTCACCTATCACTAAACATCTTTGCTGACAACTTGTTGGAGATATTATAGAAGGGATTCTTGTTCACATGGAACTTACCTCTGAGGTCCCTTTCAATTCTAGGACACTGGGTTTCTATAATTTCCTTGAGCAATACATCTTGGAAAGGGAAGTTATTGTGATAAAATGCAACTTAGCGGTAGTAGATAGAACACAGTCCTCAAAGTCAGAAAGACCTCTGTTCGCACCCTTCCCCACTTAATTTCTCTGATCCTCAGTGCCCCCATCTGAAAAATAAGAAAATTAAGCTCAATTACTCCTAAGGGTCCTCCCATCCTTACCCAATTCTAATTCTTAATCTCTAATTATATTTTGTTGAGCCATGCTATACCATAGATTTTCTGCTTATATAAAAAGACAGTTCTTAGTATCATGCTGCTTTGGAAAAGGCATGGAAAGACACCTCACAAAGTCATGAAGACAATAATAGCCAACTATATAGAGTTTTAGAGTTTGGAAAGCACTTTACATATATTACCTCACTTTTTTTCCTCACAAACACTCCAAGGGATAGTACTATATTCATTTTATAGATGAAGAAACAGGTTAAATGACTTGCCCCAGGTTGATTATCTGAGGCAGGCTTCAAACTAAGCTCTTCTGAACTCTGTTTGTGGTATGCTATTAACTATACCACCTAAAATCCCTGTACTGAAATAAAACCAGTTGTCCTAGAACAAGTCTACCTAAAGCATCAAGAGGCTCATATTCATAGGGCTTCATAGGGTTGATCACAAGGCAACCCATTTTTATGGGCACAACAACTCTTGAAGACTATCTACTGAATTGTGGAGGGGATTTAATTTGTATCAGTGGAGAGAGACCTCATGCAGATGACACCATAGATCACTGAAGTATGTAAACTTGTGTACTTGCTTGTCTGACTTTACTAATAAAGTAATCATTTATACCTACATTGCTCCTTGACCTATGATTTTGACTGTTGGATTTACCTCCTAGGGATTTGCCTTTTAATATCACTCATATTACAAAAACATTGCTATAAATCAGGGATTCTTAACCTTTCTTCATATCATAGGCCATTTTGGCAGTCTGGTGAAGTCAATGAACCTTTTCCCAGAATAATATTTTTAAATGCATACATACAATTGCAAAGAAAAACCATCATGATGTTATTAAATATAAAAATATTCACAGACTCCAGATTAAGAACCCTGCTAGAAATGACAGCATTTTTGCCAAATTCTCTCCCCAACTTCTTCTTGGAAATGACTTTATTTCTCTTTCTCTCCCTCTCCCTGCAACCCCTCTCATCTATCATCCATATACCTGTCAACTTATGTATTAGTTCATTCTATTTACCTAATCTATCCATTCATTCAGGCTCTATTGGCATAAATAAAGAAGCATCCTCACAAATTTCATCCTTCTGCAATTTCAGCATTTAACCTGAAAATGACTATTTTTGGCATTGTCCTCATTTGTTCTTATTCCCTGTCCCCAGCATGGAGTTGATTGCTGATAACACAGCTATGGAGGTGGCCAAGGGTAATCTGCAAACATTATGAATCGAGTTGATTGGAAAGAAGACTGAAGCTGTTAGAAGCCCTCTGTACACTTCAGGCAGAAAGAGCTGTCACTTTACCCAATCTTAAAGTTCTGTTTATTAGTCTGAAGTGACATTTTTTCCCATTTTAATGGTAAAATAATCCATCCCGCAAAACCCCTTACATTTTTTTTGCCAGATTAATAACTCTTCTCAAAGTTAAGCTGAATATTTATATATACTCACAACTCTCAAGATCTGTTGGAAAGGTATTGGGATTTACGTTTGGCGATATGATTGGTGGCTTTTTTGGAACAGTATGGAAAAAGCTGTAGCCTGAAGTTTAAAGCCTATTTATAGTCCTTTTTTTTGTACTACATTTGCTATAGTGATGCCACTTACTTTCTGTGAAAATAGTTTGGATTGGCAGCAGTGTGATATGCTGAGAAGGAGTACAGTGAAGGCCTGATGCTTTCTTTGGTAGATATTTCTCAAAGTTGTATTAATAATTGCATTTGGATGAATTGGAATTTGGCTCACATCAAAGTCTGATCCAGTCTTTATAATAAATGGAACAATAAAGAACACAACAGTGTGTTATTGTGGAAAGTTGACAGATTGGGGTTCAAACTTCAGATCTTATATTTGCTAACAAGATGACTGTGACAAGCTAGCTCTTCTGTCTCTGTTTCCTCATCTGTGCAATGCCTCTACCTTACCCACAAGGTTTTAGGAAAGAAGGATGAAAGAAGAAAGTCAAGGACATGGTTGATTTTAAAAGGAGGGCTAAGGGGAACACTTTTTTCTCTCCAGCTATATGGGCAAGACTGTAATATTCAGACAGTTTATGCTCTGTGCTGAGAAATCACTCCCTAAATCCCACTTGTCCAGTGTGAGAGTCAGAGTCACAAATTAAATGGGCATACCTGAAAAATATTGGGAAATGAGCCCCAGATGCAATCTTCCTGTGAAGCCCACACCACCTTGAGGACATTCTTGAGTTTTTGAGTCATCCCAAAAAATCAGAAAGCAACTCATTGGGAAGTTTTTTTCATGAATGGAAACAATCTAAATGAAAAAACACCCTTGGTAGCTCCTTTTAGGAGTGGCTGGAGAGGAGTGTGAAAACTGATCCTTTGGTTTTTCTGGACATCCTCTACCAACCATACCTCTACCAGTCTGATCTGATGAGCACTGTGCAGATAGGGTGGGGGTGCTGTCAATGTTCAGTACACTGATGATATTGACTTTTTTATTTCTAATGCTCTGATTAAAGTTAAATTATATTCCACAAGTAAATGAATAATGAAATATAATCAGTAGCATAATAGGATTAAAACAGGCTGGGGCCCCAAAGCACAACTACTGCTTCATCTCTCATCAAGGTTTGAGGGGTACTCCTGAGGGGCTATGGATTCTTCTAATTCATGATCCTCAATGCAGTGTGATTCCCACTGTTGTCTCATCAATATCATTTAACCAATTTAAATTCCTCAACATAAACTAACTCAGTAGTTAGCATTTCAATATTATTTTGACCAGTTTTTACTTGTTAACTTTTATAAAAGGATATTTATTTAAAAATATATTGCAAGAAAAAGTAAATAGTAAAACAACAGCAAAAAGGTATTGTACAAACCAAAGTAAAGAAAAAAAACATCTCCTGAATGAGACCCTCTATACCTTGGAATTATGAAAGAGTAGGTTGAAACTTAAAGACGTTGCTATAAAACAGTCCTATGTCTGACTTAACTTTTAGATATTTTGTAACTGATGGACAAACCACTCACTTTCTTACAGGGCACGGTGCCTCAGTGGTCCAGTTGATTCACTGCTGGATTAGGTTAAGCAGACTGGCTCCTCACTGGCAAATTATGTCACAGATTCCAGTTCTTAGATCTCTGATAGCTCTTTTGAGTTTTCAAAGATCACAGTATTGTAATATAGTCTACTCCCTCCCTCTTCTCTTCCTCTGCCTCTGCCTCTACCTCTCTCTCTCTCTCTCTCTCTCTCTCTCTCTCTCTCTCTCTCTCATGTTTATTCACTTAGGAATGGGAAAGAATGAAAACTATTCAAAATTCCTTGGGAAATGTAACAACAGAAATAACTGTTCAATGACTCTGTGATAATAAATATCAGAAGACTCACAGAACAAGATACATGATTGCTAATTGTAATGGCACTGTGATGGAGAGATATAGTGTAGAGTTCAAGTTGATGAGGGATTCCCTGTAATGGATGGTGCTCTAAATACTCCTATCTGTGAATGAAACGCTTTTGATAACATCTAACCTTAGAACATTGCAGAGCTTCCCGGAAGAGATTTGTAAGCACTCAAAGAAATTTGGCCTATCCACCACCACATAAAAGACCAAGTGGAGGAATAACGACTATTGACCAGATTTCAAGTGCGTCTGAATAGATACTGTATAGAGAAGGATTTCTCAATCCATCATTGACCCTCTTGTCATCCTGATGAAGCCTATGGATTCATTCTTACAATGATATTTTAAATGCATAAATTAAAAGATGCAGGATTACAAAGCAAACAATTAGTGAAATAAAGATGTATTTTTCACATCTACGGTAACAATTTTAAAAATAAAACATTCAAAATGACATGATTATCTCAATACACATAGAAAAAGCCTTTAACAAATGATAATACTCGTTTATGCTGAAAACTCTACAATATATAGACATAGGAGGACCATTTTTAATACCATAAAATTATCTATCTAAAACCAAAAGCAAGTAGCATCTGCAATTAGGATATGCTAGTACCTTTTCCAGTAAAGATAGGAGTAAAGCAAGAACATCCACACTTCTCACTATTTTTTCATAGAATTCTGGAAATACTAGCAATAGAAATGAAAAAGAGCAAGAAATTAAAAGTATGAAAGTAGGTAAAGCAAAGAAATATCTCTCCCTATTTTCTGATAATATGGTTTACCTGGAAATCATAGAGAATCAGGAAAGATATTGGTTAACACCATAGCTTTAATAAATTTGCAGGCTACAAAATAAACCTCTCAAAAGTCAGCTGCATTTTTATTTATTAATAACAAAATCCAAGAAGCAATACAGGAAAGGGAAGTCTCATTCTAAATAACTACAAAATGCATAAAGTGTTAAGAAATCATTCTACCAAGCATACTAAAAACTTAGATTCAACTGCAAAATGCTCCTTAAAGAAATAGACCACAATTTAAGTAGTGGAGGAATAGCCAATGCTTCTGGTCAGGCTAATCCAATATAAAAAAAACAATACTATTAAAGTTAATTTACATTGTAAAAGCTACACTAATGAAATGATAAAAAAAATCTTTTGTAGAATTTTATAAAATAGCAAAAAATCATGTGGAAAAATGAAAAAATATAAAATATTTAAAGAAATTATGAAAAGAGGTAGAAAGAAAAAGGAAATTGTATTGAAAGACCTCAAATTTTATTATAAAGAAGCATTTATCAAAACCATTTGACACTGATTTTTTTTAAAAAAAAGATAGAGATGTCAATGCAACTCCCTAAACAAAGGAGAATCAGAAACTACAGAATTCAAAAGTCTAGTGTTCAAGTACTGAAAAAAGTTAAAGTACTTAGAAAAGAGTTCCATATTTGATTTAAAAAATTCTGAAAACTAGAAAATAGTCTCTCAAAAATAAGACTTAGACTAATACCATACACTGTATTCCATAATATATTCTAAATGAACAAGTGACTATGGTATTTATATTTAAAAAAATCACTTCTGAGAGTCAAGATGGTGGAGTAAACAGTAAATCGCTGTAGTTCTCCATTATCCATCTCCAAACAATCACAAAATAGAACCCCAGAGCAAATTCTGGAACATTGAAATGATCAGCAAGATGGGATGGAGCAATCTTTCAGCCTGGGAAACTTGAAGGGTTGTCAAGAAAGGTCTATCTTATTTGGGTAAAAGGGTAGTGTAGTCCATGACACATAGTATCCCAGCAAACCAGCAGAAAGTCGCACTGCAGCAAACTGGCAGGAGGTCCAGTGTGGCGAAGCAGGCAAATGTCAGCACTAGGACCTTCCCCCACCACCACCATATGCCTCAGCATAGACAGGAGATCCAGTAAACTCCAGCTCTGAGGACCACCACCTGCTTTAGCAAACAGCCCTGGGCAAACAAGCACCCTCCAGGGACCAGACCTCCATGTACTACAGCAAATTCCATATAAAAGAAGCACCTTCTGGTGGCCAGACCTCCAGGGGCTTTAGTGTAGCTCTGGGGAAATGCAAACAAAACTCACTGAGCTTCAACACAAACTAGCCACCACCACTAAGACCCTAGCTGAGCACCAGGTAAGCTGCCAGATGCCCTATGGTCTCCAGAAGCACCAGTCACTCCCATCCCACCCATCAACACAGCACCAGACATGAAGGTCCCCCATGGACCTCAGGGCAACATCGGCATGGTACCAGGAAAATAGCCAGGGACTTCAGCCTCTGGAACAAGAAGCCTCAGAGACTCTTCTACCCTGAGAGCAGAGATCAAATTTAAAAGAAAGGAAAAAGGCAAAAAAAAATAATGACCAAAACAACAAAAAGAATCTGACAATATTCACAAACTTAGAAGAGGGCAACAATTTTAAAACACCCATGGGAAAAACCACAAAGAAAAATGAAAAATGGTCTCAAACCCAGAAAGAACTTAAGGAAGAACTCAAAAAGGAGCTTAAAGATCATTTAAGAGAGATGAAAGAGAAAATGGAAAAAAGAAATGAGAGTGGTACAAGAGAATTATGAAAACAAAAAGTCAACAACTTGTAAAAACTGCTTAAAAAGTTGAACTGACAAAATGCAAAAGGAGATACAAAAACCCACTGATGAAAACAGCTCCCTAAACAGTACAACTGGTCAAATGGAAAGGAAAGTAGAAAGAATATATATAAAATATAAAGAGATCATATACCTCTCATAGCTGTAAGTAGAAAATGTATTCCTAACCTAGCAAGATAATTGCAAAATATAAAATAGATAACTTGAGTATATAAATTGAAAAGCTTTTGCATGAACAAAATTAATTCACCTAAGATAAGATAGGAAGGAAGTGGTTAAATAGGGGAAAAAATTCCTTGAATTGAATTTCTCTGATAGGGGTTTGGTATCCAAGACATATAAACAATTAACATGTGTGTATATAGACAATTCTCCCTTCATGTAAATTCATATTACACAAATTTGACTAAATATAAGAAATTCTGAAAGAAATCTGAATTCCAAAAGATAAAAAGAAGCCGCCCACTCATGTTACCTTTACAGTACTGTACTATCTCTCTCCACTTCTGCTCCTAGGCTCACTGTTTAGTAGCCTCTTACACCCTCACCAAAAGAAATCCTTTAAAAATCCCTTCAATTGAAAGCAAAACAGAAGTATTGGGAAACCACAACTGCTGTTCCCCACAGTTGTTGGCCTCAGTCCCCTCCTGTTCCTACTCCTGTCTTGACTTTTCTGTCCCTGTCCATATATGATATTCCCTTCCCCCTTCTCTACCACCAGGAGCCCCATTTCTTTCTTCCTCCTTGTTTCTCACATGTCTGTGGGCAAATTCACTTTATGTAAAACTCACTTTATGTAAAGGTATATGGAGAGGTCCACTAATGCAAAGTGAGAGCTGTCTGTATACATATATGTGTCACATCTGTGCATAAATATGTATGGAGTAAATATGTATGGTGTATAGGGGTGTTTAGGGAGGTAAATACCTCTGGTGGGAGGGATTGCTGAGTCCTTTTCAAGACTGCTCATCCAACTTTGGTCTCCACTTTTACCTAACTCTCACCTTTGGTTTCCTGTAGCACGCACAGCCACACCCCAGTAAATAATCTCAGTAGATGGGCTGAACCAAGTTGAGGGGAACTGATGGGCTTCAGACTTGTTAATGAGTTAGGGGGATGTCTTCCCTAGGCATATAAAGACTTTTTTCTCTGTAATGGGCAGATGAGAAGAGGTTATTGAGTTCCAGGGGTAAAGAACCTGTGGCCTGAAGGCCACATGTATCTTTCTAGGTCCTTGGGTGAAGCCTTTTTGACTGAGTCCAAGTTTTACAGAACAAATCATTTATTAAGGGAATTTGTTCTGTGAAGTTTGGATTCAATCAAAGGTCCATACTTGAAGACCAAGAGGGCCACACATGGCCTTAAGGCAGGAAAAGATTCCCCACACCTGATTTATTCCAGTGGCCATGAAGGCAACTGAAGCAGGTGCTGTGAAACACTTAGAATGTGGTCAAACAATGGAGATGCCAAGGCCATCCTCTTCATCCTGGGCCATTGCCAGTGTTGACTTTTGTCCTGCCACTAGACTTCAATAACTTTGAAAAAGAGAGTGAGGCCAGTCACTTTGCAACTCTGCCTTACTTAAATCTAATTCATGTGCAAATCAAGATATTACCCTGTGATGTCATTGATTCTCTTGAAAATGAGGGGAAAACAATATACATATATATATACATATATGTATATATATATATGTGTGTGTGTGCGTGTTTGTATGTGTATGTGTATGTGTATTTCTAGTTAGCTAACTAGATAATCTCAAAAGCTATTCCTAGCAGATAAGTGATTAAAGTATCTGATCAATTATCAGCAGAATTTCAAAGTATTAACAGCCACATGAAAGAATTCTTCAGATCACTAATAATCAGAAATATTCACATCAAAACAACTTTGTAGTTTCCCTTCATGCCTTGAAAACTGGGAAAAATGGCAAAGATGGTGTTGGAGGAATTGTAAGAAAAGAGGCACATTGATGCATAGTTGGTGAAACTGTAAATCAGTACAATCATTTTGAGAAGCAAATTTAAATTATGCAAATAAAGTAACTGAAATATTCCTATCCTTTGACTCAGAAATTCCATTACTAAAATTATGCCCTAAGGAGGTCATTGATAAAAAGAATGTCCCTATATATACCAAAATATTTACAGTAATACTTTTTGCAATAGCAAAGAAGTGGAAATAAAGTAGATGCCCATCATTTGGGGAATTGCCAAACAAATGATGGTACACAAATGTAATGGAACATTATTATGCTATAAGAAATGATGAATGTGATCAACAGGCAGAAGTATGGATAAACCCACATGAAATGATGCTGAGTAAAGCAAGCATTGTCAAGAAAGCATACACAATGACCACAACAATATAAACAGTAAGGACAACCAGACATAAGAGAGTAAAATGAAAATAAATGTTTAAAAATTATAAAGAATAAGTGTGGCTTGATAAAGGAGACATGAAAAGATATTCACACTATACCACTTTTGTAGAGGTGGGAGATTCACAAGTGCTACAGATTGGCCATATTTTGGACTAGAGGTGGGAGATTCACAAGTGCTACAGATTGGCCATATTTTGGACTTTTTGATGTGTTGATCAGTTATGCTGATTTTTCCTCATTTATTTTTTTTCTTTTTTTATCTTTAAATTTCTTATCTGGTATGTGGAAATACTTCCTGGGAGGGACAGACCAATAAAAACATTTAAAAAAGGATAGGAGAATGGGGCGGTATTGCTTTGGGGACATTGCAAAACACTTCTACTGACTCCATAGTTCTGATAATAGCAAGGGACTATATTTTTAATATAAAATTTTTACCAATGTTGTCATTATCAGCAAGACCTAGAATACCAGTGCCTTTAAGGAACTAAAAATAAGCATTACACAGAAGACAATGGAAAGGCAAACAGTGGGGCAATTAAGCTGAATCCAAACTTCACAGAACAAATCCCCTTAATGAAAGGATTTGTTCTGTAAAACTTGGGGTCAGTCAAAAGGCTGAATCCAAGGACCTAGAAAGCTGCTTGTGGCCTCCAGCCTGAAGGTTCTCAACCCCTGCATTAGACCTATTTTATTTGTATCTACAGGATACAATAAGAAGAAAAGGGACAGTAGGAAGAAGTTAAAAGAAAAGGCAAGTTTAGACAACTTGAAAAGAAAAACTTCCTAACAATTAGAACTAATAAAAAATAAAATGGGTTGTCTCTCAGGTTGAATAGATTCCTGTTTCACAGAACTCTTGACTTGAAGGCAGGAATGACAACTTCTGAGAGCAGAGGGGATTCTTACTCAGATATTTTGTTGTTCTATCATTTCAAGTATTTCTGATTCTTCATGACCCCATTTGGGGTTTTCCTTGGCAAAGATACTGGAGTGGTTTGCCATTTCAAACTCCAACTCATTTTACAGATGATGAAACTGAGGCAAACATGGTTTAAGTGACTTGCCTAAGGTAGTGTCTGAGGGTAGATTCAAATTCACAAAGTTGAGTCTTCCTGAATCCAGGCCCAGCACTCTCTCTATCCAGGGTGCCACCTTCTTGCCCTTTCCAGGTATTGGTTCTAGTAAATGGTCTTTGATTCTCCTTTCATGATGAAATGCTATGATTCTAAGAATTAGGATTTTAGTGGCAAGCAAATGAAATAGGTAATGGTCATTTCATTCAAATTTTGAACTTCCAGTAATTAACCATGTTCAGGATCCTATACTGAGAATTCAGGAGGAAGACAAGTAAGATGTAATCCTTGGTCCTGATGAACAACATACTTGACTACTGAGAGAACTGGCAGATATGATTGTAAAGCCACTTTTAGAGATATCTGAAAGACTGTGAAGAATAGGAGAAGTACTACAAGACTGAGGGAAGGCAAATGTGGTACGAATTTTCAGAAAGGGAAGAGAACAGAGTCTGTAAGATATGGATGGATCGAGGAGCTCAACTTCAATATTTGATAAGTTTCTAGAGCAGATCATTAAAAATGGAAATGGTAATTATAAAGCTCTGGAATGGTTCAGTCAGGAACAAATCATGCTTGTTAGAAGCTTATTTCCTTCTTTGTTTACTTAAGATTGCTTAAACAGTAGTAACGAAAATAGCTAACATTCACATTAAGGTTGACAAAGCATTTTACACATTTTATTATCTTCACAATAAAGTTGGGAGGTGGGAGCAATTCTTATCCTTAGTTTACAGATGAAAATACGTAGGCAAAAAGAAGCGAAGTGATTTGTTCAAGTCAGCTAGTAAGTGGGAAGATTTGAATTCAGGACTTTGCGATTCTAAGTCCAGTGCTCTATGCATTGTGTCCCCTAATAACAATGAATAAGTCTGGATGTCGTTTATTTAGATTGGGAAGTGGAAAATATAGACTTGATGTAAGAAAAAAATCTAATGATTAGAGTTGTACAAAACTGGAATGACCTGCTTCAAGGGATATTGGGTTCCCTTTCTTTGGAAGTCTTTGAGCAGAAGCTATATGACCACTAGTCAGGTATATATAGTGGGGAGTACTTCATACAGTGGTTGAACTAATTGCTCATTGAAGTCCCTTCTAACTCAAATTCTGTGATTAAGTAAATGGACCCTAGAATTGGATGTATCACAAAATGCTAGATGAAGATTTTCAAAAATAATGAAACATATTGTTATATTTCTCACCAAAAGACTTATTAGTAATATTTCAGAACAAACAAAATGTTTTATACTTTTAATAAAAATAAAAATATTGTTCATTTCATCCATACCTCATAACTTAAAAATTCTTTACTTGTATATTTTACAATGTACCCAACATATTAGTGCCTGCATGTAATTTATAGCTATACAAATATTGCAATGTGTGCTTGGAAATTTTTTTTTCTTGTAGGTGTGTATGATTAAACAGTTGTAGGTACTTGCTAACCTAGAGTTCATTGGTATGGTGAGTTTCGCTCATTATGTTACACTTTTAAGTTTGATTTCAATGGAGCTCTGCAAATATACCTTTTCTCATCCGTACTCCCAACTTCATGTCCTTTTTCTCCCACCCACATGATTGAAGACATATCATTCTAATTTCCTGTGAACAGAGGGGTTCAGTCATGTTGACCAGAGTCTATTGATTGGTAATTTAAACTCTTTAAAGAATGAGGTTGGGATGCATTTACAAGGATCTAAGAGTGTTATTTCCTTTTCTGCTTTTGAACTGTTTCAGTGTCATCCTATTATGGCAGGCAGTATCTGTGCTTACTCTGCTCTCCTCTGTACAAGAACAAAAGATACACGCAATTAGAGGATGGCATATAATTGGGCAGAATCCAAGTGATATATAATAGAAAAAAGAGGTGATTCCAAAAGCACGATTTCCTTAGTGTCAAGAACTGTTCCCTTTTCAAGACAAAAAAAAGAAGTAGAAGAAATATATCTTCACAGTAGATTAATGAAAATCACAAGGCTGGAAAATATATCTGTTGGCAGCTGGTATGAGGGAATGACATAACAGCCTTGCCGAATTTGAACCAAATCTGTCAATTCTCCACAATTTTCCTTAGTCTGCCCAATTCTTCATTAACATCATTACTTATAGTAAAGGTACTTCCACTGTCAGTATTTGAAAATCTCCATATTAGTCCTTTTCAAGTGGACCTCCCTTTTTCAAGGTTACTGTGTGAATGTGAAATAATGAAAATATGTATGCTAAACCTCTTAATCTTCTGTATTCTTGGAATAGGATTTCCCTCTTTCTTCACCCACAACCCATTTACCAACAATCAAAATCACCAGTCTTTATGCTGTCAGAGTTTTTGTCTTGAGGGAATTATATCCCTCTTGTTCCAGTTTCTCCTATAGAATCTTAGGCCAGAGAATCACATATATCCTTTCTATAAATTCTTTGAGATTTTATTTCCCAAAGTTTAAGGTCAGACTCTGACTGGTGACATTGCTAATACAAGGTGAAAATCACACTGATCCATGAGCCTCTGTTCCAATTTGACTCAATTTCAAAACATTTATTAAGTGCCTACTATATTCAGGGCTCTGTGCTAGGCAATGAGGTACAAAGGTAAAAATAAAGCAGTTCAAATCCTTAGAGAACTTAAATTCTACCAGAAAGACACAATATGTACACAGGTACATAAATACAATGCATGTGCAAATAAAATAATGTAGCTTCAAGTGGCAGAGAAAGTTAACAGTTGGGGGAATCAGTAGGGCTTCATATGGGAAGTACCTTACTACCCTGGAAGAAGGTAGAGCTTCTGAGAGTCAGGACCTGTTTAAATGCATGATAGTGGGAGAAGAAATGTTATGGATAGTGAATAGTGAGCAGGCCTGTTTGAGTGAAATGGAGAACTCATGAAGGGGAGTAATATGGAATAGCTACAAAAGTAAATCAGAAATATATTGTAGAGGAACTTAAATGCCTGAAAATTGTATATTTTATTTATAGAAAGAGCAGAGAGATATCATATTGTATTTTGTGGTTAAGGAAAAAGCCATCCTTCTTTTCAGTGTTACCCAACTAGTAAGGTCCTATTGATTTGCATAGAACAGAGAATTATGATGGAAGAAGTTGAAAGTTTTTCCTTATCAAAGTTTTCTGTTTCATTCAACTGCTTCCATGTTTGAGGAGCTAGAAACTTGGGAATATGCGTCATAGCCAGGGTATATCATAAGAAATAAGAGAAATGGGCTTCTGACTGTGAGTCAAAGGAGCTTGTAGAGGAGAAAAGCGTCCAAAGAATATATGTGATTTCAGCCTGGGCATCTTCTTCTGATCCAGTCTGAGTGAAGAAGCAGTTCATAGATAATGACTGAAGGAGTTAAAACTCTGTCCTGGAGGAGAGGAGTTTATTAACTATAGTGGATAGTTTTCAAAATTTGATTTGGATACCTATCAAGTCTCTTACAATACTAAAACATTACTCAAAACTGCATTGATGGTCAATGAATATTACTCTACACATGAGGAAAATTACTTCGCAGGTGAGCCAAGTAGGGAAATGAAAGAACTGATTTAAAAGATTTGCCTTCTTTCAATACTAGGGAAATCATAATAACAGCTAACATTTACATACTATTTTCAGGCTTGAAATATACTTTACATATATTTGATTCTCGTTTGACCCTCTCAACAGTCATGTGTAGTAGATGCTATTGCTTCCCCGTTTTACAGATGAAGAAACAGGCTGAATGACGTTAAATGACTTGCCCTGGGTCACTCTTTCCACTGATAGTGTGTATTTGTGAGAAAGTAAGTTTCAGTTATGGGAGGGTTTTTCTATTGTTCTCTTATTTCTTTGCTTTTTCATTAATGCCTTCCCCTTGAACTGTGTACTCTGATTGATAAAAAAAAAATTAATGTTGGGGCTTGTCAGCTGTGGTTTAGAGAGGATATTGATGCAGAAAGCGTAGGAGTAATTTTCTGGAGGCACATGCTACATATCCTTGTTTGGAGAATTGATAAGGTCAGATTTATGTCTTACCTATGTGTAGGATGGATCAGAGAGAGGAGAGGCTATAATCAGAGATACTGATTAGGAGGCTATTGTACTAGTATAGAAGGTATAAAATAAGAATTTGTGTGAATGAAAAGGAGACAGGTGTGAGATATATTGTGGAAATACAATAAACAACATTTTGTAATTGATTTGTATTTATTAAAGGGTGTAAAGGAGAAAAGAGAGTCAAGGATAATTACAAGATGACTAGATGGATTGTATTGCCATCAATGGAGAAATCTGAAAGAGAAGTAGATTTTTTGGGGTGTGACATATATGAAATATAGTGACATTGGCTTGAGAATGTTGTGAGAGATGGAGATAACCAACAGGTAGTGCTTATCCCAGGACTAGAATTCAGAGGTAGATCAGGTTTGGATATGAATATTTAGGAACTGTATATGATTGAACACATAGAAGCTATCTCTCATTCTTTTGGATGAGAAGTAGAAGTGGACAGCTCCCAGGAAGAGAAGAAACTCTTGTCAGTATGGCAGTGGCCAAAAAAAACTAAAGTTGAGCTTAAATTACTTGCTCAAGATAAAGTATATCTGCAGCAGATGTGGGTGGCAAGCACAGATCTCTCTGTGGCTCTTTCTACTCTACCACCCTGAAAAGAAAAAATAAAGATGTCAAATATACTAAACCCAAACTGACACATTCTTTACTGTACAAAAAACAGAGTAGATTGAAGAAGTCTAATAAATTGGATCTGTGCCTTTCATTGCAGTGCATGAATGACTGAAATTTATCAGTCTAGCACCACGATGTCAGATTGGCTGTTCTCTGGCTGTAATTTTCTGTCACAATGAGCATGCTTTTTTGTTTCTTCTTATGATTGGACATACTGCTGCAGATCACCCTGGAAAGGCAGAATAGGCAAGGTCGTGTGGGTAAAATGAGACTTCCTTGAGGGCTCTTTTGCCTCTTACAAATTGAGGCCTTGTCTTTTTGTGTGTGTGTTCAGTAACTGTACTTTGGATAATAAAAGGGAAAGCAAATTTATATCTTTACCTTAAGAAAAAATATTTGTAAGTATATTCAACGTTTTCTTCTATGAATCAATGATGGCTTTTATTTAGGTTTTGTTTAGATTTTTATTCATGGATGTTTTGAAGAATGATGTTCATAGATGATGATACGCTTTATTCATGGATGTTTTGTCCTTTAATTCGGAATGAATGACCTATTATAATAGCCTTTCCTGGTTCCTCCCACCCTCTTTTCTACTGCTAATGCCTTCCCTCTGTGATTAACTACAAATTAACTCCCCCCACCAACATCTTACATGTACATAGTTTTTGCATGTTTTCATTGTTCTTAAATGTTAGCTCTTTGTGGAAAAGAAATGTTTTTGCCTTTTCTTTGAATCCACAGTACTTGGTATAGTGCATGGCACATAATAAGGTCTTAATAGATGCTTGTTAACTAGACTTGATCTCCATTGAACATTTGATTTTAGCACTTACAAAGTTCCATACATAGCCAAAGACTCAGAACTGTGCTTATGATCAATAATCATAACTTTTGGCATAAGAAAAATATACTTGATATTAGACCAGATTGTAAAGTGAATATGCACCTACAAACAGATTCAGACATGTGTAGTAGAACAAGCCCTGACTGTGGGATTAGATGATCTGACTTCAAGACCTAACACCACCATTTTCCATGTATGTGAATTTGGGTATATCACTTGATTTCTGTGGGCTTTGAACAGGTTTTTCTAGATGTTTCTTTTAGTTATAATATTCTTGATATTTGGGTTGCACTGTTCTGGTCTGGATATGTTTTGATTCATTCACAAATTAGAGCAGTGTAGATAGCACTGCAGCTAGGTAGCACAGAGAATAGAGTGCTGGACTTGGAGTCAGGAAGATTCATCTTCCTGAGTTCAAATCTGGCCTCATATACTTAGTAGCTATGTGCCAGTGGGCAATTCACTTAACCCTGTTTACCTCAGTTACCTCATCTGTAAAATGAGCTGAAGAAGGAAATGAGAAACCACTCCAGTATCCTTGCCAACAAAAACTCAAATGGGGTCATGAAGAGTTTGAACTTGACTGAAAAATGACTGTCTAATAACAGATAGCATTACTTTTTTCTATTCTCCACTGAAATAAATAGGACCAGCAACTGTTTTTGAGTATGTCATATAGCTTGTCCTAATCATGAACACTAGACATCTAAACTTCTGATCAAATAATTTGCACTTTACTAGCCTGAACCTTTGAAGTTTAAATTTAACTCTTTAAGTCCATACTTGAAGTCTTTCTTAAAGCTTGGGCCTTCTGGTATAACTTCAGGGAACCTAAGACAGCCTCCATGGTATAATAGGGCACTGAATCAGGACATTGGTGTTGCTAGCTAAATGAAGTTTAATAAATTTTTATTGTTGTCTCTTCTAGGAGAGAGAACACAATGTAGTGGAAAGAGAACTGGTTATGAAGGCAAGAAAGAGTTCAAATCCTACCTTTGACACCTACTAGATATATGGCCTCATTTCCCTCATGTGTAAAATGTACAAAATAAACCTTTCACTACCTACTTCACAGAGCTATTGTGATGAAAAGTTATTAGTAAACTTTAAAATGCTATAAAAATCAGACTTATTTGCTGTGTGCAGTATATTGTGGTGTGCTATCCTGCAGGAGATGTGAGGATGCACAAAATATAGTTTTTGTCCTCAAGGACTCATTGGTCTGGAAGGGAGATAAGGCAAATATTAATAGCTAACTACTATGCAATGAAAGGCAGAATATTATAATAAATGCAAGAAAAGTACCAGGAGATATGGCAACTCAAGCAGAAAGCTGTGAGTGTTGGTCTGTCAGTCAGAATTCTTAAGCTCTTACTATGTGTGGCCACTGGGAGATGGTATGTGCAGTATAAAGAGTACCACACTTAGAGTTTAATGACCTGGGTTTTAGTCCTGCCTTTGATCCTTATAAAGTCAATATGACCTAGAGTTTATGGAGTAGGGCCTAGGTATCACATGGTAAAATTTGAACTCTAGGAAGTTCACTTTGGCAATTGAAAGGAAAATGTATCGTGGTGGGGAAAAACTTCTAGACAGGGAGTCTACTGAGAAATCTACTGCAGTAGTAAGAGATGATGAAGTGCTGTACTAGAGTGGTAGTTATGTTAGTGGAGAGAATGGAATTTATGTAAGAGATATGCATGTAGAAATGATGAGGCTAATAGAAGACTAGACATTGTGAAGCAAGTCCTAGAAAGGTGTAAAAGATAGCAGTTGGATTGAGAACTTGGCTGAATGGGAGAATAGTGATATCCTCTGTAGTAATATATAGAGGAAGAGAGTCAGTAGGAGAAAAAGATAATGGATTCTATTTTGGATATGTAAAGTTTGATATTTCTGTGGGGCATCCAGTTTCAGATGACCAAGAGGCAGTTGGTGATGAAAGGCTAAGACCAAAGATCAGGAGAGAGGTTAGGGCTAGAAAGACATTAATACATATACATACATAAACATATACACATATAATAGACATATATCTATACATGTATATATGGAACATATAGAAACATCTTTATATGCATGCAGACATATGTGCATTTTTATCTGGGAAGCATCTGCATGAGGAATCCAATTAGACCCATGGGAGCTGATAAGATCACTAAGTAAAATACTATAGAAAAGGAAGAAGGAAAGGGAATAAGCATTTATATAGTGACTATTATATACCAGCCACTGTGCTAAGAACTTTTTATAAATATTATCTCATTTGATATTCACAACAAAAACCCTTTGAGGTAGGTTCTATTATTATTCCAATTTTACAGTTGAGGAAACTGAATGAACAAAGGTTAAATCACTCAGTTAGTACAGAGGCTTAACTTGAACTCTGGTCTTCCTGATTCGACGCTCAGGGCTCTATCCACTGTGCCACCAGCTGCCTCCAGAGAGCCCCACATCAGATCCCGGAAAGACATCTACATTTAGTTGGTATGTTCAGGATAAAGGAAACTGTGAAAGAATAGTCAGATCGGAGGAGAACCAGGGTTAAGGGGAAACCAAAGGAGATTCGTGTCACAAGAACCTAGAAAAGAGTGTGATCAACAGTGTCAAATGTTATGTGTTCATCATTCATTGCCGAAGAAGACTAAGTCATCAGAAAAATAATGACATGACTTGTGCTTGACTTTGTTTTGAGTGAGGGAGGGCTGTGCAGGTCACCAGTCTCATTTCTCCTCCAGAGCCATCTGAATCCAATGACCAGTTATTCATCAAGATGACTGGAAATGACACAGAATGAGGCAATTGGGGTTAAGTGACTTGCCCAAGGTCACACAGCTAGTGAATGTCAAGTGTCTGAGGTGAGATTTGAACTCAGGTCCTCCTGACTCCTGCACTGGTGCTCTATTCACTGCACCACCTAGCTGCCTTGTCAGATGTTATAGAGTGATCAGGGAGGATGAAAATTGGGGAAAATGTTTTCTTTAGCAATAAAGAGAACTTTGATAACTGGAGAAAGCATTTTCAGTTAAATGATGAGGTCAGAAGTCAAAGAACAGAAAGGTTAAAAGAAAGTGAGAGTAGAGAAAATAGAGGCACGATTTATAGATGGTTTTCTCAAAGAATTTAGCCATGAAGGGGAAATTTATAGATTGTTAGCTGGAGGGGACAGTTGCATCAAGTGAGAAATGTTTAAAGATGGCAGAGCTCTGGATATATTTGTAGGCAGCAGGGAAGTAGGAGAGATTGAAGGTTAGGGAAAGGACAAATTTGATAGAGGAGAAATTCTACTGGAGAAGATACATTAGAATAGCATCAGGGGAGAATGGAGAGGTATTGTGTTTGGCAAGTATCAAGGCAAGCTCCTCCTATAAAACAGGAATGAAAGACGGTGGAGAAGACCTATGAGGGATTTGAGATAAGGAAGAGAGGAGGAGTTCTTGGTGAGTGTCCTCAACTTTTTAGGGAAGAATGAAGCAGGGTACTCAGTTGAGTCGCCTAGAACAGGGGGTACCGTCAGAGACTTGTAGAGGAATGAAAAAGTTTGGAATAGCTGCTGTGGTGAATGGAATACTCAATCAGTTAGGGTGAGAACTGCTTTGTAGTGAAGGACAGGTGATTTCATGTAATATATATTCATAGTGGATCCAGTCATTTTGGTTTTGGGATTTTTCTACAACTCCATTAAGCCATATATATGAACAGGATCAATGGAGGGAGATAGCAGTAGAAAAAGGTGTAATTAAACATAGGATAAGGGAGCAAGGGATTTAAATGTACAACTGAACTGGTTCAACAAGGGGTTAAGGAAGAGATGGGAAGTGAGTATAACCATATCTAACCATTTGCCAAGTTCTTTCCACATTAACTTCAAAACGTCTCATCTGTGGCCTCTCTCCCGTCCCTAGTTCAGACCTTTATCAACATTTGTCTAACCTAGGAGGTGGCCATTTTTGGTCATTGTTCTCCCAACTTCCTTCTCTTTCTTCTTTAACCCAACTTTTACTTAGGTGACAACATAATCTTTTAAGGTTATGTCATTTTCCCGATCAAAAATCTCCATGGACTCCCTAAAACTTCTGGGATAAAGTGAAAGTTATGGGGAAAATGACAGATATATTTCAAGCTCTGCATGACTGTCATATCAGTGTTCACCCACAGAATGAGAAATGTTTTCAGGCCATATAATTTGCTATGCAGATATCTTAGATATAATTTTTATTTTGCTTGAGAAAAGTTAATGAAACTAAAAATAAAACTGTATTCTCAGGACCACATCTTTTTATATTGTGTCTTCTTCCATTCCACTTGGATTTCACCATGGTTTAGCAATTGGACCCAGTTCAGTTACAGGGTGTTCCTGTATAGAGAAGGTAGTAGGAACAACCACTACTTTACATATTGTGAAAGCAACTGAATGAGAGCCAGTCATCCAGAAGTAATGCTTTTGAATCTTCACAAATGTATCCACATCTTTTTCTTTGACCAGTTTTAATTATGAACCAATAGGTTCTGGTCAACATGGCCAGATTCTTCTCTTCAGTGGAAATTAGAATGTAATGACTTCATTTATAAGTGTTGAGTGAGGAGGACATGCAGTTGGAAGTGGAGATAACAGCTACTTGTTGCCAGTTCAGTTCAGATCAAGTTCTGTGTGCCACTTAACGAGCTAAAATTTCCATACCAAATTGTTCACAGTTAGCAGATGTCTAGCAGACAGAAAATATATTGTTACTTATGGCATAGGATCAAAGCATCATGGGTAATAGGATTTATAACTGGAAGAGACCTTACAGGTCATTAAGTGAATCCTACTCCCTACTTCCACTGCAGAGAATAGGAGGCTGAGACCCACAGAGTAATGCACATAACGGGAACAGTGTTAGGACTGAAGCACAATCCTCTGACTCCAAATTTAGTGTTCATTCAGTTATCCTATATTGCTTTAAAACAGTTACCCTAAGTGACTACCTGCAAAGCCCTTGGCCTAAAGGGCCTAAGGTCTCCCAGTGCATCCTGGGTCATCTCCAGTCATCCTGAGGAATATCTGGTCACTGGATTCAGATGGCTCTGGAAGAGAAGTGAGGCTGGTGACCTGCACAGCCCTCCCTCACTCAAAACAAAGTCAAGTGCAAGTCAGGTCATCATTTCTCTGATGGGATGGTGTTTTTTGGCAATGAAGGACGAACACAATTGCTTTGTAAAGATGATGAGGAACAAAAATTAACTAAGTTTTTATTTCCTTTCTAAACTAGATTTTCCTTCCAATCTCCCTATTTCTGCTGAGGGCATCATGCCTACTGAAAATGGATTAGAATAACATCAGGGATGTATGCAGAGGGATTGGCCTTGGCAAGAACTGAGTCCATCTCTTCCAATTAGACAGGAATGAAAGAGATAGTAGGGAAGAACTCTGGGTGATTTGAGATGAGGAAGAGAGGAGAAGGAACTCAGTGGAAGGCTTCAATATTCAGTCATGCAGGTTCAACACCACCGGGTTATATACATGACTTTTCTCTCTCCCTTGCTCTCCTCCCTTTTCCTCATGCAATCAGTTATCAAATCTTGTGGATTCTGCCTTCTCTTTCCTTGCATCCATCTATATCTCGTTATTTACACTTCCACCATTCTGTTTGGGACTTTGTTGCCTCTTTTTTTAGCCTATTGGAATAGTCTTCTGAACAGTTTCCCTCCCTTCAGTCTCTCCCCTTTCCATCCTAACCTTCATAAGCTCAAGAGACAAAAGTCAGGAAAAAAATACTCTTTCAAAGACACAGGTCTAATGACATTGCTTCCTTACTCAAAAAACATGCAGTAGCTCCCTATTGATTCTTGGATAAATATCCAGTCCTTATGTTATTACTTAAGGCTCTTTCAGCTACTAAAGATGGTTTATTTAGGCAACTTGAACTCTTCAGGGGCACCTAGTACTATATTGCCATCTGTTTCCTTAGTGTGTATATTAATTCTTGATTAGTTATTTTTGGTTACTTCTTTATTGTCTTAAATATCATTCTCTCTGGCAGAGAAAATAAAATAAGAATTGAGCAGGTTGATTTGTTTTCCGTATAATGTACGATAATCTTTTCTATCCTGAGTAGTAGTTATGCCACACTTTATTTGATTTTCTCATTTTTCTCAAAATAGATACAAAACCTTTATTATTGTATTTGGTTTTCTCCACCAGCCTAAGCTCATTATGAAAATTAGCATACTTGGCAGTATTCTTACATGTCTATACCACCATTTTGTATTTGTCTTTCATCACCTTTTCTTTATCCCATATTCTATATTTAATTAAAAAAAACCTTTAGGTGCTTACTATGTGCAAAACACTATGCTGGATGCTAATGACATAAATAGAAAGAGCCCCTGGACTTAGATAGGTCACATTATAATAAGGGGATACTTATAGTAGTGTAGTGACAAAACAAATGCCAATATTATCAGCTGTAATATCATTTCTACTGATAAAATCATGTTCAGTTTTGATGCTGAACCATTTTACTAGGCCAAAGAGTTTGTTGCTGAGAATTTTTTTCTCCCTGAATCTTCATAGCTGTGATTGCAGCACCCAAAGAAGTGGTTGCCTGGTCAAATATCCACAAAGGTTATTTCCCAGAATAATGGCTGAGAAAGCTCTGCTAGAAGGGAGGTCAGTGGCTTTGGGGGTGCTGCCACACCACTGTTAGGTTTACCTGATATTGATAGTAGTTTGTGAGCAGGTGGTATTGGTGGTAGCAAGGAAAGTGGGCCCCTTCTTCACAGTGATTGCTCCTCTCAGTTGCTTCCACATCTGGAAACAGAACCTATTGTCTGGGGCTGGGGTTTAGGGAAGGAAGTGCTGTTCTCAAGGCTCTTTGGTTCAGGGTCCTGGGATATCTCTTGAGGCCTAAGAGGAGGTGATGGTGGGTATTTGACTTGCTCGACACATGTTGCCTTCTGTATTTCTTCATAGGCTGAATTGCCTACTCAGTGACTTTTAGGAATCTAAGCTGTTGGTTGAGTTCCAAGTATATTAATTTTTTAGACAACTCTCTTTTATCCTTCTTATTGTAATTGCCTCTCTTTGTAGTCTCAGAATTTCATCTTAATAGCTCACCTAAATATCCTTTCTGCCCTTTCAACATGATTCCATAGTTTCCTTAAATGAGTTCTTATTCTTTTTAAAAAAATTAAATTTAAAAAATTCCACTTAATAGTATTTTATTTTTTCTAGTTACATGCAAAGGTAGTATTTGATATGGAGTTTTATAAGATTTTGAGTTTAAACTTTTCTCTCTTTTCTTCCCCTCCCCTCTCCTCAAGATAGCATGCAGCCAGATAAAGCTATACATGCACCATCCTATTAGACATATTTCCACATTAGTCAAGTTGTGAAAGAAGAATAAGAACAAAAGGGAAAAAACAAAAAAAGAAAGAAAAAAACTGTTTCAATCTGCATTCAGACTCTGTAATTCTTTCTCTGCATGTGGATAACATTTTCCATCATGAAGCTGTTGGAATACTCTTCGCTGAGTGGCTGAGAGAAGTTAAGTCCATCAAAGTTGGACATCACCCAATGTTGATGTTACTGTGTAGTGTTCTCTTGATTCTGCTTACTTCACTCAGCATCAGTTCATGTAAGTCCAGGTTTTTCTGACTCTGCCTGCTCACCATTTCTTACACCACAATGGAATTCCATTATATTCATATACTGCAAATTGTTCAGCCATTTCCCAATTGATGGGCATTCCTTCAATTTCAATTCTTTGCCACCACAAATAGAGCTACTATAACTATTTTTTTATATGTGGGTCCTTTTCCTTTTTTATGATCTCTTTAAGATACATACCTAGTAGTAGCGTTGATGAATCAAAGGTTATGCAGTTTTATGGTCCTTTGGGCACAGCTACAAATTGCCCTTCACAATGGTTGGATCAGTTCACAACTCCACCAATATTGTATTAGTGTTCCAGTTTTCCCACATCTTCTCCAACATTTTTCATTTTCCATTTTTGTCATCTTAGCCAATCTCATAGGTGTGAAGTGGTACTTCAGAGTTGTTTTAATTTGCATTTCTCCAATCAATAGTGATGCATTCTTATTCTTAATATGCAATGTTACTCACCCCTCACTTTGACCAATAGGATTGCTTTTTGAATAAAGTATATTCTAGCCAAATAGTGGCACAGTGGATAGAGTGTTGGGTCAAAGTCAGGAAAACTCATTTTCTTGAGTCTCATATTGCCTCAGGAACTTATTAGAGGTATGTAGCAATCCTGTTTGTCTTAGTTCTTTATCTGTAAAACGCGCTGAAGAAGAGAATGGGAAATCACTCCCGTATCTTTTCCAAGAAAACCTCAAATGGGGCCACAAAGAGTTGGACTAACTGAAATGACTCAACTGCAACAACACCCAACAAACACAAGGGCATGGATTTTATCTCAGGTGGTTAAATTGATGTCATTAAGATCCCTACTTAAGTAGATTTTTTTAAGGAAGGCTTATAACTTTTGCTCATGTTACTTTGATATTTCAATGGACATGCAATGTTATTGATGTACGTATGTATCTTTCTAACAAGAGAGGGTTTTGCTTTATGAATTGATTTGCTGTGCCATTTAGTGAATGTGCTTAAAATAGATTAATTTTTACTATTGTTGTCCCTCTAAGGAATTTTGTTTGGTTCTTCTTTCCTAATTTTTTTTCACTTCCATTGCACTATTTATTCTTCTATTTTTGTTCATTGTTTTAGGGAAGCTTTACCCCTTAAAATATTAAATTTTCTATGTTATCTTTCCACTTTAGTGAAGTTTTACATTTTATTTCTTAATTGCACTCAATTCTTCCCAAGATTTTTTTATTTACTCCATTTTCCCTTGTAATTGTTTAAAAATGTTGTTTAATCAAATGACAGTTTCTCTGGAATTTTCTTTCGTTCCTTAATGTTACTTCTTATGTTTTCTTTGCTGTAAAGTTTTTTTCCAGTGTTTCCCCCCCTCATTTTTCTTAGTATATTACATAAATTTATATTCAATGACACACATTGAATTGAAGTTTTTGTTTGCTAATTGTCATTTCAGTGACTCTCCAAATTATTATAAAACTTTCTGGAAATTTTCTCTATTTTTGTCATTTCTATTTTTGTTGAGAAGTATCAATTTGCTCTCAAAAAAGACCCTTCTCCTTTGTGATCTTTTTCTGTTAGCTTTCCCAAAGTAGCCTTACTTGGAATATGTTTTTACAAGTGGATTTCATTTGAAGATATTTTATCATTAAATGTTTATTTAAAATCTGCCTGATAACCTGATAATTCAGTGGATTCATAATTCTAGGACTAATTAATTTATTGTATCTCTTGTCTGGCAAATATACATCTATTATGACATTAGCTGGACAGGAAAGAATGAATGAAAATACAAGTAAACAAACAAGGAAGCATTCCTGAGTACCAATTCTTTTCCTTACATTATCTAGAATAGCGATTCTCAACTGTGTGTGTGTATTGTGTGTGTGTGTGTGTGTGTGTGTGTGTGTGTGTGTGTGTGTGTGTGTTGAAGCCTCCTTCTTAATATAGGATAATGTTTTCTTGTTTACATTCTCAATTGAAAGAAATGCTGAATTTCAGTTAGAGATTAGTCAAAAAAAAGATTTTTTTCCCATCCATGTTCACAAGCCCCCTGAAATCTATCCATGAACCCCTTGGGGTTTAGCATTAGAAGAACTTCTGACATTGGGTTTAGTTTCTTTGCTACTGCAGGAGGTAGAAGATCAAGTATAAGAAGTATAACTGTCAGCAGTTGTTAAGACCAATACTTAATCTCCACTGACAACATCAATGTCAGAATCATAGCCTGGAGTTGGCCGTTTTTCAGCAGAAAAGTCTTCTGAGCTTCTTCCTACTCAGAAGTTCAATGAATAATCCAACCAGGAAATACTAAATGGAGTATTTAGAATGATTTTAGTTGGCACATCACTACAAGGCTAAAGCATCATTCAGTGATGTGCCCAGTAACTAATTCCACTGTGCAGTGTTGAAATACATCTTTTAGCTCCATAAAAGCTTGTACACTTCTATTTACATGCAAATTGGTGCTACTCATGTGTGAAGTACAGCAGGTACTGACTGCCAGATGGAATAATTTGGAGGTAGGACCATCATCTTTGCTCAAGGCTTTAGGTCACTATCTAGATATCCTATAGGTAATTATTTGAATAGTTATTTTTTTCACCCAATTCCCAAGTGAATAATTATTTTAATGATTCATATTTTAATGTCCCCCAATTCTATCATGTCATCATTTAGCATATGAAACAGGATGAATTAATGTAATATTTAGTCCATGTAATATTTAATGCAATTACGTAAGTCAAGACATAAATACTGAAAAAAAGAAAACACGCTACTGTGGTTTAGTAAACTCAATCTTATCCTAGGGAATTTTAATTATAATATGTAATTATCATCAGAACATTATAGTGCTCACTGCTCATCTACCCATCTGAACTAGTAAACTAATGCTAAAATTTTATCACCATCATCATCACCATCATCATCATCAAGCATTTATCAAACACCCAATTAACATTTTCAATATTGGCGATAAAAGTTAAGTAGAAGTGCTCCTCCATAAAATTTAAGAAAACAGCAGCCGTGGTAGCAACAACAACACAATTTAAGATGATAAACTCTGAACTTAAGCTATCCAATTCAACTTATCTAAAAGCAGAATGGGCTGCATTGGGAAACAATAGCTCTCATTAGAGGTTTTCAAGCAAGCATTGAATGAACTTTTTAGATATTATATAGAGTGAATTCCTTTTTAGGGATTGATTGGATTAGATGGCCTTCCAACTATGAGATGCTGAAAATCTGTGAATGATTGGAAAGGAACCAATCAATGGGAGTGTTTATGCTAAGACCAGTAGGGATATTGTAAAGGAGATTACAGTTCCAGGTAAGGGGTTAAATTAGGTGAGTTCTAAGTTTCCTTCCAGTTCTAATTTTGAAAATACTGTACATCACCAGTAATAATATCAGAAGCACTTGAAAATATTTGAGCATTGATCAAAACTACAGTCAAGTCACAGTCAGATTCTGATGAAGACTTGATTATTGTTCTTCAAAAATATCATAATGGATATATAGGAGGACTAAAGGCCTTCTGTATAAGAATAAACCAAAATGCTAATATTCCATGTAGACAGAAAAAAGCTGGGTAGTGATTAGATTGAAGTTTATGAAATCATAGAGAATATGGAGGAAAAGAGCTAAAAGAGACTTGTTCACTAAATCACAGAAACTGGAGGTATGGGATCTGGAAAACCTTTGAAGCTTGCCTCATTTAAGGACTAAAAAAAATTAGTATTACTTTACACAACAAAATAGTATATTTATGTAACCCATTGCCCCAACAGGTAAAAATAAAAATAAATTCAAAAGGAGTATAAATAAATTCATGGATGAATCCATAAAGGGAATTTATTAAGGCAGCATAGAATATTCAGGTGCCTTTGACATAGATCTCATGTAGAATAGCCAAGTTGTCTCATAAAACCTCTTTAGAAGCAAAATGCTAGTTTAGAAAGACTATTTCTCATGTGCTTATGTTCATCAGTCACTGCAAGGATAGATTGATTTTTCCCTTTATTCATTTTCTTCTTATGTGTCTCAACTTAGTTCATTACTTAGTTCCTAAATAGGCTAGTTGATTGCTCAATCCATGTAGAGGATATGGGAGCTGTATTAGAGACCCATCCCCTATAGGGCTCAAGAATATAAACTTTCTGGCACAGACAAGAGAATCAAGCACCAGACAAATTAAAGCTGAAAAAGTGCATCCATCTGTCAAGGTTCAGTAAAAAAAAATATATTTTTAATCACATTCATTCAACTACTTTTGCTACTTTGTTATTTTAAATATAAAAGGAGATAACTTTCTTAATATTCTTTTTGCATGATTATTACACTATTATCTATTAGGTCTGCTAGGAATGTTTTTCCTGATTAAATTTTCTTTTCTTAATTGTATCCTTCTATTCTTAGCTATTTTCATTTTTACCATGCTAAGTAATCCTGAATATCTTTTCTCCTTTCTCTTGCATTAATCTTTTTCATTTGCCTTTTTACATAGTTTAATATTTCAAGATTCTAATATTTTGTTTCTATGGTGCCCCTATCACTGTTGCAGATTTCAACTCTTCTATGCCTTAGTAAATGATTATTAAGATTTTATGGGTACCCAGAATTTACCAGATGGCCAAACTGGTCCTGAGTATTTACAGATTTAGCTAGGTATGTCCTAGGATAACATGAAAATGATTCAAGTGGTTGAAACCTTTGCTTCATGATAAAACTTTCTATAGTTTACATATCATTGTATACCAATGCAAGATTATCTCTGCCACAATGTGGCATTGGAGTAGAATTTTAGTAGAGTTTGGTTTATCAGAACATACATAATTCTGAGTGTAATCAGAGAGTGTAACTCTCATGTTCTGGCCACATTGTGATGATCATCCCTGTTAAGTGTTGTCATATCTAACAGTATGTAGTGATTTAAGGTTTGAAAGGCACTTTTTACAAGTTATCTTGTGTGATCCATAGAACAACCCTCTCCCCACCCCTTCCTTCAGTCACTCTTCCCCTTAGGTGCTATTATTAGTCAAGGTGTTTGCTGCCTGACAACTCCAGGAGAAATGCCAGGAGAAGAACAGAGGTCTGTATATAACATTTGTAGATCTGATCAAGGCTTTTGACACTGTTAACCCTGAAGGCTTATGGGAAATTATGTCAAAATTTGGTTGCTGGGAGAAGTTCATCATTATTGTACGTAAATTTCATGATGGCACGTTTGCCTGGGGTCTGGATAGTAGACAATACTCTTATGCCTTCCCAGTCACAAATGGAGTGAAACAGGGCTATGTTCTTGTTCCCATGCTTTTTAGGATGATGTCTTCAGTCATGTTGTCAAATGCATTCAATGATGATGAACACAGCATTAAGGTCAACCAATGTACTGACGGTAAATTCTTTAATTTGCAAAGTCTACAAGTCAAGATGAAAGTGGAGGGAATGTTAGTTCATGATTTTGTGTTTGCAGATGATTGTGCACTCAGTGCAGCCTCTGCAACCGAGATGCAACAAAGTATGGGTCAATTCTCTGTTGCCTGTGTTAATTTTTGCCTAATAATTAATGCCAAGAAAACACAGGTGCTCCATCAGTCACCACCACACCATCCATCCATGAAACCATCAATTACAGCAAAAGGAGAAGTTTTGAATGCTGTGGATAAGTTCACTTACCTTGGTAGTGTACTTTCCAGGGATGTACACATTGACAATGAGATTGATGCCACATTGCCAGAGCTAGTTCAGTGCTCTGAAGAAAATTTTGGGAGAGATATATTAGACTGACTACCAAACTGGAGGTCTACAGAGCTGTTGTGCTGACCTCATTGCTGTATGTCTGTGAAACAGGGCAGTCTACCAGTGCCATGCCAGGAAATTGAATCACTTCTATTTGAACTGTCCTAGGAAGATTTTGAATATTACCTGGCTGGATAAGGTATCAGACACTGCTTGCTTGAACTGAACTGCCAAGCATCCAAATGATGCATCAGAGACTGCAACTCTGATGCTCTGGCCACATTGTTTGATCGCAAAATGTACCCTTGCCAAAAAGACTATTTTATGGAGAACTCACATGGGGCAGGTGATCACATGGTGCTCAG
Organism: Potorous gilbertii; assembly: GCA_028658325.1. Classification (NCBI taxonomy): domain Eukaryota; kingdom Metazoa; phylum Chordata; class Mammalia; order Diprotodontia; family Potoroidae; genus Potorous; species Potorous gilbertii. Next base: position 146,413,767 of record CM053769.1, read on the forward strand.
ATGAAGTGATACAAGTATACTCTCAAGGTCTCTCTCAAGAAGTTTGGATTTGACTGTGTGACATGGGAGACACTGGCACAGGACCACTCAGAATGGCATGCCCACATCAGAAAGGGTACTGTGCTTTATAAGCAAAGCAGAATTGAGACAGCACAAAGTAAACATGGGATGCACAAATTTGAGATATCCACTCAAAATATTCACATGGACTATCTGTGACCAATTTGTAGTAGAGCATTCTGAGCTCATATTGGTCTAATCAGTCACAGTCAGACACATTGAAATTTCACTTTATCATGGTGATTTCATTTTGATCCTCTTCCAGAAAAAAGGACAACAACCATTATTAGTCAAATTTTATACATAAGGAAACTGAGGCAGATAGAGTTTAAGTGACTTACTCAGGGTATCTGAATCTGGTTTTGAACTCAGGGCTTCCTAACTCCAGTTCTATCTCTTTATTGTCCTACTAGCTGCCGCATGAATTCTTTTCTCTCTTTTCTATTGATGTTTTCTAATTTCTCTTCAGTTTGATTTTTTGCTGTAAAGATTCCAAGGCTTGAATACAGCATCCACTTTTCCTCTAGCAATGTATCTTGGAAAAACTTGTGGATTCCTTATTTCTGGACAATTTGATATCAGTATAGGGGTATGAGAGTTAGTCATAAGCCATGTAGTCCAATGCCTTCATGAACAGCAATCCCTTCTAAAACATATTGGGAATGATCATCTAAACTCCATTTTCACACCTCTAGTTAGGAGTGAAAGGACCTTCTTTGATACTTCAGAAATAGCTCATCCTACTTTCAAAAAGCTCTGTTAGTTAAGAACTTTGTCCTTCTATTGAACTTACAATACCTTCTTCCGCCCACAACTTCTACGTTCAGCTCAATAAAGCCAAGAATAACATCTCTAAAATGTCTTCCTCATAACATCCCTTAAAATAATTGAAAATAGCTGTCATCTCTGCCTCTCCTTCCCACCGCATGCTTTCTCTTTCCTAGGAGAAACTTTTGTAGTTCTTCCACCAGTTCTCAAATGACATAGTTTTAGCATATTTATTACCTTCCTCTGCATATTCTCCAGTTTGTCCACAATTAGCTCTCCAAAACTGTGTGTTCTTTTTTGGCCATTATTTAATTTAATATCCTTTTTGGGGTTCTCTTCATGAAAACTCTTTTTGTTTCTGATTTTTTCCCACCCTACCCTTCCCACCTCATCTTTCACTTTTCAGTGTTGAATATCAGCTTAATTCTTGTCTATATCTCTAATCTCTATGGTTTTCTTTTTATAACTTCCCAGTGTTTATCGGTGTTTGCAATACTTCCTCATCTATTACCATTTCTGAATTTCATTAACATACTATTTATTCCCTCTTTCAAATCATTAATGAAGATGCTAAATGAAACTAGACCCACCAATCCCTGTGCCACTCCTCTAGACAACTAGGTACTCTGCAGTTTGTGATTATTACTTGTACGTGACTCTTGAGCCAGTTTTCAAATCATTTGAGAGTGCTCACATCCAAACCAATTTCAATTAAATCTGTGAGCAGAATTCCATGAGAGACAGTAGCACCTGCTTTCTGTAAACTAAGATATATCTTCTGCATTCACTTAACCTACTAAAATTAAAATTGTGTCCAAATAGCAATTACTATACTTTTCCACTGGAGTTATTTGACCTTTATGAACCTCTCTTACTTAAGTTTAACCCGTGTTTCCAATGTACCTAAGGTCCTTGATATTTTCTTTCTTTTTTTTAATAGCATGCCAAATGTTTTAACTAGGGAGTGAAATTCTAAATGCCAGTTGATAACAATCAAGAATACATTACTTATTTTGAAGCTTGACACCAGATTTTATTACCCTGTTCCTTTTATCATAAATACTTCTTCCAATGTTCATGTTTTATAGAAATAATTATGTATAAGTTTTAATAGACCTGTATAAACAACCGTGTGCAAGTATATACTCACATGAGCTTTGGGTTCAGTATTTCATTGTTCAAGTGTCTATTTGATATGGAGAGCAATTTTCAACGTGATCTCGGTTGTTAGTTTCCAAGCCTCTTAATGTAAAAATATGGTCTCTGAGGTGATGAAACATGAGATTAAATTAAACTGATAGAATAATTTTAATAAGGAAATTTACCATTTAACTAATATTCTCTATAAACATTTAGAAGAAGAGCAAGAAGAAAATTATAGGAACTTTCTTTCATCTGATATTTGGCCTATTTAGTTGTTTTTGTGTTTTTTTTTTAGTAAAGATTAAGTAGTCAGTTTCTTGGGTCATCTAACTGGTGGTAGACTTTGAGTCAGAAGACTTAGGTTCTGGGATAGCTAGGTGGCACAATGGATAGAGCACTGGTGCTGAATTCAGGAGAATCTGAGTTCATATCTGACCTAAGACACTGACTAGCTGTGTGACCCTGGGCAAGTCACTTAATCTTGATTGACTCAAAGACAGTCAGTCTTGTATATGTGCCCTTTGGTGCTGAAGAAGACCATGCCATCAGAGAAATAATGACATGACTTGCACTTGATTTTATTTTGAGTGAGGGAGGGTTGTGCAGGTCACCAGCCTCACTTCTCCTGCAGAGTCATCTGAATTCAGTGACTTGCTATTCATCAGGATGACTGGAGATGACCCAGGATGAGGCAGTTGAGGATAAGTGACTTGCCCAAGGTCACACAGCTAGCGAGTGTCAAGTGTCTGAGGTGAGATTTGAACTCAGGTCCTTCCAACTCCTGCACTGGTGTTCCAAACAAACAAAAGAGAAGACTTAGGCTCAATTCCTACTTCTTGTGATTAGTATCCAGCTGAATATGGATACTGAACAGTCACTTAACATGTTTCCTCATATGTAAAATAAGGACAACAGTTAATACAGAAGCATACCTGACAGACTTGGGAGGAAAGTGCTGTTAAAAGCTAAATGTGTTACATAAATCTGAGTTATTATTATGTCTTCTGAACTCTGAAATTCTCAAATGAGAAATCACAAAGATGGGGAAAAAGATGGCTCCAATCTAATTAATGTGAGATAAGAATGTAAGTTTCAGGATTTTATGCCACATTCAGTGCTAGTTCACCCCAAATTGTGCTGACAAACAGATATGACTGGTTTTGTCAAGAAGCCAAGTCATAAATATGCTTACAGTTTTGACTGCAAGTGGCAGATTATGCTTGTATGGCTGGCTGAAGCTTTGCTCACAGTGTGAATAACTCTAATTCCATTTAACAAAACAAAATAAAGCCAATGCTTTGTGCTGAATTATACAAATACTGAAAGAAAGGACAATGAATCGTACATGAATTTTCTGGGAGATGGTGATATGGCCCAATTCCCTGAATAATTAGTAAATTAAATATCACCTCCTGTCACATAGACTTAGCATCTCACATTGTTGTCCCATTTTATTTTTTATTTTTTTTAAGAAAATGGGAGAGTGGGAGGGAGGAAGCCTAACTGGTAGTTTAAATCAAATCTCTTTGAAGGGAAATTCAAATATGTTTGGACATGCTAAGCAATTTAGCAAATGTTGCAGCAATTCAGGAAAAGAAAAAAAAAACTACTGAATTCCTAGCCATCCTTTTTATCTCAACTGAAATGCAAACTCCTGAACAATGCTTTCCCTGATCCCACCAGTTGGTCATAATTTCCCGCCTTGCTCACAGTACTTTGTACTGAATTTCCTTACTGCATACGAGTACATCTATTATTGCTATCTATAAGGGTCCCGAAGCCTCATAATTGCATAAGAATAAGCCTAGTTCAAAGATTATTCCAGCAAAATACAAGTGCTAGAAGGTCCTATCAAACTAAGAAATTCTAATAAGGACCCAATGATGGACAGAGAACTAGACTTTCTAAGCTTTGGAAAGAACTATTTCAGGTTGACTGAAACGTGATGGAGTTTTTTGACCGAAGAAACTCTTTGACATTGTCTATTAAATTAGAGAGGAGTTGTGCTCTGTGGCAGTGGAGTCAGTACATGTGCCAATGAAATTATAAATACTAGAAATATTGAAACATAATAATTGGTTTTTGAGTATTTTAGTTGTTTAGTTGTTCAGTTGTGTCCAGTTCTTCATGACTTCCATGGACCATAACACTAGGTGCTATGATCCTCCACAGTCTCCTGAAAGCTTTCCAAACTCATGTTCATTGTTTCCAGGGTGCTATCTATCCATCTCTTCTTCTGTTGTCTCCTTCTCTTTCTGTTTTCAATCATTGTCAACATCAGGATATTTTCCATTGAGAACTGTCTTCTCATTTTGTTGCTAAAGTATTTAAACTTCAGCTTCAGCATTTAATCTTCCAATGAATAGTCTGAATTAATTTCTTTTAAGTATTGATTGATTTGATCTCCATGCTATCCAAAGGACTCTCAAAAATCTTCTCCAGCACCACAGTTGGAAAGCATCAATTATGTGGCCCTCAACTTTTCTGATAGTCCACAACTATTCATTGCTACTGGAAAAAAGATAGCTTTAACTATACGGACCTTTTTTGGCAAGGTGATGTCTCTGTTTTTCAATATACTGTCCAGATTTTCAATAACTTTCCTTCCAAAAAAGCAACACCTTTAATTTCATGGCTACAATCATTGTTTGCAGTTAAATTTGAGTCTAAGAATATAAATAAGAGTATAAGAATATAAACTCTGAGACTACTTCCATTTCTTCTCCCTCTTGCCAGGAAGTGATGGGACCAGTTGTCATTGTCTTATGTTCTTATGTTAAGCTTCAAATAAACCTTTACACTCTCTTTTTTCACCATGATTAAGAGGCTTCTTAATTCTTCTTTACTTTCTCCCATCATAATGGTATCATTTGAATATCTGAGATTATTGATATGTCTTGCAGCAACCTTAATTAGGACATTTGATTTGTCCAGTCTGACATTTCACATGATATACTCCACATTTGAGTTAAATAAATAAAGTGGCAATATATAACCTTGTATTCCTTTTCTGATCTTTAACCAAATGTTTTGTTTGAACATGTTCCATGTTCAATTCTAAATATTGCTACCTGATTCACATACAGATTTGTCAGATGACCAGTAAGATGATCCTTTTGAGGACTTGCCACATTTTTTTTGGTGTGTGTGTGTGTGTGTGTGTGGTGTGTGATCCATGAAGTCAAAGGCTTTTGTGTAGTCGAAGAAGTAAATGCTTTTCTGGAATTTCCTTGCTTTTTTAATAATCTAGCAAATGTTGGCAATTTCTTCTGCCTCTAAAAATGAGCCTACTCTTCTGGTAATTCTTGGTTTCCATATTACTAAAGCCTAACTTGCAGAATCTCAAGGATAATCTTGCTGAGATGTGAAATGAGAGCAAATTGAATATTCTTTGGCATTGCTCTTCTTTAGGATTGAGGTATAAACTGATATTTTCCAATCCAGTAGCCATGATTGATTTTTCCCAATTTGGAGCCTATTGAGGGCACCACTTTTATAGAATCATGTTTTAAGATTTTAAATAGTTTGGCTGGAATTGTGTCACTTCCACTAGCCATATTTTAGTAATACTTCCTCAGGTCCACTTGATTTCATTCTCCAGAAAGTCTGGCTCTTGACAATACTAAGCTTAGGACATATGTTTACTATTTATTGAAATGAAAAATAAAACACTGAATATCTGTTTAATAAATGCTGTTTAGAGAAAATTATGTCATTTAACATTTTTGAAAGGCTGAAAAAAAATTTGATTACCTCAAACTGCTAGTCACAAAACATGAGAATGCATTAGGAAAAGATTTCACACACTGACTCAAGAAGATTATTCATAATGGATTGTGATACTAATGAAATGGCATGATGTATTTAATATAATAAAAACATGACTGCTAAATTAATGCAATGAACATGTAACCTCTTTTATACTAATACTTTAGCTAATTATAGTATTTTCTAATTCCTACCATAGAACATAAAACATGTCTTATGTCAGAGAACAGTGTGCAAAGATGTCAAACACTCAGGTACAGATGAACTGAAGGCTTGGGAAATGCTGACCGAAGTCTGGGCTTAACTGCTCTAAATTGCTACATCAAAGCAGAGAGTACGGGGAGTGTATACAAAAATAACATTAGAATAATGCTGAATTTGATCATTGTTAGACCAGGTCTATGTTCTGCTGAGACAGAGCACATGAAAGATATCACTGGGGTGATGTTCCCAAATGGTGTATTACAACTTAATCATGCACTCAAGGTTATGGTGTTATAGGGTGTTATGGTATTCTGCCCATTTTGCAGCACCTTGTCACTTCTTTTTGTGTTTTAAGGAATTGAATCAGAGTCAGTGAGTACTGAGTGTCCTGGAGGGAGGAGAGGTTTCTGGGAAGCCCTCACCAATTCTATTTGTCTGCATGCAGAGACAGTGAGCTGGGTAGGAGACCTGAAGTACTTGTGAGAGAAATGATTGTTTCTTTCTTGTATTTAATAGCTAAATATTGTATTAGGATCAAAGTGTTTCCCACTTTCTGCTTCTTCATCCAGAAATCAACCAATGTGGGAAATATTTCTAAAAGACTTTCTCAGCCAGGATGACTGAGATCTAATCAGACACGAAAAAAATTCTAATTTTGGACTAATGGATGCACTGCTACTCATTGTGCTTGTTCAGACAGGTCTAAGAAAATGTGGATTCTCCCTTTTGTCAGACAGGTGATATGAAAATGGATAACTTTCTTTGACCTAGACTGGAATGATCCAAGACACATACCAAGACCCTCATTGGAATATAGCCCTGCCCCTCATTATAATATTCATTTTATCATTAATTGTTAACCAGTCAGTGTTGACTGCTATCCTCAGGAACACCTGCTTTTCCAAAGGCATCTAAAGTGTGAGCCCACTACCATGAGGGGTCTTTGGCCTAAGAGAGAGAGGCAAATGACCGTTCTTTTATTAATAAACATGCTGAACTTATTATTAAAATGATTAAATTACCCAGAAACTATGTCTCTCAAACTTTTAAAAATGCCACAGTTGTAAAACTAAGCGAAGCATATGCAGTGATGTATTGATGATCCCAGCTGTCCAATTCACATGCTCACTAAATTTGGTATGAAAATCTATCTTACACTACAGGAAAGTGGAGGAGAAGAGGACAAGTACGGTGAGGGGAATGATAGAAGAGGAAGCAAATGGGAGAAGGGAGTAACTAGAAATAAACACTTTTGGGAAGGGACAAGGTCAAATGAAGAAATAAAATAATAAGGAGGGATAGAGTAGGATAGAGGGCAATATAGTTGGTATGTCACAACATGATTGTTATGGAAGTCTTTTGCCATATGACACATATTTAGTCTGTATCGAATTGCTTGACTTCTCAGTGGGGCTGGAGGGGGGGAACAAAGTTGGAATTCAAAGTATTAGAAACAAATGTTGAGAATTATTATTGCATGTAACCGAGAAATAAGAAACACAGGTAATGGGGTATAGAAATTTTTCTTGCCCTACAAGAAAATAGAGAAGATGGGGATAAGGGAAGGTTGGGGTATGATAGAAGGGAGGGTACATTGAAAGAAGAAGTAATCAGAATGCGAGGTACTAGAGGGTGGGCGAGGGTGAGAGATGGGGAGAAAAATTGGACATGTTACAAAGTGAGGTAAAAGCAATTAGTATTAAAATAATGGACTGAATTAATTACTGAGACTAAATCAGACACATCTTTAGTTGGGGAAAAGAATTTTACTCTAAATTTCCTAGAGGCAGGTAACCTTGAGTAAAATTTGGCACTGATGGAAAAGTTAAGGTTTTAATGGTATATTTGATTTTATGATTGCTATTTAATCAGGAACTAGAACACATATAGAAAGGAATGTAAGCCACTTAAGACTTGCCTCAAAAGATGTTCCTTAGCCAATATGAAATTATAGTCATATCTGAAACCTGGTTATTAGAACTCGCTATTTTATGATACTATGGGACTATTAACTGACTGTTCTTCTGAGTCTAATTCCAGGTATGGATAGCAAGAAAAGCAGTCTGAGCTTCCAATCCATGATGCCAGTGAGCCTGTGAGATGCTGGTATGAACTGAAAAAGGTGATCTGACCGGAAGGGTGGAAGAGAGGTTGTTCAGCCTGGGCTGAGGTAGGATTTTCCCAACTCAGTTTCCACACTGATACCTGGCAGACTTTAAGCCTGACTGAATGCAAGTTGACTATCTACATCTGCCTGGAATTGACATGAATTTGGGGAGATATTGTTTCCCTGCAATGTCCCTACTCTTAGTGACAATTTCCCATAGACAAAAGGTTTGTAAGCTTGATACAAGATCTATTGAATTATAGATTATTGATAGTGGAACATCCGAGGTTAAGTCTAAAATTAAGCTATTAGGCTTAGGACTTTAGAGCGACAACAATAAGTTAGGATCTTTTAATTCTTAGTAATAGTGTGGAGACAATTAGATCAAGGGCTTGTGAAGTTAGCATACATAATTATTATTTCTGTCTCAGTTGGTTAATGCTAAAAAAAAATCATTTGTGGTCTATATTGTATATGCTTTAAAAGAAATATCACCTGACCAAAAGTTGGATTTGTTTTATGTGATATGAACTGTGAGAAAAATGAAAAATAAAACAAAAAAAAAGAAACCTTAGAGAGTGAACTTGAACCCAGAAGTTAAAGTCCAGAATGTCAAGACCCATACCAGGTTGCCTCCTGCTAGTCATCTATGTAATGAAGAATGCATGGGGATTTTGAACACAGGGTCTCCACTAAAGAACAGCGTGGTGCCCCACATATCTTTGACATTTATCACTGGAAAAGTATGGCCATATAAGGAGAGATTTTCAGGGCCACAGTATGCACTCAAATTTTGTTGTTGTTTAGGCATGTCTGAGTGACTATTCATGAGTCCTTGAACAATAATGGCCATGGGATTTCCTGGACAAAGATACTGGAGTGATTTTGCCTTTTCTTTCTCCAATGGATTAAGGCAAACAGGGCTAGGTGACTGGCCCAGGGTCACATAGCTAGTAAGTGCCTGAGGCAGGATCTGAACTCAGGTCTTCTTGACCCCATGCTCAGCACTCTAGCCATTGAGTTACATAGCTGCCTCCTAGATATACCAGAAACAGAGTTCTTTTTGACTTCTGACAGATATATATGACCAAGGCAAAAGGATGGGCCAAGAAAGTGGAGAACAGAGCTTGCTCATGTCCTTTCCTGACACCTTGCAGACATATTTTTGTGTCTCCCTACATTCATGTTCCTGAAATAATTGAGACCAATAACCCCACAGTCATTTACCTTTTATACTTTTCTGTTTGGTTAATAATACTTTTTAGATAGTGGCTTTCTTCAGTGGGTTTTTGTTTCCCTTTTCTCCATTTCACCAATTCTACTTTTAAAGCAGTTGTTTTCTTTTTTATTTAGTCCTCTTAAATCTTTCTAATTTCTTTTCTACTTTTCTGATGATTTTTACACTTCTTTTTTGAGCTGTTCCACAAGTTCCTTCTGTACATTGGACCACTTCCCAGTTTTCTTTGGGGTTTTGCCCATAGGCATGTTGACATGTTGTCCTCTTCTGAATTTGTGTCATGATCTTCCCTGTCACCATAATAAGTTTCTATGGTTGGATTACTTTTGTCGTTATTTTTTGATCTCTTTTTGGCCCCTTTTCCTTTCTTTTAAATTTGAGCTCTGCTCCATGTGGAAAGGGGACACTGTCTTAGGATTCTTGGTGCAGGGCCTATAGGCCATGACTCTTTATCTGGTCCTTCACTGATGGAGCCCTGAGGTCCAAATGGAACCCTTATGTCTGATGCAGCATTGAAGAGGTGGGCTGAAAAGTAGCTGACTCGGCTGGAAACTGGCAGCTTACCTGGTGCTGAGCTGGGGTCCTACTACTGGTATTCAGCATGTGCTGAGACAGTGGAATGTTTCTGCATTTCTGTGGGGCTATATGGAAACGCATGGAGGTCTGGCCACTGGAGGCTACGTATTTGCTTGGGGCTGTGCTGAAACACGTGGTCATTCTCAGAGTCTGCCTGTTTCCCTGAATATGCAGAAGCATGTGGGTGGTCCTGGTGTTGGTGTTTGCCTATTTCACCACTCTGGGGCTCAGGATCTCTGCTAGTGTCCTGAGTTGGGGCTTTCTGATGGCTTCACGGGATGTCTCCTATAGGGGAAGCTCCTGTTTTACCTGAGTGATACAGACCTTTATTGAAAATCTTCCAAGTTTCTTGGACTAAAAGATTGTTTTACCCCATCTTTTTTGCTGATTGTGTTGTTCAGGTATTTGTTTTAGGGAGCTATTTTATGGCTGTTTGGAGGTGATTATGGGCAAGTTACAGTGATTTACTGCCTACTGAACCATCTTGGTTCCTGGAATTTCCCTTGCCTCATATTTTACTAAAAAAATTGAGATTATTCTTTGAGAACTAACTCTTCTCCCTTCCCCTTCATCTCACAATCTCACATCACCAAAATGCCTTCTGCCGCTATCTCCTTTGTTGATATCTTATAGGATATCATATGCCTTCTGCATATGCCTTGTTGATATCTTATAGGATGCCTCCTTGTCAAGGCAAAATTCTCTATGTACACAAGGAATCTCATTCCATCCCATCTTTTCCAGCAGATTGTTACCTCCCTCCCTCTCTCTCTCTCTCTCTCTCTCTCTTTCTCTTTGCCCTCTAGTTGCTTCCCTACTGCCTTCAAACATGCCTGTGTTTGCCCTGTCTTCAGAAATATGTTCCCTTGATCCATCCATTGCTGCTAGCTATTATCCACATCTCTCCCCACTCCCTTTTTGGTGAATAAAAATTAAACAGGCTATCTGTAATATGTACATTTACTGCCTTTTATGTCACTCGTTCTTAAGTCTCAGTAGTCTCGCTTTTGACCACATCATTAAAACAAAACTGTTCTCTTCAATGTTAACAATGATTTCTTAATTGCCAATTGTAATGACCTTTTTTCAATTCTTATCCTTCTTAAACTCTCTGTAGCCTTTGACACTGTTGATTACCCACTTCTGGGTATTCTAACTTCTCTAGATTTTCGTGTCACTACTCTCTCTCCTACCTATCTTATTACTTCCTCCCAATATCATTTACTGAATCTTCATCCAGGTCATGCCTGCTAACCATGAGTGTCTCACAGGCCTCTGTTCTGGGCCCTCTTTTCCCTTTATACTATTTTACTTGTGATCTCATCAACTCCCATGGATTTCTTTATCATCTCTAACTAATGATTCTCAAATCTAATTATCTAGCTCTAACTTCTCTGTCAACTTTCAGTCTTATATTCCCAACTGCTTATTGGACATCTTGAAATAGATGTCCTATAGACATCTTAAATATAATATTTCCAAAACTGAACTCATAATTTTCCCCCTGAAAAATTTTCCCTTCCTCCTAATTTCCCTATTACTATAGAGCAGTGGTGTCAAAATCCTATAGAAATGGGACCATTAAACACATCATAAGCATTCCCACAGTCAACATAGTAACTCAATTTTAAAATATTATTTATATTTTATTATTTCTATTTATTTTTTAAAATCTCCATATTACATTTTATCTTGGTTTGTACCATAGTTGGAGTCTGGTACAAGTCACCCAAGCTTTCAACCTGGGCATCATCCTTGATTCCTCAATTCTCTTTTACCCTTCTCCTCATTCAGTCTATTGTCAGGGCTGTTTTGCCTTTGTAATATCTTTTATATGTACTCTTTTCTCTCTGACTTTGCCACCACCCTTACATAAGCCTTATAATTTTATTCCTGGACTATTTCAATACCCCCATAGTTGGTTTCCTTGACACAACTCTCTCTCCGTTTTGGCATTTCTTCTGCTCAGCTGTCAAAGTATTCTTCCTAAATTGCATATCTGATTGTGTAATCCCCACACCCCCAATTTGATAAGCTCCACTTTTTTCTTAGCACTTCCAGGATTAAATGAAGTTATCTGTCACTCAAAGCCCTCATAACCTGTGTCCCAATTTTCCCAGCCATCTTATACCTTACTCTCCTCACATACTCTGTGATAGAGAAATACTGATCTTGCTATTCTTGAATAAAGCATTCTGTCTCCCAACAAAAAGAATGTTCTTCCTTCTTAGTTTTACTGCTGCCTTCCCTGCCTTCCTTCAAGTCTCAGTTAAAATCTAACCTTCTATGCATCTTTCCTGATCATACTTTATTCTAGTACTTTCCCACTATTGTGTTACAAACACTCACATCCATACCCCACATATATACATATACACACATATATGTATATACACACATATATACCAATAACATAAGAAATATACACTATATAAACCAGTAATATATAAACAATATATAATACAATATTATGTATGTAAAAATACATGTGTATATATATATCATTTATATAATATCTTTCTTCTTTGGTCATAATTGTTTGTATGTTATTTCTTACATTAGACTGTGAGCTCCTTGAGATCAGGGACTGTCTTTTATCTTTCTTTGTATCTCCAGTGTTTAGCAAAGCATTTGGCGCGTAGTAGGTACCTAATAAATATTTCCTTACTGATTGATTGCCTATGTACATATAAATCTAGCAAAATAAATTTATAGGTTTCAAGGAAGACCTTAGAGATTGCTACAACTGTTTTCCTCTCCTTGACTCTAGAATTATGTCACAGTGAACTTCATTGTTGAACTGTTACCATCTCAAAGGTATGCCACCATGTTTATATGCCCAGATTCTTTATTTAGATTGTGCCAGATCTCTAGATTACTTTCTTTATAAACTTTCATTTTGAAGGACTTTCAGTCTTAATTGTCTAAGACTCAGGTACTGAATTCAAGGGACAGTTTGAGGGATATGAAAAATGATGTTGAGGCTGTGATTTACATTAGCAATTTACCATCCTCAAATAATTAAAAAGGTAGAATTCATGAATCAAGACATTAAACAATTTTTATAAAGTATCATTGGCAGGTTAATTTGTTAAAGAACAACTCAATAAGTTTCATATCAGGAAATTATTTTTTAAGGTTACTTGCCATTTTAATCAGAGATTACATCTGACTAGAGGTCAAACAGATATTTGCCCTTTAAAAATAGAAATAAACTTCAGAGCAATATCTCAGGGATCCTAGAAAATGTTGATATGGGTGTATGAATGGGTTAAGATATGGAAGAATCATTGCGAAGTGAAAATTCTGTGGTAAGAGAATTAAGCTTGAGTTTGCTTATAATATGTCCACTTACTATGACATAGAGCATATGCTGTAGACCCCTTTTTTCACCACAGAGAAAGACAAACTTGCTTGTCACACTCAAACTACAGTTGCTCAGGGTTTGTAGGTTAGATTCAGATTTTCATTCATCATAGTTAAATCAGCAGTTCTGGCCATAGTCTTCATTAACAAAAGGAGTTTCCTGAGTCTATTGTTATTATGTGAAGTAATGGGATTGGTCTAATTGATCTATGTAAGGCCCTTATCAGCCCTAAATTTATGATCCCAACATAAGGAAGTAGATTTCATAGGCATCCTAATGGACTTAGCACCTCAAGAAGTATAAGTAATGGTACTGTCCCCTGAATGAGTAGATATTGGACCTGGGAAAAACTTAGTTCTACATGTCCCTCAATCAATGGTTGTTGATTCCAATAAAAATATTCTGATATTGATAGTATAATAATGATAGCAACAATAGTAGTCAACATTTGCATAGTACTTGAAGAGTTGTCAAATACTTTATGAATATTATATGACTTTCTCCTCACATAAGCCTTGGGAGGTGTCCTTTTTACCCTCATTTTATAGATGAAGAAACTGAAGGAGACAGAGCTCTGTTAAATGAGTTTCTGAGGGTCACACGACTTGTAAGTGTCTGAGGTTGGATTTGAACTCAATATTCCTTGAGGGTAAGATACTTCATTCTTTGTCTTTGTAATTTTCAGCACTAGGCACAACGCCTGACACATAATAAGCACTTTATCGTTATCCTTAATTGTGGCCTCAGGGAAGTGATTGTAGGTTATCATTGAACTGGTATTGGAAACATGCTGATACTCATGATCAACCTCACAATTCTGTGGAAATAGAACATAGGATAGCACTAATGGAGTACTTTCTGGACTGGTGATTTGGAATGTTGTTAAGGATTCTGGATTCTGACTGTTGCATATCATAAACTCAGGGACTCTAGCAAGGATCTTGCTTTTTCTGTCAGATGTTTCTGGCTGTCTGTGAGATCTCTCTGTGGAATTGAAATCCTGGCTTCATGTGTCCCACATGAGTGGGAGTCTTGAAAAGCCTCTACTAGTCTTATAACAACTATTGGAGACATTTACATGCCATTTCGAGGTTTACAAAATGCTTTCCTCACAGTAGCCCTATGAAGAGGGTAGCAGAAATATTATGAGAAAGCTGAGGATGTGAGAAGTTAAATAACTTGCTCAGGATCACATAGTTTTAAATGCGTGAGGGGAGGTATGAACCCATCACACTTCTGAACTCAAGGCCCCACTACTGTAGCATCACACTATGCTATGCTCTCTCAGTGTTTAAGACCAGAATGAGTCCTGAGTTGCTGAAAATTAGGAAGGCTAAGTATCTGTGCTAATACTTGGGACCTTGGGTTTGGATGACAAGAATTTTCTTATTTATTGTAGTATTTCCAACCAACGTAGCTGGGACCAAGAGAGCAGTCCCTGACAGTTATTATCCTCTATTCTAAATAGCATTTGGACACGAAAGCATAATTAAAGGTAAACATTGTGTTGTCTAAATGTTTGAGTGGTGAATAGCATTTACATAATAGTAGTCATATTGGTTCATCTTTTCCTTGTCAAAAATAGAATAATTTACACTAAAGTCTTTAAAGTCAGTTGAGAGGGAATATAGTACAATTAAAAGAGCATTACTAGCGGTCAGGATATATGGGTTCTTGTCCAAGCTTTAGTGTTAACTAGTCTTCTGCCTTCTGTTTCCTTACTTACAAATGGAAAGGATTGGACTATATATATATATATATCTCTATATATATACCTATATATATCTATCTATCTATCTATATATATATATATATATATATATATATATATATATATATGAACCTCAAGGTTTTTCTGGTTCTAACACTCAATGTCCCATTTTATGACCTTATATTCTCTAAAATTCTTTTTAAAATCTAACAATATATTTCTACATCTCAAGACCTCAGTTAATGAAATGTGGAGTCATTGGACTGGGCATAAAACCTTATCTTCTTACTTGCTTTTTATGAGTAGTAAATTTGTGTGATCTTAACTTATCTTGTTCTAATTTTCCTCATCTTTTTTGGGAAATACTTAATTATTTTATTTCTTCCTTTCTCCAAGCAGGAAGTATTTTCTTTTATCAATAATTATATGAAATAGCAACTCAAGTATTTCCCACTGCTTTCTCTAGTTGTCCTTTAATTTTCACATCCATACATTTCTGACGTTGTAACTTGAACATATGGTTCAAGAACTAGGGACAGGTGGGACCATAACTTTAACCAGGCCCTCCAACACAGTTTTTCTTCTTTCTATGACACAACATAATACTTCAGTAAAAGCAATACACACCTTGAGCTTTTTCACTTTGGCATTTGCTAACACCGTTTCTCCAATATGCAAAGGGGCTGGGAAATTAATCTCCTGAGAAATAAGCACACAGCCTGGGCCAGACATTTTGGTGTCCAGCAGCGCAGAAGTCAGTCCATTGACCAAAACTCCATGAAGGATGGTCCCTTCAAACTTGATCTGCTTTCCAAAGTCCTCGTTTAAGTGCAGGGGGTTGACGTCCCCTGTTAATTCTGAAAATGTAACAACGTCCTTCCAAGTAAAAGCCTTAGTGAGTTCAGCGCAGTCTACAACTTTTACACTCAGATATCGAAGATGCTGCCTAGTCAAGTCACTGCACTTCCTTCTTTCATATTCAGCCTGCACAGCACTGGGGAAATCTCAGCCTTCCTGTGCTCAGTAAAATTCTGTGACTGGAAATTACTATGAACATCTTTCCAAATTTTAGGCAATTACAAACTAGAGTTGCAAGTCCTGTCTACAAATGCTGCATACACAGCTGGCAAAAAAAAAAATTCTCAACCATTGATTTTCAGTGAATTTCAATTCAATTTCTACTCTTCAATACAAATTCTTTACTATTACCAGATAACACAACAAGAAATGGAGAAACCTGTATCATTCTGAAGGCCTATTTCTTGTTCTGATTGGACCCCAGCAGTCAGAGAATTCCACATCTTCACAAGGCCACTGCTGCAGATTCTCAGGATTGCTGATGAGGTCTTTTCTTCATATGTCAACACATCAAAGAGTAAGACAGCACCAACCTCTATAAACAAGTCCTTTAGGGCCAAAACAATCAGTTGTTTGAACTGTGCATCAGTTAATCTAAATCCATGACTTTGAAACTCAAGTTGGACTTTCATGTAATGGTACTCAGAGGGAGTTTTGTATGTGGAGTGTGTGTGTGTGTGTGTGTGTGTGTGTGTGTGTGTGTTCATCCTTTATTTCCGAAGAAGACCATGCCATCAGAGAAATGATGGCATGACTTGCACTTGACTTTATTTTGAGTGAGGGAGGGCTATATAAGTCAGCAGCTTCACTTCTCCTCCAGAACCACCTGAATCCAGTGACCAGATATTCATCAGGATGACTGGAGATGACCCAGGATGAGGAAACTGGTGTTAAGTGACTTGCCCAAAGTCACACAGCTAGTGAGTGTTAAGAATCTGAGGTGAGATTTGGACTCAGGTCCTCCTGACTCCTGCACTGGTGTTCTTATCTCCTGCACCACCTTCTTTCAAATGTTGCAGGTGAAGGCAACTTGTTTATACTTAAGTGTTTCATAGTATTGATTTAATGCACTCTCCGGTTGCCGGGCAGGGGAAGGGGCAGTCAGACAAACCACCCTGGGAAGCCAACAGATCCTCAGCCGCCCAGATTCAGCAACTGCTCAGGGTTCGACACTACTGCACCTGTGCGTACATGGGATGGAGCACGTGTGCATAATTTTCTTCATCTTTAAAAACAGTTGGAGTAGATCAGTGGTGTCAAACTCAAATAGAAATGGGGACCACTTATCCATATATATGGATCTCAGAGCCATATATTGCTTTTCTTCATTGAGTATGTATTGGGTTTTGGCCTGCAAATGGGCCTCAAAGGCTGAAACCCTACACTTACACTATCAATTTTCTTCTGGTGGTAGTAGTAGTAGTAGTAGTAGTAGTAGTAGTAGTAGTAGTAGCACAGTAGTAGTAGTA
>CM053769.1:146431534-146505359 GCA_028658325.1 Potorous gilbertii
CTTCTCCATGGCCTGAGCCCATGGGGTATCTATTTCAGATATTTGGGATACAGAGGCTTTGACTCCTATGTCTTTACCTGATGGTAAGCAGATCTCTTCCTAGTCATCAGAGAGGAATGGCGGAATCATCTTCTCAAGAAAATAACCTTCTATGGTCTTATTTTTTTTCCCTTTTCTGGGCATTTTCCCAGCCAGTTACTTGACTTCTGAGAGTCCTCTCCACTCCCTGGCCTAGATCCACCCAGCTAGTTCTTGGGGTCTGAGATTCAAATGCTCCCAGACAGTTACTTGACTTCTGAGAGTCCTGTCCACTCCTGGCCTAGATCTGCCCAGCTAGTGCTTGGGGTCTGAGATTCAAATGCTGCTCCCCAGCCTCAGGGCTTTTGGCAGCAGGCCTGACTGCTATTCAATGGGAGCTTATCTGCTGGTGCTCAGGTGGGGGCAGGGCCGCCTCTCAGCCTTAGTTCTATGTAGAGATCTTTTGTAATGGAGCTGCTGTAGAGCTCTTGCCTGCTCTGGGAGCCTCTGGCCTCTGCCGCCTCTGCCTGTGCTGCTGTGGCTGCCTCCCATGGGGGTCTGAGTCCCGGAGGTACCCCGCTCCCCTCTTAGCCTGTCTCTCTCACTGACCTGCGAGTCTGTGGGTGGAGGGAACTTTGTGACTGCTGGAGATTCTGGTCCCTGAAGCCTGCTTGGATCTGCTCGCTCCTCTCAGTGCCGCACAGCTGGGGCAGGGGAGGACAGGGCTCCGCTCCTGTCCGGGGCTCGATGGACCTTTGGAGTTGGTTTTTCAGGGCTCTCTGCAACAGAAATCTCCTTCACTGTGTTTCTGCGTGGCTTCCACTGTTCCAGAATTTGTCAGGAGTTCTTTTTAGAGGAAATCCATGGGCTGTGGGTTCGGAGCTAGCAAATGTGAGTCTTTCTACTCTGCTATCTTGGCTCCGCCCCTTAATATTCTTAATGTGAAAAAACAATTAAATATTTTCTGGTTGAACTTTGGAGGACAAAATTAAAAATAATGTTGAAAATATGCTGGATTTGGCACCAGAGATTTTTGCTTCAAACCCTTGCTCTGCCATCTAGTGTGACTTTGGGAAAGTCACTTAACCTCTCTGGGCCTCAGTATCCTCATCAGTAAACTTATGGATTTGAACTAGATGACTGTTAATATCCTATTTAGCTCTAAATCCCTGATCTCTAATTGCCTTATAAGTAAGAAGAACACATATTTTGGCAAAATATGAGAAAAGTCTTCCTAACAAGGAAGCTCTATATTTGAACTATATTTAAAAATGGAATGGCCAACTTCAAGGGGCAGTGATTCTCAATGACTGGAGGTTTTCAGGCAGATGACCACTTGTCAGGGAAGCTACCTAGCAGGACTTATGTGTCATGAACCCTTTTGACATTCTGGGGAAACCTATGGATACCTTTACAGATTGATGCACAAAATGATATTCATATGATTAGAAAGGATACTAATTATATTGAATACCAATTATATACTTACCAAAATGTTTTTGTAGAAGTCATCTTCATGGATCCCAAGTTAAGCTAGCAATGAAATTCAGCTTTGGCATAAAGGTTAACTTCAGAGTTTTGTTCTAACTCTGAGATTCTATGAGTCAGTGATTCTACTAATTAATAGTCTTAAATATTATTAGATCTCATCTACATAGGCCAATTAAAGAATTTTATTTAAATTGAACACAAGGTGCTTCTTTAAGATGTCTGCTGTGACCTTTAGCTACCACTGATTGCTGCTTTTTAATGAATTACAAAGCAATTAAAATTAATATGATGGTAGGCCACAGGCATTATGGCATTAACATTGGCAGAAATTATCATTACTGAATAGTTCTAGCAGCCACAGGTGGAGGAGGAAAGAATATTCTTAGAGAAGTGTCTGATAGGAACAAAAGATGATCTTGGATTGAGAGTGAGGACCCAATTAGCCCATAGAATGTCATTTGTCCCTTCTGAGCCCTTGCCCTATCATTTTACCTACTGATATAACCTAATGCCCTCTGAGCCTTGTTATTTGCCCTCCCATTGATAGGGCGATGTCTTACTTAATGCCTTAAGACTTCTAGGCCTTGACATCTACTGTGAAGCTGCATTTCCTGTTATGTGCTGTTTTCCTTAATTAGCAATGATAATACTAATGATAGCTTGCATTTACATGGTGCTTTGTGGTTTGCAAAGTGCTTTTCTAATGCTATTTTGTCCTTTTGACAATCTTATTGGATATGCCAATATATGCCAACATACAACAAAATTGAGTCATACAGAAGTTAAGTAACTTGTACAAGGTCATGCAACTAGTGAATGTCTGAGAAGTGTGAAAGACTCAAGTCTTTCAGATTTAAGTCCTTTGCTCCATCCACTGCACCACTCAGGAAGATCTTAGAAGCATAGACTATCTCACTTTTTCTTTTTATTCCTAGCACATAGAAAGGTGCTTGATATATGTAATAATTTTAAAAATGATTTTCATTAATTCATTAATCAATTTAATTCACTCATTCATTGATTCCCATTCTCCATTGTAAGGCAAACAATGTGAAGAGAGCAGAAAAGAGAAGGCATGTTTGGTGGACCCCATGTGGAAGATCTAAGGAAGGAGGTAGTGCAAGAATAGCAGAGGATGAGGAGGAAAGGGCATGTTGTGATCCACATTGTTGGAGCTACCCATATAAATAAGATTAATGGTCCATCAAAGGATTGAAGGGCTTCTGGCAGATCTATTGTCATGGTACATCACTGACACTGTCATTATGGCATTCCACAACTCTATGTTATTACTTCTATGAAGTGTGGTTGATTCAGTTGAAACAATACTGGACTTGGAGTCAGGAGACCTGGGTTTGAAACATTCCTCATATACTTTCTACCTATATGGCCAATTCAATTTCCTTATCTGAAAGATGGGTATAGTAAATCTTACAAGACCAGCCTTACAAGACCACAGGATTGTTGGGAGGAGAATACTTAGTAAACCTCAAGACATCACATTTGTGTGAATTCTTATTAGAGTATAATACTGATAGATGTATTTTTTTATTGTATGCTTCAGATACTAATGCAACATTATACAAATGACAAATGCCACTTCAGTATACAAATGACAGCCACTAGTATTATATTGTGCCATTAACAGATGTATGATTATGTTATAATGCTGACAAGAGCTATTATTGTATTATTGACAAACACTATTTTTACAGTATACTAGCTGACATATATATTATTATACTATGCCACTGACATACGTCTAGGATCCCACTTTACTGTATTGATTTTTAAAATATCATTTATCTTATTGCTGAAAATTGTCAAGTTACATTTGAAACAATATAGGAACTGTACTCTGACAACCAGAACAAAAGAGATAAAGCAAGCTAGGGAAAGGTCCCCATGGAAGATTGCAGAGCCTCAATATGAGTGTTTATGATAATATCATGTATCAGTACATCCTATGATATCCAGAGTATTGACTGCCATGCAAAACTTGGTAAGGAATCTTCTAAATTTCTTCTAAATCTCCTGCATGACTACTGTTTCTATGATGCTATTATATTCCCCACCCATGCTATGGGCCTTCAAAAGCTAGATAGGGAAAGAAGAGATATCAGTTATTCTACCACTAATCCAACTTTGTGGAGTTCTGAAAAATGCCTTTTAAGGAATTTTTGGAAGGATTGTCTGCAATAATAGTAGAATAACCAAGTATTTCAAATGGAAAATATACGTCGCTCAATGCTATATACATTTGTATTGGTAAACAAGTGCCCTGTCCCACTATTTCCCAGAAAGTGAATGAGCAAACTGTTTCATCAAAGGCTTGGTCTTAGTGTGTGTGAGAGGAAGATTGGAAGTCTGACACCAACAGAACTGAGTCACTCAGTACATAGCATTGGGAGTGGAAATTAAGAACTGTGTCTAAATGAACTGCTAGATCTTCCCTGTCATCAGAAAGTTGTCCAGAATTGGGAATGTGGATCATTGTGCCTCAAAGTACCTCTATTGGACTTGTTTAATGAAGTAAGTCCTTAACTGGATAAAGAATATTAAAAGTATAGATCAGAGGAGTCAAAGTGATAGAATATAGGAAACTGCTGATTATTTGATTGAGGAACAAACACTGCATTTATCACAGCTTATACTGCTTATCCTTGATGAAGTGGACCGATGATATCACAAGTTGATGACTTGCTCATGAATTCAATTTAAGTGAAGCGGAGGTGCACAAAGTCATCGGCTTCACTCTCTCTCAGGCAGAGTTATCAAAGTCCAGTGATAAGACAAAAGCCAAGATGACTGGTGATGGTCCAAGATACAATGGATAACCTTGGTGTCTTTGATGCCCAATCAAGCTCTAAACCCTCCATTTTGCCTGCTTCGTTTTCATGGACTTTGGAACAGATTGTTCTCATCCACACGTGTCCTCACATGCTTGGGGTAGACACTCCTCCTCCCAATTCCCCAATGATTTTGAAGGCCTGTCCTTTACCCTCCACCTGGTTTAGCCCATCTTCTAAGACAGTTATGGAGACAGGGTATGGATGCTGCACATGCTAGAGCTTCTTGGAACCACTATTGAGAGGTGGGGACAGGTAGACACCAAAGGTGGATGATCAGCTCCGTAAAAATCTCGACAAGCACTCACACCAGTGCTAGTCCTTCATGTACACATAATATACCCCTTATAATAGCAACATGCACTCTGAGGCTACCAGCTTTGAGAACTTGTTCTTGAACTTTGACATTTGTACCTCGCAACAGAAGGTAAGGAAAGGGATTTTATTTCCCTTAACCCGAACAGAAGCTACAATGGCAAGTTGCTTCAGTAATGCATTACTTCATTAAACAAGTTCAAGAGAGGTACTTTGGGGCACAATAATCCACATCCCCAATGCATTATAGTTGCAGCTCAATTAAAATCCACCTTCTGCAAACAAACAAAACAAAAACAGAACCCTTTCCTGATGCCCCTAAATGCTAGTGCTTTCCCTCTATTGACAATCTTCCATTTATCCTGCGTATGACTTTTTTGTATATCACTATTTCTGTGTTAGGCCCATCATTTTGGGCTCCTTTGGAAGGGGGTGTGTTTTTTTTTTAACCTATATAGCCCCAAAACTTAGCACAGTTCCTGCTATATATAGTATGTACTTAGTAAATGTTTGTACACAATTTGTTTACTTGCATGGAATTATAGGTTCAAATAGGCTGAGGTCAATCAGCTACTTGAGTTACTCAATGCAATCAAATTTATAAGCATTTATTAAGCATCAACTCTGTACAAAATATGACTTTCAGAGACAAAAAGAAAAATGGAATAGTCCTTGCACTTAGAAAGATTATATTTAGAAAAAAAAAACTAGTAAGGAACTAGAGGATGTGTTAGGAAATAAGTATTTAGTTTTTTTTTAATAAAACAAGGAACTAGCTATGAAGTAACAGGATCCTAACACGAAGAATATTTGAATAGGGACAAAAGGCAGGGTTTTCTGAGTTGAGCAGCCCTGGACACTATTCATTCAAGGGTTGACTGCATGAGCTAGCCTTTTGAACTGCCAGACAGGCCACTAACTACTCCTCTCTACATCCTCCTATGTCAAATCAGTGTCTCAGATGCTATTGTAGCCAGTGGTGGAAATAATTCCTTTCCACAGTAATCAAAGAATAATATTTGTAGAGTACATAGCATATAGCATCTGGCACATGGGAGGTGCTTAATAAATGCTTGTTCTCTTCTCCATAATATGAATTCCTACAGCCCAAAATCTTGTCTTGGTAGAAATTTACAGGTGGGAGCTTCTAAGTTCTGGGGTAGGGAAAACCTTTCCTTTGTTTGTTAGGCTGAAAAAATGTATGTTATTACAGGTAGTCTATGACAGGATCAGAGACAGGTATGGTAATGTAGAGTTTGAGCACAGGAAAAAAACAACATGATTATCAGGAGTTGACACAGAATTCACTCTTTAAATGCAGCTTTTGTTGCAAAATTCAGTTGTGAAAGTCATTTTGTTAATAGGAAATGGTGTGGAGTGCCAAAATGTATCTTCTCAGATTCTATTGGTTTCTCTTACTGGTCATTTAATTGGGAAATAGTAGCCTTTGACCTGGAAGGAAACCAAACAAATTTGACTAAAAATGGAAAGGACAATCCTGGGTCTTAAATTTGTTGTGATGTGGGAGTATTTTTTGATAGCTGTTACTCTCTGTGGAATAGATAACAAGAGACTGACCCAGTGTAGTATTTGACCAATGTGCAGTATATCATAGATAGTTTGATCAGAATGAAGAAATGGGTCATGAGTTCTAGAAGCAGATCACAAAACTGGTATGGAAACCTGATCTACTATGGATAAAGTACTTCAATTATCTTTTACACATTGTTCCCCATTCTGTGGATGTACCTTCTTTACCTGTAACTCTTACTGTAGAATTCATAACTTCCTTAAAGACCCAGTTCATGTGACACTTCTTGTCTGAAGCTCCTTACTAATATTAGTACTTTCTTGGTCCCTCATTGTCTTATATTTACTGATGAGTCTATTGTTGTATTTCCTCTGGCAGTCTCCTTTACCTCAACAGAAAAAAGGCAGTGTTATGGCTAATTTTTTGTTTTGTCTTGGTCTTTGTATCCCCAGCATTTATATGATAATTTTTCTTTGAATTAAATTGCATCTGGACATCTGCTGAACAGCTTTCTGATAAAAATGACCTAATTTCCCCCCATGCCTTTGGAAATTCTCTATTGCTGTCAAAGTTACCACCATCCTCCCAGTCACTCAGGCTAACAATCTAGGTGTTGTTCTCAGTTCCTTAGTCTCTTTCTTTCCTATATCCAATTTGTTGTCTTGTTCTGCCCATTTTACATTCGTATGATCTTTTGTTTATTATCTTTTCTCTTTCTCTCCTCTGATACTGCCATCACCCTGGTCATGGCTGTACTATTGTAATCCCTGATTTAAGTCTATTCCTACTGTAGACCATCCTCCACTAGGTTGTAAAATTGATCTTTCTAAAGTAGGGGTAAGATAATGTTGCTTCCTCTTCCTCCCTATTACTCCTCTCCCACCCACACCAACATATTCTAGTGACTTCCTGTCATCTTCAGTATCAAATACAAAATCATTTGTTTGACATTCAAAGCCCTTCATAACCTCGCTTCCTCCTATCTTTCCAGCCTTATTATACCTTACTCACTTAGCCCTCCCTCACTCAAACACAAAGTCAAGTGCAAGTCATGTCATCATTTCTCTGATGGCATGGTCTTCTTAGGCAATGAAAGATGAACACATACACCTTACTCACTTTCATATACTCAGTGACATTGGTCTCTTTGCTGTTCCTAGCATATGACACTCCATTGTCCTGACTCCAGGCATTTTCACTGGCTTAGCCCCAAGACTAGAAATATCTTCCTTCTCATTTCTGCCTCCTATCTTCCTTTCAAATTCAGCTAAGCTCCCACCTTTTTCAAGAAGCCTTTCCTGGTTCTCCTTAATACTAGTGACTTTGTTGGATATTTTTATCCTTTATATATCTTATTTGTATGTAGTGGTTTTCCTTTTTTTTCTCCCATTAGATCGAAACTTTTTGAAAGCAGATAATGTCTTTTGCCTTTTTTTGTATCTTCAGTTCTCACTACAGTGCTTAGAGAATAGGTGTTTAATAAGTGTTTGTTGACTGACTGGTTGATAACAGTAGAGTATCAGAGGAGAAATTCTTGACATGTTATTGATAGCTTCATTCTTTACAAGATCAAGGAAGTAATGAGTGAAATGACTGAGTTGGACTTAATTATGATGAAAAACATTGTCAAAGAAGAAGTAATGTGAGTCTTGGGAGAGAGTGACAGTTCCATCACAGAATTCAAGGTAGTTAAGAAGAGGAAAGCTAAATAGAGCTTGACACATACCCTAGACTTTGTAAAAGACTTTTATATTTGAGTTCAGATAAAGGTTAGGTGGAATCCCATGGCTTAAGATTCTGTAGGGAAGTCAGCCCATGCCAGATGGGAGAGTCTTAAGAATGAATTCTGATGACACAAACAAAAATGATTCTAAAGTTGGGGTGGTTTATTGCCTGGCTGGCCAATTTCTCTAGGGAGTGGAACCAGCTGTTGAGAGATATAGCAATGCTTCCAGCTGTTCCCTAAACCAGTTATTTTTCTCCTGCAGGGTGGAAGCCTGTCCCTGGAGAGATGCATTTTCTGTCTAACTGTTGTCACGACTCTTCTCCGGGCTTTTATTTTTTAACATCCATTACTGAAGAACCACTAGGATTTCTATCAGATGGTCCATGGCCTGAGGCAGCAGGGAGTAAAACTTTAATGCTCTTTCCCATCTAGGTGCCCTTCATTGCGGGGTTGACCTTAGCACATGTGAGAATATAGATGGATAGACATTCAAAGCTTACTAGTACATGAATCTATGGATCAAAAAATACTATCAACTCCCGCAGCAACAGCAACAACAAAACCCCCCAAAGATAAACTAATCAATGGAGGGATTAGAGAGAGGTTTTCCAGTTAGCTTTTTATTTGGGTCCTACAGAATGACTGCTGCTGACCACTGTACCAGCAACCAATCCCTTCCTTGTACAGAAACATACTCAGCTTCATGCTGACCCACAACTATTATTGAACACAGCAGGTACAGTGAGTCTAACTTACTGTTCTGAACTGGTTCAATCACTTGGAGATTAGTTCAAGAGTGGTTTATTTGGTCATCCCTTTTTTTTATCTTTGGTCTAGATCTGTCGTTTCAATGGTATAGAGAGCTACAAGTAAGGAAATTCTTTCTTCCAAAGATTTAGCAAATATTCAGCTAGTCTTAGAGAATTGTTTGGGGCACTGAGAAGCTCAGTGAACTTCCTGGGGTGGAATAACAGTGTCAGGGGCAGGATTTGAACCTAGGTTTTCCATATTGTGAGGCTGACTTTCTATTCATTACATCATCTCCTCCACTCTAGTTATTTATGCACATGGACATTTAGTTAAATTCAATACTTTTATTCAAAATTTTTATTAAATATTTCATCTTTTCAAAATACCATGTGAAGTACTAGGAATACAACAAACAAAAACAAATGTTTTCCACCTTTCAATATGTTGCCAAATAAGAAAGGTTAGACAATTGAATAAGACAATTTGAACTGGGCACGCAGAAGCCTATGTTGCTAGCTTATATGAGAACACCATCTTGCTAGAAAATATTATGCTTATTTGTGTATAAGCTTTCCCCTAGTAGAATGTAACTTCTTTGAAAGAATGGGCTCTTTCATCTTTATTATTATAGTGTATGAGAACATGGTTTTACCTGTTGATATTTATCTATTTTATCTATCATTGGGAAGATGGGAGTTTAGATAATAGGTGATAATTAGTTAATATAATTGACCCACAGCAAATCTACTTTATTTTCATGCTTCCTGATTGATGGAGAAGGAGTCTATGATTATAGAAAAGTAAATAGGTTCAAAAATCAGTGTGTCCAGGTGGACAAATCCAGTTATAGGTTTTGGTTACATTAACGTTTAGTTACAGGCACCCAAATGGTTGAAGTAGAGAGATGTCCATTAGGATGTGAGTTCCTTGAGATCAGGGACTATATTTTTGCCTTTCTTTTTATTCCCAGTATTGAGCACATTTCCTGGCACTTAATAAATGCTTGTTTAATGATTTTTTTTCCAGATGGTGATCATGGAATTTTAAGAGACTGAATAATTTGTGAAGATAAGCTGTTAGAAGAGTTTTCCACAAGCATATTCAAGTTGCCAAGTATAATGATAGGTGACAAAATAAAGAAGAATTCATAATTTAATTGTCACAGTCACTAAGGAAGTCAATACAGTATAGTGTAATTCAGAGATGGTGGTAGCACCAGTTGGGAGAGAGTGCCATGAACTTCAAAGGAGTTAAAATTATTGAATAGTGGTGGCAGAGGGGGGAATCTAATTATATCAGTGAGAATCAAGGAGAATGCCAACTCATCCTTCTAGTCTTAGAATTAACTGCATAAGTATGAATATCTTTATAGGAGATTATACAAATGGAGTTTGAATTCTTAACTGCTGTGGGTAATCTGTGACACAGCTTCTACCATCAGTGGTGATAATTTTATTCAAATCATTAATGGAATTAGATGTTCAGCTATTTTTATTTCCTTTTCTCCTCAGAAGATCAATTAATTTAGACCATTTGAGAAGAATTAGCTACTACAAGAAAAAACACAAACATTCTTGAAAAAACAACTGTCTTGATCTATCTGCTATTTGGTAAAATTACATAGCTAAATTTACCATTAAATTTTATTTTGAAAATTTGGGAGGATAAATAGATCCAAGAATCAGTAAAACAATGGTTTACGAGGACTTTTGCCTTCTGAGAAAAAAAAAAAAACAAACAACAACAATACTTTGCACTGGGCTGCCATGTATATGGCAGGGTTACTAGCATTAAGCATCTGTCATCTCTTTCAAGTTCATCTCAGCCTTATCTCCTACATACAGTATGGTTGGCATTTGGCAACCTGAATGTTACGTGGTGCCCTGAATAGTATCCCTCGGTCTGCTATTTTCCTTCATTGAATGGTGCTGGTCAAACGAAGGAATTAGTAATAGAGAGGGTTTATTGTATGTATTCTTACTTCAGTCAATCTTTATTTCATCGAATCCATCTCTATATTTCTTTTCCATTTTTGTCAGTTCAGTATCAAAAAATAAAAGATTAAAATATGAGTCTTTTGTGTATGAGCATGTACATACATGTGTATCTGAATATATGTGTATATATGCCAATTTGTTCAATTCAGTAAGTATTTATAATTGCCTATTCCCAGAAAAGCATTAGGCTAGTTGCTGAACAAGATACAAGGTTCAAGAAAAATATGTTACTTTGTCCTCATGGAATCTATCAGTGGAATATCACACATTAATTGATACTTCAATACTTCCAATCTATGTGAACTTGTCCTTTTGTGAACTCTTCATATTTCAGATTTTTTTTAAAGAGTTTTTGTAGCCAGACTCATCTATCATACTTTATAGTTTTCACTTCCTATCTGAGACTTTTCCCATTTGCCCAAGTTGTTAGCACTATCTTGTATTTTGTATTGTTTCATAGATGCTTTGTATTACTCATTTCTGATATGATATCCCCTAGTGGAATGTAAACTCCTTTTTTGTTTTTCACTTTATTTTTTTTTCATTTTGTCTGTCATAGTGACTTGCAAGTAGTAATGTCTGAGTAATAGTATATGTAATAGAATTAAATACACCAGTAGCTGTCAAGGTCCAATACCCCGGTCTGAAGGCTAGGGCCCAATGATTTCTGGAAGAGATGTGACCAAGACAATACAGAGGAATTAAGAAGAGTGATGTCAGAGATGACTTTGTTACATGACATCATCATTGCTAAATGTAGATCTCTAATGGTATAATTAACTGATAAGAAGATTCCTTAGAGACACACATACCATAGAGGAACAAAAATATACACAGGAGAAACCTCCAAGGTAAAGAGATTTCCCAAGCTTGTACCCCTCTTTAAAGCTGATTCTCTTTTTCACTCCTAAAAGCCATCAGCTCTGAAATAAGAGCCCCTTTAGAAACATCAGCTCAGAATCATGATCAAGAAGGTTTGCTTTCATAAGATTATGAGGGAAACCAAATATATTG
Organism: Potorous gilbertii; assembly: GCA_028658325.1. Taxonomy (NCBI): domain Eukaryota; kingdom Metazoa; phylum Chordata; class Mammalia; order Diprotodontia; family Potoroidae; genus Potorous; species Potorous gilbertii. Next base: position 146,443,226 of record CM053769.1, read on the forward strand.
AAAGAAAGATGTATTTTTTTTGCAATCTAAATACATAGATCTTTTGGGGTCCGGTAGATTCTAGGTTAAGAACCCCATGGACTACAACAACATCATAGTGACATTTAGAGTTCACATCATCTATCAATCAATCTATCCTCTACTCACCTAACTGTATGTATATGTATCCTTACCTTCAACCAAAGTCTTGGTTAATTGCTGCTAATGGTGATTAAGAGGTCCTCTGAGTTCTCAAAGGTTCTGCTGGAAGGCATACATTCTGGCAGGTCCCACTGACTTGGAAAGACCAAGGGAGGGGGCAGATATGGCGTACGACAGTGATGCAGAATGATGGAGGACAAAATATGTTGTATCTTGGGTCTGTGCATTTAACTAAGTATAGAAGGGCTCATTACCAGAGAATTGACTTCCTGGGGATAAATTTTATGGGCACCGAAATTCATAAAAACCATATACTAAAGGCATGGAATGGTCAGTGAAAGGAATTAATATACTGAATACACATGCACACTTAACTTGCTATTTGAAAAAAAAGTATTTTGCTTTAAATTTCCCTAAGGCAGAGAGAAAAAAATGGAAATCCCGTGGGTGAAATATTATGTAAAATTTGGTTAAAAACAGATTTATAACAAATATTTGGCAGCAAATGAACTATTTTAATTAGTCTTGGATATTACTTATCCTATTACAATCTGATGCAAAGAAAATTTATTACTGCTGAAAAACTGACTAGTTGCATAAAAGATAATTCTCCAATTGCTAAAAGGAACAAAATGAATAAAATGACTGTTTTTCATGTTTTTTGTCGTGTTTTAAATTCATAAGTTTCTGATGATAATTTTGATACTCATATTATTAGTTTCTCACTGGCTATGACTTCTTCCTATCTAATTTATACAAACAAGTTATGCGTTGTCTATTTTATGCTAAATGCATTAGTATCTTCTGTGAAAGATTCTACCTCCATGGATTCTATCTCTGTAGTCCACCATCTCCTTTTTACCCCCATAGCGAGATACTTCATTCAAGTCCTTATTATCTATTGAATGGACTGTTGTAATAGCATCCAAACTGCTGTCATTCAAATTTCATTTTTCTCTAATTTCTCCTTAAACTGTTGCTAAAATTATTTTCTTCAATCAAACTCGAATGTCATTCCTTTATGCAAAGCCTTCAATGTCTCCCCATTGACTACATGATAAAACACATATTCCCTAGCCTGACATTCAAGGTTATCAACAATCAAATTCTAAACTATTCAGAAAACTCTGGAGTTTTTGGTTGACCATGACCCCAAAATAAATCAACTGTGTGACATGGCAGCCACTAAAGCTAATATTCTCTAAGACCATGTTATGAAAGATGTAGTATCCAGAAGCAGAACCAAAACATGTTTGGGATAATGTGTTCATTCCTGGATATCTGAACTGTTGCTCATTTATAGGAATGCCACCAGGATGGCAAGAAGATTGGTGATCATGTCATTTAAGGAATGAATGAAGGAAATTAAAATAAGATAGTGAGATAGGATGTCTGATTTCAAGTACTAAAGCACTATCACATGGAAGAGGAACTAAGATTCTTATGTTTGGTTCCAGAAGGAAGTACTAGGATCAGTTAGTGGAAGTTGCCAAAGGGTAGATTTTGGTTCCATGTAGGGAGTTACTCCAGGCATCTGTGGAGCAACACATCAGATTTTTATCAATGACTTAAACAAAGGAATCAATGGCATGTTTGTCACATTTGCAGATGACAGAAGGTCCAGGGAAATAGCTAGCACAATAGACAACAGAATCATCATCCAAAAAAATAAGGGCCGAATATAATGTTTAATCTTATTGGGCTGTATTTAATGAGATGCAATTCAATAGAGATAAATGTTAAGCCTTATAGTTGGTCCAAAAAAAAAATCTTATAAAATGGAATGGAATAAGCATTTATTAAGCACCTGGTATATTTCAGGCACTCTGCTAAGCACTTTTTATAAAAAGTTACCTCATTTGAACTTCAAAACAACCTTGAAAGGTAAGTGCTAGTATCATTATATGATCTCCATGTTTTATACTGGGAATACTTCAACAGAAAGACATTAAGGCTTTCCCATGGTCACACAACTGGTAAGTTTTTGAGGCCACATTTAATTGAGATCTTTCTGATTCTGGAGCCAGAACTCTATATATCATTCAATCAATCAATAAACATTCTATGTACCAGATACCACACTAAGCACTGAAGAGAGAAGAGGCAAAAGACAAGACCTGCCCTTAAGGAACTTATATTCTAATGGGAGAGACAACATATAAACAAAGTAAGCTATACATGTGATAAATAGCAAATAATGAACAGGGGGATTTTATTGGAATTAACGGGGGTTAGGGAAAGCTTCTACTGGGCCACCTAGCATTTTTACAAGATGGAGGACACATGGTTAGAAAACAATGTTGTAAAAAATAAGATTTGAAGGTTTTAGTAGACTGCATGCTTAATATGTCAGCAGTGTGATGTGGTAGCTAAAGAGGTTAATTCTATCTTGGAGTGTCTTTAAAAGAAGACAGAGCTTCCAGGAATAGAGAGGTGATAGTTTCTCTGTTTTCTACCCTGGCCCACCTTCATCTCTTGCATTTTGTTGGTTCTGAGAATCCTAGTTTAAGGAGGATATTGATATAGTGAAGAATATTCAAAGAAGGGCAACCCAGATGGAAAAGGGATTTGAATCCATAACATGTAAAGATCAGCTAAAAGAATTGAAGATAATTGCCTTGTAGAAAGAGAAGATTTGGGTAGTGGGTATAATATATATCTTTAAATATTTGGAGGACTATCATATGGAGAATGAATTAAACTTTTTCTTTGTCCCCAGAGGACAAAAGCAAGAGAAAAAAGGGAAAGTTGCAAGGAGGGAAAATTAGGTTTGATTTCAGGAAAAAATTCCCTAATGATTAAAGCTGTTCAAGAGTATGTAATGGCAAGTAAAATAAGATCTTTTGCTGTTTTTGTTTTATTAAAAGTGTCCCTGATTGAATAATGTTATTTAAAAGGATCTTTCCCACCCATTGATGGGTCTGCCCATTGTGGGAAGCTTGATTAGGGGAGTTGTTCTGTAGAGGGTCCTAAGTTTTTGTTTTTCTATTGAGGCACTAGGACAGGGGTTATCCCCTCTGACTCTGAAAAGTGTATAAATACTCTGAGGGTGAGGTTTTACTTTGGGACTGAGTGACTGGAAATGTTTCTTTGGCCAGAGAGACTCTGGGAAGCCATCAAGGACCATCCCCTCCCCCCACACCAAAACCCAGAAGTTGATGCTTACCTCTCTGGTAACTATGTATGTATGTAATGATCAGGCATTTTTGGAAGCATGTCTATTAATTTTTGATTTCTCTGTATTTTCTTTGAAATTTTGAGTTTGATTTTCTCTGATGCCTTTGCTTGATTAAAGTGATTGTTAACCCCTTGAAAGTTGCTTTCCTTATACGAATGCAGATCTAAGAACCTGTGGTATTAAGTCCCTCTGTGTATGTTGGGATACTTAACTGATACAAGGTAAGACCCTGATGTTGGGAAAGACTGACAGTTAAAGGAAAAGGGATGGGTAGATAGTTTCATGGAAATAATGAACATGAACTTTGATGGACTTGGAGATATAGTGAAGCATAGAAGGGCCTGATGTCCTGTGGTCCATGGTATCATGGAGACTCAGACATAACTGAAAGACTTAACAACAAGAATTAGATAGCCTTCTTTGATGGGAAGTGGATTCTCCTCCTTGAATATCTTTAAGCAGAGGATGGATAATCAACTTTCAGCTGCCTTGTAATGTAGATTCCTTTTGTATGTGAATTTGTCTAGGGGATCTTTTCCAATTCCTAAATTCTGTGATTTTGTATGTAATTGCTTGGCTGAATATATCTGTATACTTGGCCAGAATAACTTGACTGCATTACTCCCAACAGGTTTTCTGGGAGAGGGCTAGAGGATTCATTACCATGTCTGTAGGCAGGACCTGATTCTCATAGATTGTTGGATAAGTGGGAGTTTGGGTGGTGATCATGTCTATTTGGACTGATTCATCAAGGTTAAATTTGTTTACAAACTTATCTACCACATCAGGGATATGTCATGTCAAGATCTACTTTAAGACCTGAGAAAAGCTGATCTATTCTATCTTAGTACTTTACCTCTGCTGAAGCCAGAAGAATTTGCTAGTTAATATTTTTTAATTCAAGGAAAATGTCAAAAAATATTTGTAAACTCCTGAAGAAAATCTGTCTTCTGTTCTCTCTTTCTCATCCTTTCCCACAAGAGCTTTGGAATTCTCCCTCATGGACCCTGGTCCTGATAAGTAATCTTCTGTTTTACCTTGCTGGGTCCAGCCTTTTTTATCTCCTTCACTTTCAGGTCTTCTCAGAATCCACTTCTCCCCTTATAACATTTCCACCATATTATCTTCCCCCGTTAGAATGTAAGCTCCTAACAGGCAAGAAGAGCATTTTTGTTTGTTTCATTTCTATCCTTAGAGCTTAGCACAGTGACTTGCTTAGACTAAGCATAATAAATTTTCTATCTATCCTATATATCATCTATCTTGACCTATCAGTATAGTTAATAAGTTTAACAAATGCTCTATATTTTTTTGCCCTTCAGTGGATTATTGTTTTTTTTCTCAATGAGAAGGAGCGACCTTCCTTGCCAAGTGGTCTACCACAATGGCCATGTAGCCTAATCCATGAAGAATCTCTAGGGATAGAGATCAAAAACAACCTTCCTGGTCCAATAACCTTAGGAAATTCTGTCTGTATCTAGGACTGGTACCTCCAAGTACAGCATAAAATAGAACCTTACAGCCTTCTGTGATGTGTTTTCAGGTTTTCATATTATATGTGTAAGGTAAGGGCAAGAGTATAATAGAGGAAAAAGCACATAGCCAACAGAGAAGTATTTTCATTCTAGAATCTTAAATAACCCTTGACTCCTGAATTGTAATGCCCAGGTCTATTCAAAGGCTACTATAGGTGCCTGAATTGTCTACTACAATTGTTGATAGAGCCCCTCATATTCTCCAGCAGAAATAATCTTATATCCTAGGGATTTTTTACAATTGGCATCAGTGTGTTTTGGCCAGTTTCACCCAATAAGTTGCATGCATACACATATTTTCTCCTGGAAAACAGTGCTATTTGTTCATTGAGCACAGAAGACTAAAAATAAATTCATGACTTTGAGGAATTTTAGTGAAAAATGCACATTTTTAACAAGTAGCTATTTGTATAGGGGAATATTTACTTGAATGGAAAATATTAACTATTCATTTTTATAATGTGCATAAAAACAAGGAATTTTAGTGTTATGATACTTTTTAAATATTCTTGATAGACTGAAATCAGATTTCTGGCCCACAGATCAAGAAGTCCAAGTTTGCCAGTTGGCTTCCAGATTACAGTATACTCTTGCCCTAGCAAGGAGTTCTTCACCGGTTCCAAAGCCCTTGGGTGCAAAGAGAAGTAAGTCTTCTCTTTCTTTAATAGCTTTATATAAATATTTCCATTCTCACTAACTTTTAGCTCAAAAAATCAAGTTCTTTTAATCATCTCATGAGGACACATTACGGGCAGTTAGATGTCATGGGGGTAAAGTGTCCATCCTAGAGTGAGACAGATTCATCTTCTTGAGTTGAAATTCACCCTCAGACACTGACTACATTGTGACCCTGGGCAAGTCCCTTAACCCTGTTTGCCTCAGTTTTCTCATGGTGAGTTGAGAGATTTAACTTGGGAATATAGTGTATGATTTGCTTTCATTAGATTTACTGCCCTACTTAAGTTTCCTTAGGCCAACATTAAAAATATTGTGCTATTTAAGGAGAGAAAAATCATCTTGTATACAATATTTTCTGTGTATTTGAGAGGAGTTGAATTGGATGAACCATTTTCAATTTTGTCCACACATAACTTCAAGTTTATTGTACAATTTAGGGCATATTGGTATTATCTACCTATTATCTAACTTGTCTAACATTAACCAAATGACCTAACTTCCTTTTCCTCATCCATAAAAATGACATGAGAGTAAACATTTTAAAAAGTTTTTGTCATCTCTCATGATTGATTTTTTCCTGTACCCCAAAATGAGTCAAATTTTCTTGGGTTTCCTTGGTCTACTATCTCTAACTAATTTTTGGGTTATGATTTATAGTTTGCTATTATCACTAGATTACATCAACTTTAAATGTCAACCTACATAGGCAGTCTGAGACTGTTACTTCTTGAGGAATCTGGAAGTATTGCCCTGGAAGACTGTGGCAGTGATTGGATTTCCCAAATTCTTCACCCATATCTAGTGACAGCATGTGAAAACTACATTTTTTTCCTGTGTCACCTGTTTATGTATTCCTCTAGTGTGTGGATCCACAAAATAAAAGGCTGGGCCAATTTTCCCATCCGCTAGATAATTCTTTGTTGCAAAATTGAATTAGGCCAAGGAAAATTTTATTTCTGTTTTGGTTGCAGTAAGATATAGTTTATGCACATAAATTACTTTGCAGATTGAATGCCCCTCATATAAAAGTGAACACTTATTTCTGAGACATATGCTAAACCCACATCAAGGCCGTAATGCATGCATTTCTCCAACAATTTTGGAAAACATCAAAGAATATGACAGGTACTGTTCAATATCTTTCAGCTATGATTATGCAGGCCTGTCTCCCCAAACATCCATTTTCACATATATAAGTCAAATGATTTGCCTTAGCTAAGCTGTCTGTTACCTCTTTCAGGGATGGAGAACATCTTTTAAAAATTTCAATATTGAGAAATAGTGATCTATAATTTCAGTAAGTTGTTACATGGGAATATTCTTTCTAAAAATGCCTGCTAGGTAGCAGTTCAAACAGTAAGCATGCTGCAGACAGACTAAATTGGAATGGGTTCATATGGTACTTTGGGATAGAACTTGGACCTGTAATTACTAACTGCCAAAATGTGAAAAGATGTGGGGAGTGGAAAAGATGTGGGGAGAGGTGAGATAATGAGTTCTTTTTTTGGCATGTTGAGGTTTTAGGTATGCCATTCAAGATGTTCAAAACTCACTTGGTAGTGTGAGACTAAGGATATATATGTGTGTATGTGTGTATGTATGTATGGTTGTGTATGTGTGTATGCATACATATACATATGTATGCATACACACATACACACACTTTGACACATACACACGCATATTCATACACATGTATATTTACATGCATATATACGCATATAGATCTTAATATGTATAAGATGAACTGTAAAATTTTGTGTGTGTGTGTGTGTTTTTCATTTGCTTAGAGAAGTGATGGAACCTGGAATTGATAAGATCAGCAAATGGGATAGTATAGAGGGAGGGGTAAAGAAGGCATAGGAAAGAGCCTTGGTGGACACCCAAGTTTTATAGGCTTGTCTTAGGTGAAGAACAAGCAAAATAGACTGAGAAGTAGGCAGATAAGAGGAAAATAAAGAGAGAACAATCACTTGAAAACCTCATGAGGAGACAGTTTCCACAAGGAGAGGTGATCAGCAGTGTCAAAGCTGGCAGAGAGGTCAATAAGAATGAAGTTTGAGAAAAAGCCATTAGATCTGGCAATTAAGAGATCCTTAGAAATTTGGGGAACAGTTGCAGTTGAATGACAAAATCCAAAATCCGATTGCAAAGGGTTTAGATGAGAGGGAAGAGGGAAAATGAATGTATCTCATTTAGACAGCTTTCTGAAGGTGCTTAAATGTGAAGGAGTGTACAGAGATTGGATGATAGTGGAGATATAGGATCAGGTGAATTTTTACGGGTAGAGGAGACAAGTACATATTTGCAGGCATCTGGGGAAGGAGGCAATAGGTAGCGAGGGATGCAAGACAAAAGACTGAGGATGATAGTGGAGACAATGTTGCTGATGATGGGAAAGGCATGGGATCCAGAGTGCATTTGGAGGGGTTGGCTTTGACAAGGTGAAGGGCAATGTCTTAATTTAAGGTTGAAATAAACTAAGAATCAATGGGGAGGTAATATGTTCAAACGATATGGAATGAAGAGTAAGAAAGAAAAGAGTTCTTTCAGTAAATGATGCCAGTTTTTGGGTGAAGTATGAATCAAGGTCCTTGGTTGAGAACTGGGGGACAGAATAGGTGTTTGAAGAGAAAGAGAAGGTTTGAAACAGATGGAGAGGGGAATAGTGAATTGACAGGGTGGGAGGGGGCATGTTTAACTTTTGAAGTCCTACCTGAACTTAGCATAAATCTGTAGTGGACTCAATAGGAAAGATAGATCTCAGGTTCTACAAATAGCCCAGCGTAAATAAAACAAATCTACATTATATCTTGTGGGCACCAGTAAAGGGATTTCCAGGAGCTACAAGTTACCCTTTTGACAAAGGTTTTCACTAAGCTTATGTTCACTTCCTCTTGGGCTCTTTATGTTCTGATGGGAAAGTGTTCCAGAAGTAAATAACCATTTCGAAAAGCTAATTAAATCTGACTGAATAATTGATATTGCCTGTTAATCCTGGAGGGAAGCACACTGGTTGGAACAGAGAAAAGAGATTCCCCAAATCTCTCAGAGTTAACCCTAGAGCTCTGAGAAGACATGTAGAAAGTCTTGCTTTGGGGATCAGGTTTATTTGTGCATGTGGGAGTTGAGATAAAGATCCCTAGATTCTATATGCACGACATGAACATTATATCTTTCATTTTATATTTCACCTTTTACATATTAAGATCCACATGCAGTATCAACCCATTTATAAACTGACAGATGGAGCATACTCAAGAAGGGGAAAAAAACTTTATTCGGAACTTGAGAAAACCAAACCTTGAAGTTATTTTAGAAAAAGAAAAATCTTTTGAGTTCAATAATTAAATTTTTAGAAGGAATAATTTTCAATTTCATGGATCACTCTGGAATATTATAGCAGTTTTAAAAAACTTACTTTAAGATAAATAGTTACATGTTTTATAGAGTAATAGCCCTCCTCTTTAAAAATAGTGATAACAGCCTCTCTTTCCTTAAAATGATCTACATAATTTTCTTAGTTCCTCTTTTGTTCAATAATTTTAAAAATATTCCAAGTTTTATAACAACAAACAAATAAATCTCATCTGTGTCATAAGCCTGTACCCACTAGTGATGCTGGTAGTAGGTGGTGCCTACACTGAGATTTGATATAAGCTGATTCAAATTTCACCTGATTTGTGCAGACCATATTAATCAATGTGCTTAATTACTTAATCAATTAATCACTGTCAGTTGGAGCAAATTGGCCAGGTTAGTCTCACTTTTTAAAACTTGGTTTTAATTGAAAGTAGATGTTTTTATGTGTGAGTTATACCAGAAATTATCTATTAATGTTGATTATTGTTTTATTCCCTTACTCCTTCGGGTGAGTGGGTAGAGGATAATGTGCCATAGGATGGAAAAATCTGTCTTAAGATGTCATCAAAGACATGTATCATCTAAAAAAAGGAATGTCATTTATGGAAAAAAGTAAGGGATCAGACAAACAACTTGATTTCTATTTTGGTATCACTGAGATATTAAAAGAACTCTGGGAAGAGTAAAGCATATTGGATGGATCTAATTAGAAGAAGTTATGAAAGATATAAACATGAATTCCACAGGATGAGAATGCATGGAGGGGCCTGAAATGAACATCTATGGAGGAAATAGTCCCATCAGGTAAACTAAAGATTCCTCAAAGTAACAATAGTAAGCTAAATTAAAATCCTACACTTCTCACTGAATTTAAATAGTTTTTTTCTTCTTTTTAATGAACAATCTACTTTTTCATTTGTTAGATGTCTATAGGGCCTTTCCTCCAAAAGTATTAGGAAATTGCTTTAGTGTCTGAGTTAGATCAGCGCTTTTGGCTAAAAATGCTAGCTTAGGTTTCTAATAAGCTGGAGATAGTGGCCAGGGGCTTGAGAGTTCTCTGCATTTGTAAAGAACGTAGAAAATCTTGTATTTGGAACAGTAACACTACCAGAGTCATACTAGTGCAGTGAGAGGTGCTCTAGGGTATGTTTCAACTCCAGACTCCATTGGAAGTAACTTTCATCAATGGCAGACTATAACACTTTAGAAGTCTACTAGACTGAGTGGCTTCTAAATGTGAGAAGGAAGACTCATTTAAAAACAAGCAAATAAAAGAACACAAGTGCAGTGTTCTCTAGAGAATTCTGAGGCTGTTTGGCTTTGTATGCAAAAGGAGGTTGAATAAATTCAGAAATGTAACTGGAAATTTTTGTGCCCAGTTCCAGTACAACAAACTGGGCATGAGTCATACCCTTAGTTAAGCATGGTTCTGGAGGGGTGGGGATAGAGACCCTAAAAAGGCAGCTGAAGTGCAGGGTGGGATAAGGGGAATAAACATTGAGATGAGAAGACATTCCCTGTGGCTTGCATTTGTGGGTTTTTAGCTTAATTAGCTATTGCTTTTCACTAGGTACCAAATTCTGTTTATAGGCTACTGAAGGACTGACTACAAGTGATCGCTTATTCTCTAAATTTGTCACCCTGAGAGTTAATCTCTATGTGCCCCCACACTAATTATTCCTCAAGATAAATGAACTAAAGTCTACTCTCTTTAAGTAACAAGTCAGGAGGATGGATATAATAATGTAATAAATCTCATAGCCCACTCTTTGAATAGTCAGGGAAGGCACTAAAAGGGAGAATGGCATGATGGAAGGACAGAGATATGCCAGACTATCAAGGATTCACACCATTATGGATATGAGCCTCCAGCATAGTGCCCAACCTATGGCAACACTAATGAAAAGCCTAAGATTCTGAAGTTCTGATTCTTTAGTTCTCCCAAAATGAATAAAGTAATAATTGATATTTTTATAGTATAGTATTTTATAATGTAGTATAGTATAGATAGTATTATATATTCATATATTCATACACATATACATACATGGATAGTCTTTAAGGTTTGTGAATTGTTACATTCTCTCTCTATATCTATCTTTTGATCTTCATAACCACCACTTGATAAAGGTACTATAGATGTTGGCATTCCCATTCTACTGAAGAAGAAACTGAGAATCAGTAACTGACCAGCGAAGAGTTAGTGACTTGTTCATGGTCATATGATTAATGAATGTCAAAGGCAGGATGTCAGTCCTGTATTCCTGACTCCAGGTACAGTATTCTTAGCACTACACTATAGTCCCTTTTCCTTTGAGATTCTGTGATTTGATGAAGGATAGAGTTCTTTGTTTTAGTCAACCGGAATAAAGCTTCTAAAGTACAGGCGCCAAGACCTACAAAGGTACACTAAGTCTAGGAAGATACTTCATAATTGTGTTGAAAATAAGTCCTGAATGGGAACATTGATCGTCTCTGGAATACCTTCTGTCAAAGTGGATCCCCCAGAAATGTTACCCCAGGTTTGTGCACTGTTTGGGTTGGTACCCACTAAAACCCATAGTTCATGAGCTCCCTCCTACCCCCGACCCCCTAGTGCTTTTACTTTTACATGTCAACCACAGGGCACATCCATTCATTCAAACAAACAAAAATAATTAAGTACGATAACAAATTGAGTGAATTAAGTAACAGGAGGATATTCCCTACATATGCACATGGAGTACAGTATACTTAAAGAACCCTCATAATCAGGGGACCCACACAGAGAGCACACACATAGAGCAAATATATAGTCAGATAGCTCCTATCTCTTGTGTGGAAGTACTGCTGATGACCTTTGATGAGTTCATCATGATGTTTCTTGTAGGTTGTTATGCTCTTGGTCCCATCAGCATAATGTTTTTCCATGGATCCTTACTGGGGGCATCTATTCTGGGTGCATGATTACCAAGCTTTTCCATACTGCTGACTTCGATTGCATCATCTTTTCAGGACCACTTTCTTGCTATCTTGATCCACATCTGCTAGAATACAGAGACTAAGAAGCCTCTCTTTAATAAGGGAAGACTGATAACTCTTTTTTCATAAGCAAAATTATGTACTACCACATCCAGCTAAGGCACCAACAGGAACAAAAGCCAAGAAAAAGTCCTCTTAGGCTAAAATAAAACAATTTTATTTTAATCCTTAGTGACTTAGTCCATTTCTCCAGAGAATTATCTGATACAGATTCCTAATAAATTCCTAGTATAACTCATTTAACCTTTATAAAGTTCCTCAGTCTATAAATCCAATATTAGGAGGTGGGGTCTGCAAACAAACAAACAAAACAAAACAAAACAAAACAACCACCATCAGCAACAAAACTAAACTAAAAAACATAAACAAGAATAACTTTAGGAGAGATATACTAATAAGCCTATTTCACTCCTAAGATCCTCTCTACCTTGGCATTCAAATGAGAATCAGACAAAAGCAAAGTGAAGGAAGCAAGCTCATTTTCCTTGGTCTTCTTGTTCCACTTTCCTTTATATAATGTATGTCTATCAGTAGCATCCCCTTCTTTGGTAATACATTTTGACCAGGGAAAAATCTCATGGCCTCTCTGAATTTTTCCCCAGTTAAGAATTTGCATTTCTGGTAAATTACATAGGGTGCTCTTTTATGTGTGTCAATAGAGAATACAAACAACTTAAATTGACATATAACCTATTCACAGGCAATCATACCAACTAGATAATACAATGTACACTCAGGTTTCTAATACATGACACATTCGAGTTGTGTACAGGTAGCATGAATGTATATATCAAAGGTAACACATAACATAATCAATATCATATATGACACAGTGTATATATTAGAGTTACATGAGTTACATGTTTAATATCATGTGCAATACCCAAATGCATATAGAAACCTACTATATGAACATATATTATATATGTAAATAGTACATATCTATTTATATCTATACAGATAAATATGTATATTACATGTGCAATGTTGCATATGAGCACATAGAGTAAAGAAATACAAAGCAGAAAGGTAAAGGTCCATATACTGAGCACTCATTATAGCATGAAAATCCTTTTACTCCTCCCTTACTGATTCTCTATTTTATTTTCTATAGAAACTATTAAAAAACTTCTCCCCTCAAGCTTCTCTCCTTGAACTCATGCCATATGATGAAGACATATTTTATGGAGATAAGAGAAAGCAGTTGCAAAAAGCTATATTTTCTCTTCCCTGTACATTACAATCTTGATACCACTGCCCCCTTCTCTGCACCTTTCTTCCATTCTCTGATATTGGGGTGAACTTATTGCTTGACAAGACCTACTTCCTTCCCTATGTCTGCTCTGAATGCTATTCCTTTTTATCCTCTCCAGAATATTGTCCTCAGTTACCCACTTTCACTCATATTCAGTTGCTTCCTGTCTTCCATCTTCTTCTCATGTTTACAAACCTGCTCATCTCCTTTATACTTTGAAACATTAAACTATTACTACTGTCAATAACACTAGTGAAAAACTTATTATCTTCTGTGCTTTAGGGAGGTAAAAGGGGAGAGAGAGAAAGAGAGAGAGAGAGAGAGAGAGAAGAAGGAAAGGAGGAGAGAAAAGAAGTCTGCATGAAGGAAGACTGTTTCAAAGATTAATAGTTAAAGGAAGGATTAAAGTGGAACAGATGGAAGATGGGCTGAGCATTGCTGGGCATTCTTGCATCACACTGCTGTTGGAACCTTCTTAGCTGTAATGCCTGTTTCTCAATCATTCTGAGAGGATCTCCTTGTTGCAGTTCTCACCAGATTTCCCCTGAGCTCCTGACTTCAAATAAATATAACATGGGTTGCTCTCTTTCTTTGTTACCATGTTTCATGCATGACTAGTGCCTTCTCTATTGTCAACCATTTTCCTGGTCTTCTGTTTGATAAACATTCTTTTTTGCAGTAGCTGTCAATTAGACAATAAGCATTTACTAAGTTCCTACCATGTGCCAGTCATTGTGCTAAATGTTGAAAATAAAAACAAAGGCAAAAGGTCCCTACTCTGAAGAATCTCAAAGTCTAATGAGTTCATATATTTAAAAGCAATTATGTTAAAAGAGATATAGAAAGAATAATTGAAAAATAATCAATAGAGGAGAAAACAGTAGTATTAAAAGGGCTTTGGAAAGACTTCCTGTAGAAGGTGGGATTTTAGCTGGGATTTGAAGTAAGCCTGAGAAGGCAGAAGGCAAAAATGAGGAGAGAATGTAAGGCAAGGCGAACAGCCAATGAAAATGCCTAGTCAGGAAATCAAGTATCTTCTGTGAGAAAAATCAAGAAAACTAGTGTCACTGGATCACAGAGTATGTAGGAGTAAGTAAAGTGTAACAAGACTGGAAGAGTTGGGGAGGGGGTAGGATAGGAAGGTCATTAAACACCAGGCAGGGGATTTTATATTTGGTCCTGCAGGTCTTAGGGAGCCACTGGAATTTATTGAGGAGGGAGACATGGTTAGACCTGCACTTTAGGAAGCTTATCTTGCCAGCTGAGTGGAAGATGGACTGGAGGGTGGAGATTTGTGACTGGGAAAACGACCAGTAAGTTATTGCAGTAGTTCAGGGCATGAGGTGATGAGAGCCTGTACCAAGGGTGGTGGTAGGATCAGAAGAGAGAAAGGGATTTAAACAGAAAAGGTTAAATGATCAAATAAATAGATCTTGGCATCAGATCAGATATAGGGAATAAGAGGGAGTGAGGATGACACGTAATAATAAGGAAGTTTGGAAGAGGGTTTTAGGGGAAAATAATAAATTCAATTTTGTACTTGTATTTTAAGATGTCTATTGGACCTCCAGTTTGATATGTGTGATAGGCTGTTAGAGATGTGAGCCTGGAGGTCAGAAGAGAGGGTAAGATTGGAGAAAGTAAGTACATTTGAAGATTATCAGCTGGTCATATCTAATTGCCTTTCAGACTATTTCAAGGCTGGCCAGGTGGCCCACTTACTAGAAGAGCAACTCAGCCCATTTTCCATTTATTCCACTTTCATAATTCTTTTAACTAATAACCTTTTAAACAGTCTTCCCTCATTCAGAAATCATTCTCAAGGCTTCTTTTCTCTCCTCCTCTTCTTGTTTTTTTTCTGATTTTTCTTGTTCTCTCTCTGTCTCTCTCTCTTGTCTCTGTCTCTGTCTCTCTCTGTCTCTCTGTCTCTCTCTTTCTCTCTCTCTCTTAGTTTTTAGGAACTGGCCATAGACTCTGGCTCTCCCCAAATTCTTCAATTGTCCTTCTAGTGTTTCCAAGGATTTTCAGAGTATGACTTCATGCCATCATAAGATCGTATATAATGACCTTAAACTTGTCCATTACTCCTCTTTTCTTACCTAGTTCTATTCTCTGTCACTGCTGTAGAGATTCAGTGGCATGTTCTATCAGTGCCTGCAGTATTTCCTCCCCAGGAGTGTGTGTATACACTTGAGAAACTTCTTAATTTGGGGTAAGCAGTTGCTTGAATATGCACTGACAGTTGTAATTCCAGCTGTCCTTAATGGGATCTTTCCATCATTTATCTCACTGAATCTTCAGGCAAACTTTCCAATTACTGGGAAGTCTTGAGTTTTATTACTATTTCTTCACCTTCCGTAGAACATGTGAAGGGGAGAAAAATGTCTAAGGACTTATTTCCAAATATTATTGCTTATATGACCGTGGAAATGTAATTTTACTTCTATGGACCTTAGTTTTCTTATCTCCAAAATGAGACGGAGGCTACACTAGAAGACTTCTAATGTTACGTTCAGCTTGAAATTTTTGGCTCCACGTTCTAATCTTGATTTGTCTCTCTGCAGGGATGCTGGAATATACTACTGGTTCAGGCCATTTATGTAATGCAGATAATGCCTTGTTTATCCTTTCCTCTGCTCTGGCAAATACCTTATGTCTTCCTCATAAAGTGCTTAAAGAGCACCTTCACTACCCTTTTTTTCTTATGTGTTGGGCACACTCAATACCAGGAGTCTCTTGTGAATCTCCAAATTAATCATTTCAAAGCAACACATATAGTGCTAATCTGAGCTTGAATTCTTCCCAACAACCATGGATACTTATGCAAATATAGTTAGAACAGAACCCTGACAGGACTTGTAAAGGTCATACTGGAAAACCTTGCTATCCATTCACAGCACAGAAAAGAGAAAATGATGTATAAAAGATGGAGGAAAAACCCTCACTTTAGTGGATCCATTTAAGGATGGTATATGCAAGGTAGATTTATTGGAGGAACCCCTTAAATGTAGCGTCTGGGAGACAACAGTCAAGGGGTTAAATCTTTGTTTTGTTTTATTTTTTCTCTTCCCTAAAAGTAATTTCCCTGAAAACTGATTTAAAGAAGTTGCATTTTGGTTAAATTACATTATGCATGAGTCACTGAAAGGCATCTGATTCTGAAACAAGTAAAACAAAATGTTAACCTTTCCAAAATTACCATGAGGAGAACTTAGATGTTGTGGGAAGGAGACAAGTATTATTTTCCTGATTTTCACCAGACTTTCTATTGAGTGCACTACCCTCCTAGCCTCCCCCACACAAAAGAAAATGTACAAACCAAGATGCCTACCAAGCTGTACAATGGCTCTTTTCCTGAAAAATCTATCAATTTATATAGACTATCATAGCCCATTATTAAGCCATTTTTTTCTTTCAAACTAAGCATCTTATGAGCACTTAGTAAATGATGATGATGGATATTCTGAATAATAACACTTTGAATAACTATAATTAGTCAAGTTAGTAGTTTTTAAATGTTGCCATTTGAGACCTCAAAGAGAAGTAGCAAATTATGGAACTTGAAAGTTTTAGAACCCATTTTCCTCATTGTTTTAGCAATTTGCATATATATGTATACACACATATATGCATATATAAATAATTGTAACAGCAGGGGAAACAAATGCTTGTGCAGATTTTGTATTGTTTTAAACATTAGAAATCAATGTGGCACCTTTTCCCAGGCATATGTAACAAAATATTGCCCTCCTCTTTTAGATGGAAAATGTTTCTTGTCCCCCTGTGAGATCTGGACCCCTGCCTACATTAATACATGGTATTTAGAGGGCTGATGGAGCTAGCCCTTGCTGGGGGAAAGGGCTCACAGAAAAACAATTCTTAAAGCTTCAAATTTTGCACTCAGGATGCCTGAGAGTGCACAAGTTAACATCTGCATATTCTCTAAGGCTGCAGTGGAGTAAGCTTTTAGACACAGTCTTTTCCACAAAAAAGAAAACAGATTCTCCCCACTCCCACCCCTTTACCTTACCATATAAAAATTGTCATAAACTAGCAGAGGGATACTTATAACCCAGATTTAAGCTACAAGGGATTGGAGAGGTCATTGAAAATAACATGGAACATCTGAGACTCAAAGAAATTAGGTAACTTGCCCAAGGGTATATAGCTAGAAAGCATCTTAAGGGGGATTTGAATCCAAAATCATCTGAAATCCATATTTAGCATTGTCCATTATAGCATTCAGTCTACCTATGCAAAGGTTGCCCTTTATATGTCTTTACTAGCTGTTTGACAGCCTGAGGATTCCAATAATTCTAACAAATCAACCCATTTGTTAGAGGTATGAAATGTGTCTATGGAATTTAGAATGTACAGATCCAACCTATTTTGAGAAATCTTTGTTTCATTAGCATGGGTTGACACAGTTTACAAGCCTTCCATGTTTTAATACTTGGTGTTTACCCCTTAGTGGCCAAATATCTGGTAATGAGCCTTGATGAATTCGGTAAGGCCAATCCTTGAGCAACAGAGGTAGTCAATTATCAGTCCTACAACTGAAGCCTTTCCATTTTGTCATGCCCTACTAGAGCTTTTGCTCTATTGGGAAAATCTTCAAGTGGTAGTGGTGGGGGCATCTTAATACAATAATGAGACATTGGTGGAGAACTTCAGTGGAGGAACAACTATGCTTTCTGAATAGGTTTGAACCTGATTCTTCCTTATTAGTTAAGGAGATATTGGAATCATTAAAGAGGAGGATTGTTTGGGATTTAACAATCTAATTCTTAAAGGAGTCATCATTTCACTTGAGCTGGCGACATATATAGTTTTTTGTTAAGCAAATTGCTCTAGAATATGGGAAAATATTGGATGGAGATGATGGTAATTACAACATCAGAGAAATTTACCAGTTTGATTCCTAGGGTATGCTCGTTTCTTAGTTGGAATATTGTTAAAGGATTCAGTTAGGTTGCATATGGTATTCCTAACAGTTAACTGTACACTGAAGAGAACACTTAATGTACACACATGATTTAGAGGTTAGATTATAGGTGGCTTCCATGTAAAGCAGAGATGTCAAACATGTGACCTCTGGGTTCTTAATATACAAACCAAATTAAAATACAATTGAGAAATATTTAGCAAAATAAATAAAAATACAATGAAACTAATAATACTACATTTTAATTCCAAATCAATATATTATCTATGGGGATATTATTTGCAAATTAGTGGCCTATTTCTATTTGAGTTTGACAATATTGGTGTTAATGACACTGAACTGTAAATCAAGAGGACTGGATTCTATTTTATTTATACAGTCATCTAGATCTATATGCTTGGCTGATCTATGTTTCTTCATTATTATAAGCCATAATTGGTGAGTCCCTGTCTCATGTTGACTTCATTGAACTTCCCTCCTTATAATCCCTACTTCTCCACCTCTACACCTACAATCTTATCATCCCTCACCCTTTGTTTTCCATCTCTCCTTTATCTCTTCTTCCTCATTAAATTATAAGATACTTGATAATAGAAACTAGCTTTTTATTTTTTTTTTGGTATTTCCAAAATTTATCTTAGAAATTGGCACATATTTAGTGCTTAATAAATGCCTGGGCTATTACATTAGACTTCTGCTTGGTCTCTCTACTTCAGGTCACTCCCCATTTCCAATCTATTACTCACTCAGCTATTAAATTGATCTTTCTAACATGCAAGCTTCATTTTGTCACACTCCCCTCAGCATATGTAGAAACTCTAGTGACTCCCTACTACTTCCAGGATCAAAATATAGATTCCAAAGCCTTTCATAACCTACCTTCTTCCTCCCTTTCTAGTCTTCTTATACCTTAACCCATTTTTACCCTTCGTATTTTGAAATTCAATGATACTGGCTTACGTGCTCTTCCTTTTATAACAATACTCCATTTCTCAAACGTTAGTCTTTTCGCTAACTGTTCACCATGCCTGGATTCTCTCCTTTCCCATCTCCAGGCTGCCCTAGCTTCATTCAAATTTCATCTAAAGTCTCACTTTCTGCATGAATTCTTTCCCAGTCATCATAAATCTTTGTGTTTCTTTTCTGAGGATATCCCCCATTTATCCTGTATGTATGTTCCTTTTACATAATAGTTTGCATATTGCCTTATTCATTTTACTGTGAGCTCCTTGAGATTAGCAACTGTTATTGGCCATTCTTTGTATCCTGAGTGCTTAGCACAGAGCCTGGTACATGTTAGGTCCTTAATAAATGCTTGTTGAAAACTCATGTCCTCTTTATTTATTTTCACTATTGTGTCCTTCTTAAGAAAGTATTTATCACCTTTCTTTCTCTGTTCAAATGATTCACCTGTGGTTTGATTCTTTTTTTGCATTGTCTCACTACTCTGAATACTTCCCCCAATCCAAGCAAGCAAATATTATGCTGTACTCTTTTTTCTTTCCTTCTCTTACATAATCATATGGTTAATTATCTAAAAGTCTTTTTCTTGTTTCTCATGCCAGTACCTAGATAAAGTTATAGAATCCTTTTACAATTCTTGTGTCTTTGCTATCTGCATCCAGAGAAAAAAACTGATAAATAGAAGGATGCATACAATGAATTTACACATATGTGTATATGCATATGTACATATATATTTATATACACTATATATATGTGTGTGTGTGTGTGTGTGTGTGTCTAATCGTAGTCAGTTTTAGGGGGAGGGAAGAAAAAAGGAAAAAAAAGAAATTTACAAGATAACTTTATTATACATTTAAAAGGGATAGTAGGTTATACACCATAGAGTTGTAGTTTCATGTACAATAATCTTTTAAAAATATAATATTATGGAAATGCTTGTTTTATTCCATAAACTAAAAATAAAATTAATTCTTGAGTCTTCTCATGTTGTTTTAGGTCTTCCCCATATTTGAAGATATGTAAATTATCATATAGATCTAAAGACTAGTTGAAACCTAAGTTTTCAGGAATCGTTATGCTCCTAATAATCAAAATTTAAGACAGGAAATGTGTCGTAGGAGAAATGTTGTTAGTAGAATCAAAGCCCTTGGGTTTGAGTCCCAGCTTTGCTACTTGTTAGCTGTGACACCTTAGGATAGTCCTTTCAATTCTCTCAACCTCAGTTTTTTTCATTTGCGTCATGAGTGGGCTAAACTAGTTGATCTCAAAGGTTCCATTTAGTGCCCTATTTTCTTTCTGGAGATTTTAAGGATCCATTAGCCAAACAGCAATGAGAATGTTTGAAATCAGATGATTTGAAGTAAATTCATGGTGAAAATCTTCCATTTGAAGGATGACCAATCTCTCTCTCTCCCTCTCTCTCTCTCTCTCTCTCTCTCCCTCTCTCTCTCTCTTTCTCTCTCTCTCTCTCTCTCTCTCTCTCTCTCTCTCTCTCTCTCTCTCTCTCTCTCTCCCTCTCTCTCTCTCCAATATCCAATATATCCATTTTGTTTCAGATCTACTGTTTACTTTCTCTAGGATTTTTTTATTAACATTCTAAAAATAATTCCCATTTTTCTAAGTGAATGCTTTAATGAAAGGAAAGTGCTTTATGGGCAAAATTCATATTACCCAAACAATTGGATTTACAATTTGTTTTTATTACCACTTAAGGAGCACTAATTCAAGCTATGGCTGCTACTTCATACCACAGAACAGTGATAATCTCGTTTTTATAGCTCTGTACATGTTAAAAAGCTAATTCTTCCTTAGCTGCTTGATAGCTAGCTCAAGTATCATTATACACTGAAAAACGGAGCTGACATTTATTCTCTTTTCAATGATAACTGTCCATGCTTCCATCTAACTCTGACTTACTTTGCTCAACATTGTCTGGTGCTCTGTTTTTGAAGATAAACAATATCTCCATCATCCCTAGGGTCAAGCATGAGGTCATATAACATTGAAAGATGGATTATTTTAATGGACAATTTGGGGCTGAATATTCCACATAACCTGCTTGAAGAAATAAACTTCTAGGTCAAAATTCCCACTCAAACCAGGCACAATTCACTTTAAAAAATCAATTCTCTCCTAGTTCAATCACTTCAATATATTAAAAGTAAGTGTATGAATGACTCATAGCTAAAATTGTATATTTTCCTCAATTGTTGAGAGGTAGTAAAGCTTTTAATATAAATGTGGAGCTATTAGTGTTAGATGTCAGGACAACGGTTAGTTGTACTGTCATGTTTTATGTGTTGCTTAAGCAATGCCATTTATCTCATCACAGATGAAGCTGTGAGTACCATTTAGAACCATAAGCAACTTAAGAAGGTGGCAGACAGCAAACTGCCTGTCCATAAAAGGTCAAAAGAAAAATGGCTTGGAGTGCAGAGAAGAGCAAGACAACTTAAAATAATGAATCTATGAGGTTTTCAGAAAGTCTAGGCACCTTTTTCATTTCAAGAACAACCTTGGTCAGTCTATGTGCTAGACCATACTTTGGCAGTAATTTTCAGTATATTTTTAAAGATATTTGAGTATAATGTGAGAAATAAAAGACAGCTTTCATTTGGCTGTTACCAGTACCTATGTACAGTGCAGCTAAGTGGCACAGGGGATAGAGTGCTGGGCCTGGAGTCAGGAAGACTCATCTTTCTGAATTCAAATCTAGCCATATACACTTACTAGCTGTATGACCCTGGCTAAGTCACTTAGTCTTGTTTGCCTCAGTTTCCACTTCTGTAAAATGAGCTGGAAAAGGAAATGACAAACCATTCCAGAATCTTTTCTAAGAAAAACTCAAATGGGGTCACAAAAAATTGGATATAATTTAAATGACTGAACAACAAAATGAGTATGTAGATTCTGTAGGGGTTTTCAAACACTCTTACTGTGGGACCACAAAGGAGTCCATATCTTCTTAAAAGACCTGGTGAGATCAGTTCACAGAGTTTCTGGTGGAAAGGCATTCAGCAAGCAAATAATCTAACACATACGTGAGAAAGAATGTTGCTGACATTCATAGCACTTATGGACAGATCTAATTAGGTAAGATTTCCTCCCTTTGCTTCAAGTTGAAATTCTATTGAATTCTATGCTGATAGAGAACCATAAATGTTTATCCTGATACTTAGAAAGTCACATTTATGCAACACCACAAATCGCAAAGAGCAATTGACATTCATTCACTAAGAAATCATTTACGAGGATATATTTTTTTAAACCAGTTTGGAGTACAGCTAACTAAAATCCTTTAATCCACATCTTTTGACCATGCCTACAAAGATAGAAAGACCTTTTCAAAATCCTTCCTGAAATCCAGTCATACAATATCTATGGTATTTCCATGACCTTCTAGTCTAGTAACACTCTTAAAGGAGGAAATGAGTTTGGTCTTTCATGACTTGTTCTTAATGAACCAGTTATATCTCCTAGTAATCACTGCTTGACTTTTGATGTGATAGAAAACATTTATTCAATGATCTATTCAGAGCCTAACTCCCAGGGTTCATCTTCTCCCCCATGCTTGCAGAAGCACTGGCTATATTCTCTGGAATAGGCCACCCCTTCTACTGGTTTTTATGATCCTTTGGTAGGAATATCTTTTGTACTCTTCTCATGCTCTCTGATTTTACCCTACACTATGGCACACCCATTCCTCACACAAATTTTCCACTCCCCACTCATGAGAAACTGCTAGTTCTGTTTCTTCTTCTAGTCCTATAACATTTCTTCATGATTCCTCAAGAAACACCAATATTTTTTCATCAGTGATATCTCTAATTTTTTGTTTGTCATTCTAGACAATATGGCCTAGGCTGGAAAAGTTAAACTAATTTAGGATTGATTGGTTTTCTCTTACTACTTCATTTTTCCTGGTTTTTAATTCTTTCTTAACTTTCTGTGTTTCTTCTTTGGGTGAAGATCATTCTTTCCAGTATGGAAAATAGAAGCTAAATTTGAGTTCAGTAACTCTACTTTTTCTCCATTGTTCATTATTGTTCCACTTCAAGGAGGGTTTCTTTTTTTGTTTTCTTGCTCTTTTTGTTCTCTAACATAGATTTTTTTAATTAACTAATTTATTTTTACTTTTCAACATTTATTTCCACAAGATTTTGAGTTCCAAATTTTCTCCCCATCTCCTACCTCCCCTACCACAAAACACCATGCATTCTTCCCCCAATCTGCCCTCCCTTCTATCACATATTCCTTATGCACATCTTCTCTCTTTTCTTATAGGGCAAGATAGATTTCTATTACCCATTACCTATATTTCTTATTTCCCAGTTGCATGCAAAAACAATTCTCAATATTCATTCCTTAAACTTTGAGTTCCAACTTCTCTCTGTTCCTCCCTCCCCACCCATCCGCACTGAGAAGGCAAGCAATTTAGTGTAGGCTATATATGTGTCATTTTGCTAAAGACTTCCATGATAATCACATTGTGAAAGACTAACTGTATTTCCCTCCCTCCTGTCCTGCATCCTATTTTTTCTACTCTCTCTTTAGAACTTACACCTCCCCTAAAGAGTTTATTTCTAATTACACCCTCCTCCCATTTGCTGTTCCTTCTATCTTCCCCCACCCCACTTTTCCCCCTTTTCCCTAATTTCCTGTAGTGTAACATAGATTTTCATACCAAATTGAGTGAGCATGTTGTTCCCTCCTTAAGCCATATGTGATGAGAGTAAGCTTTAATTTTCCCCTGTCACCTCCTCCCTTTTCTCCTCCATTGAAAAGATTTTTCTTATCTCTTTTATGAGTGATAGCTTGCCCCATTCCATTTCTCCTTTTCTCTTCCCAATGTATTCCTCTCTTGCCTCTTATTTTTATTCCTTCTGATTAAACTCAACCTGTGCTTGATGGCTATATATGTGTATGTGTGTAGGTATGTGTGTGTGTGTGTGGGGTGTGTGTGTGTGTGTGTGTGTGTGTGTGTAATCCCTCCCTCCATCTACTCAAACACTGAGAAAAACCTCAAGAGATACAGATATTATTTTCCATGTAGGAATGTAAACATTTCATGTTTAGAAATTCCTTTATGATTTTTCTTTCCTATTTACCTTTTCATGCTTCTCTTGATTCTTGTGTTTCAAAGTCAAATTTTGTCTTCAGTTCCGATCTTTTCATCGAGCTGAAAATCTCTTTCACTCTGTCATTTTACATCTTTTGCTGCTCTAGAATTTCCTCTAACATAGTTTTAAGAAGTATTTTTGTAATCCTCAATTTTTTTTTTAATTTTGTAAGCTTCAGCATATTCTGGTATTTAGCCTTCTTTATATCATTGAGTACCAATTTTTTCTCTTGAAGTATTGTTCTGGGTAGGTGGAGTATTTTTTTTGTTTGTTTGTTTCATTTTGTTTTGCTGGATAGATGATTCTTCATTTTAATCCCAGTTCCTTTGACTTCAGGAATGTCATATTCTAAGCCTTTCCATCCCTTAATATAGAAGCTGCCAGATCCTGCATTATCCTCCTTGTCTTTCCACAATACTTTAACTGCTTCTTTCTAACTACTTGCAATATTTTAACCTTGACCTGGAAACTCTGAAATTTGACCAAAATATTCCTAGGAGTTTCTTCTTTTGGGTCTCTTTCAGGAGGTGATTGGGATGAATTCTTTCAATATTTATTTTGTCCTCTGGTTCTAGAATATCAGGGCAGTGTTCCTTGATAATTTCATGAAAAATAATTTTAGTATTTTTTTCCTCAGCAGTTTTTTGTTTTCCTTTAACAAGCTGCTGACTCACTTTTCAAGGTATTCTATGGTCTGAACCCATCTCATATTCATTTTGGAGGTACCACAGGCAGAAGCCTTGACCTTCTCTGACAGTATGCTTTGTTTTTCCTCATCCAAAAGGATGGAAGGAGACTCCTGTTCACCAAGAAAGTAAGTTTCTATGGTCTTATTTTTTTCCCTTTTTGGGGCATTTTCCCAGTCAGTTACTTGGCTTCTGAATCCTTTGTCAAGAGGATGGTCCTAGTGCTCCTGCTCACCCCTGGATCATGCTAAGAGCTGAGATTCAGATCTGCTGCTCAATTTCCCCAGAGACTTTATACTCAGTGCTCCAACAATGGAATAATGAATGCTGACTGCTGCCTGCCTACCCTGGTCACCAGAAGCCTCAGCTGCCCATCCTCTACTGCCATCTTGGGCCAGGGTCAGGTGTGGACTTTGCTCCCTTCCCTGCTAAGGTTGAAAAAGTTCTCTCGCTGACCTTTGGTGCCTGTGGGTTAAGTGATCTGTGAACTGCTGCTGCTTCTAGGGATTTCATCCCCGAAGCCTGCTCAGGTCCTACTTCTCCCAGAGTTATGTGGCTAAGGCTGTACTGGGCTCTGTTCAGCACCCAGTGTGACAAACCTTTCACATTAGCCTTCTTGGTCACCCTGAACCAGGAATGTCCTCCACTCCATCTTTCTATGGCTTTCACTACTCTAGAATTTATTGAGAGTCTTTCTTTACAGATATTTTATGGGCTGTGGGGAAAGAGCTAAAGTATGTATGTCTTTCTACTCTGCCATCTTGGCTCTGCCACACTTTTCATGATTTTCTCACATATTTTTCATTTCTCTTCCCAATTTTTCCTCCACCTCTCTTACTTGATTTTGAGCCCCTCATTGCCATGAGACCACTGCATATTAATTTTGGAGGTTTTGGATGCAGATGTCTTGACTTTTAGGTCTTCCCCTCATGGTATGCTTTGTTCTTCCTCATGTGAAAGGATGGCAGAAAATACCTGTTCACCATGAAACTAATTTTCTATAGTTTAATTTTTCCCCTTTTGTGTAATTTTCCCAACCAGTTACTTGACTTTTGAATCCTTTGTCAAGATGAGAGTATACTCTGGGGACCTGTGAGTTCTCAGTTCCTACAAGGTGACACAATCAAGGGAGAGGAGTTTATCCATCTCCTGGCCTGTGCTCTGGTTTGTCAGGCTTTTTTGCCTGGGTCTGCAAGTAGAATTCCCTCTCCACAGCATCTACCAATTTCACCAAGCCAGCTCTTGTCCTCCCCCAGGACCACAACTTAGGGTTGAGACCCAGATCAGCAGCTCAATTCCCTCAAGATCTTTAGACAGAGAGCTCCAAAAATGGATGCTGCTGCCTAGGACTGATTCTAGGGAAGGACCCTGCTCCCTTCTCATCCAGGTGAAAGAGCCTTCTCACTGCCCTTTGAAATTGTCTCTGGTATTTGTGGGTTGAGGGATCTGGGAACCTCAACTGCTGTTGGTGGTACTCTGAAGACTTTTCTGATCCTATCCCTGCTTCATCATGTGGCGAAGACTGGGCTGTATTCCCCTCCCCATCTAGTGTGATAGACCTTTCCTGTTGCCCTTTCAGGCTACCTTGGGCTGAAAATCTCTTTCACTCTATCATTTTACATCTTTTGCTGCTCTAGAATTTCCTCTAACATAGTTTTAAGAAGTATTTTTGTAATCAATTTTTTTTTAATTTTGTAAGCTTCAGCATATTCTAGTATTTAGCCTTCTTTACATTATTCTGGCAGAGATGAGCCACTTTTCTGTTTTTGTACTAGTTACTTCCCCTGCTTCTCTCTTTCATACATGTCCTTTTAAAACATGAGTTCATTTTAGAAGTTCCTGTGTAATTTAAAGCAGTCTCTTTAGATACCATTCCACTTTTTCTTCTTCATCAGAATGATTTTGTATTGGATCATATAAATTTCATTTTTTGATCACTTCCCACTCTTTGAAAGTCAAATTTCTTTCAAAGTATTGTACCTATAATTTATTTTAATTTTCTAAAATCCACTTTCAAAATCTAGGGTATCAATCAAACTATGGCAATCATTTACTTCCTATCTCTCTCAAAATCTCAGATAAAGTGGTTAGGTTCTTCAATAATTCTTATTATTTCCATTATTCCAAGCCCATATTAATTGACAAAACTGAAATTCTTCAGTATCATAATCTCTGGTTTCTAAAAGAAGTAATCAGCAAATCAATCTAATAAGCTATGTGCAGAAAAGACAACTCTAATAGATGTCTAAATAGTTGGATTTCCCCATTCCACATATATTATGGCTCCAGTGTGATTTGTCAGGAACTCATCCATTTCTTCCAACTGACTTGGTGATCTGTAGCATACTGCAGCCATCATATAACATCTATTCCTCCTTATTTTACCTAAATGTTATTCACTATGCTTCTCAATTTGTAGATTTTTACATAGATGCAATTTCTTTTGATGTACATTATTCAGAGAGTAACCCAGAATTGTCTATATATTTGCATTCATGTTTTTCTTGTCTAACAGCCACGGGATAGTGCAGTGAATATTGTGTTAGCCTTTAAATTGGGAAGACATGCATTAAAATACTACCTCAGACATTCACTAGCTATGTGAAGTTGGATAAGTAACCTAACGTCTTTTGATCTCAATTTCCTCACCTTTAATATAAAGATAATGATAGTAACTTCCTCCCAGGACTTTTTGGAAGATAAAATGGGATGATATTTGTAAAGTTCTTTGAAAACCTTAAGTGTTATGTAAGTGTTAGCTGTTAGCTGTTGTTACTATCATTGGCTTTGAAACAAGATACAGTGCATTGTGGAGAAAGAAAATATGTGTAGCGTATGATTACTTTCTTTTAAGTTCTGCTTGTGTTAAGTTTCCTGAAAATAATAACACACTGTCACCATTGAAAAATGGAAGATTCTGACTTTAGCTGTAAAATTTCCAACCTGATAGATGGTCTATACATATAGAGAACAAATACAGGTTATCCGAGTAGCCTGAACTTTTTACATTCCCTTTAGAATTATTTACTTTTTTCCAGTTTGAAATGAATATATTCCATCACAGCAGCAACCCCAGAGTGGAAATGTAATTTCCCATAGTAAGAGCAGAAACTCTATAAAGTCACTTATGCCGATCATTCTCAGGCAGTAAAATTGTTTCTCAACTGCATTAATAAAAATGACATGTGGAGCATTTGCTGAAGTAGTAAAGTGGGTTGTTCTTGTATATAACCTTTGTTTAATTCATTCATTTATTATATTTTATCCTTTCAGATCAAGATGGAATTAACATACCTTTGTGCAGAAAGGACAGAGTTGCCAAAACAGATCATGGACTTGCATGGTATTTTGAGCTTTAAAACATTCTGTGTAAATGAAAAACTCCTTTAGACAACACTATTATACTTGCTGGAATGCAGTAGTATTGTGGATTCTTTAGATATGCCTTAGCCTTGATTATAGCTAAGAGAAATGGAGATGAAAAGTCCAGGTCAGACTGCCATAACCAAATTGAGCTCCTATTGCATTTAACTTGTAAGTGGACATTCCTTCTGAGAATCGCATGAGAACAAATGATGTTTGAGGGAGCCCCAATATATTGGAAACACCTTGAAGGGGTTGGTAAGTCACAAAATTTTCCTTGAACTATAAACTTTTTCTTAAAAATTCATCCTTGAGCCTGTTCAACTGTTTTGACATTTTGGGTGCCTGCTGCAGAAGATTTGAACTTGAACTGTTTTTTGCATTAAGGTAGGACAAAATGATGTGTACATATGATCAATGGTTTGATAAAAAAGGATGGCATCAAAAAGATCATGCTTTAGGTACTCAAAGAATGTTTCTGGGGCAGAGCCAAGATGTCAGAGTAGAAAATTCTAGTTCTTCCCCCACAGCCCATAAAATACCTGTAAAGAATGACTCTCAACAAACTGTAGAGCAGCAGGAACCACAGAATGACAGAATGGAGTAGATTTCCAGCCCAGGGTGACCTGGAAGGCTGATGGGAAAGGTCTGTTGCACCAGACATGGAGCAGAGCACAGCCCAACCTGGGCCATGTGGCACCTTGAGAAGCAGGACCAGAGTAGGCCTTGAGGGTGGAATTCCCAGCAGAAGTGCAGGTTCTCAGATCCCTCAACCCAGAGGTGAGAAAGGCAGCTTCAAAAGTCAGGGAAGGGATTTTTCAGCTGGGTAAGAAGGGAGCAGGGTCCCCCCAAGCTCTGGCCCCAGGGGGCAGCTGCAAAAGCAGGAGCAGCAGTGGGCCAGCTTCCATTGTTGGAGTCCTCAGATTACAACCCTTGTGGGAACTGAGCACCTGATCTGAATCACAGACATGAGCCTGGTCAGGGAGTAACTCTTGATTGTAAATAAACCCTTGATTGTGCCACCTTGTAGATCTTACAGGTTCCCAGAGTGTACCCTAATCTTGACAAAGGACCCAAAAGTCAAGCAACTGATTTGGAAAATGCAAAAAAAAGGGAAAAAATAAGATTGTAGAAGATTACTTTCTTGGTGAACAGGTATTTTCTCCCATCCTTTCAGATGAGAAAGAACAATGCTTAACATCAGGGGAAGATATAAAAGTCAAAGCTTCTGCTTTCCAGACATCCAGCATAAATATGCAATGCACTCAGGTCATGGAAAAGCTAAAAAAGGATTTTGAAAATCAAGTAAGAGAGGGGGAGAAAAATTGGGAAAAGAAATGAGAACAATGCAAGAAAATCATGAAAACTGATTCAATGCCTTGCTAAAAGAGACTCAAAAAATACTGAGGAAAATAACACCTTTAAAAACAGGCTAACTCAATGGACAAAAGTGATCCAAAAAGTCAATGAAGAGAAGAATGCTTTAAAAAGTCAAATTAGCCAAATGGAAAAGGAGGTTCAAAAGCTCACTGAAGAATATAGTTCTTTAAAATTAGAATGGAACAGATGGAAGCTAATGACTTTATGAGAAACCAAGAAATTATAAAACAAAACCAAAAGAATGAAGAAATGGGAGATAATGTGAAATATCCCATTGTAAAAACAACTAACCTGGGAAATAGATCCAGGAGAGACAATTTAAAAATTCTGGGACTACCTGAAAGTCATGATCAAAAAAGAACGTAGGCATCATCTTTCATGAAATTATCAAGGAAAACTGCCCTGATATTCTAGAACCAGAGGGCAAAATAAATATTGAAAGAATCCACACCAATCACCTCTTGAAAGAGATCTAAAAAGAGAAACTCATAGGAATATTGTAGCCAAATTCCCGAGTTCCCAGATCAAGGAGAAAATATTGCAAGCAGCTAGAAAGAAACAATTCAAGTACTGTGGAAATACAATCAGGATAACACAAGATCTAGCAGCTTCTACCTTAAGGGATTGAAGGGCATGGAATATGATATTCCTGAAGTCAAAGGAACTAGGATTAAAACCAAGGATCACCTATCCCACCAAACTGAATATAATATTTCAGGGGAAAAAATGTCATTCAATGGAATAGAGGACTTTCAAGCATTCTTGATGGAAAGACAAGAGCTGAAAAGAAAATTGGACTTTCAAACACAGGAATCAAGAGAAACATGAAAAGGTAAACAAGAAAGAGAAATCACAAGGGACTTGCTAACATTGAACTGTTTACATTCCTACATGGAAAGATAATATTTGTAACTCTTGAACTTTTATCAGTATCTGGGTAGTTGGAGAGGTTACACACACACACACACACACATATGTAATATCTCTCTCTCTCTCTCTCTCTCTCTCTATATATATATATATATATATATATATATATATATATATATAGAGAGAGAGAGAGAGAGAGAGAGAGACAGACAGACAGAGACAGGCAGAGATAGAGAGGCAGAGAGCACAGAATGTGTTGAATAGGAAGGGATCACATCTAAAAAAATAAAATTAAGGGATGAGAGAGAAATATTTTGGGAGGAGAAAGGAAGAAATGGAATGGGGCAATTTATCTCTCATAAAAGAGGCAAGAAAAACTTTTTTCAATGGAGGAGAAAAGGGGGGAGGTGAGAGGGAAAAAAGTGAAACTTCCATCAGAATTGTCTCAAGGAAGAAATAACATGCACACTCAATTTGGTATGAAAACCTGTCTTACACTACAGCAAAGGAGGGGAGAAGGGGATAAGCAGGGTTGGGGGGATGATGGAAGGGAGGGCAAATGGAAGAAGGTAGCAAGTAGAAGTAAACACTTTTCGGGAGGGACAAGGTCAAAAGAGAGAACTGAAGAAATGAGGGGCAGGATAGGATGGAGGGAAATGTAGTTAGTCTTACACAACATGACTATTATGGAAGTCATTTGCAAAACTACCTTTATAGCCTATATTGAATTACTTGCCTTCTCAGTGGAGGTCAGTGGGGAAAGCAGAAGGAAGAGAAGTTGGGACTCAAATGTTTAGGAACAAATGTGGAGAATTATTTTTGTGTACCACTGGTAAATAAGAAATACTGGTAATGGGGTATAGAAATTTATCTTTACTTATAGAGCAAAAGAGAAGATGGGGATAAGGGAAGGGAGGGTCTTAGAAGAGAGGGCAGATTGTTGGGAGGGGCAATCAGAATGCAAAGCGTTTTGAGATAGGGGGAGGAGAGACATGGGGAGAAATTTTGGAACTCAAAATTATGTGGGAATGAATATTGAAAACTTTAAATAAAAAAAGAATATTTCTTACATTAAGGGCTGATATTATTATTGTTATATTGATTTCTCTATTATATATTAGGGTTGTATCTAGTGGATCAATATACTCAATTCCTGGGTCATACTTTTGAATGGTTGAATATTATTCAAGGTTTACTTGATGTGCGAGATCAATGATTACTTTCTCAGAGAGGTCCAACTATGAGGATTTCCATCAGAAAAAATTCAGTCTGTGTTTGAGTATGTATCTAAAAGACTTGTTTGAGGTTAAGTAACTTTCCACATTATTAATAAATTGCAGGGTAAGGATTTGAATCCAGGACTTCCTGATTCTTTTATACCACACTGCTTCTCTAGCGTTTACAATAATTAGAAAAGATGGCAGTGGCAGTGGTAGTGGTATTTTGGGTCATGTTACAGCTCAGAATTGCATATTATTCTAGCTTTATAAAAACTTCTAAAATACTCAATTTTGAAGATATTTGATATTTGAAGATAGTATGAATTTTACTCATCAGATATCTTCTAAGAAATGAATGAGATTTTATATTTGTATAGAGATTTAATTTTTGCAATTGAATAAGGAAATGACAAACCACTCTAGTATCTTTACCAAGAAAAGTGCAAATGGGGCCATGAAGAGTTGAATACCAGTGAAACAACTTAACAACAAAAATTTTTATATGCTATTTTATGCAACAATTCTGTGAGTTAAGAAACATAAACATACCTCCATTTTCAGATGATGAAACTAAGGTTTTAAGTTTATGAAGAATTTACTTGTGATCACATAGTGAGTAACTCAGAGAAAAACTCAAGTCCAGTTCTGATTGCAAACCCAGTACTGTTTCTGCTATGTGACACTTCTATTATGATATCTATTAAGATACACACACACACACACACACATATATATATACACACACTCATATATACTATATATATGTACATACATACATACACCTACATATATATACCTACATATACATATGTGTACATATATATGTATACACACATATACATACACACATATGAAGACTTGAAGAGGGAAAGGACAATATGGGAACCTCTTGTATTCCTTATATCAGTATCCAAGGAAATGGAGAGCAAAGTGAAGGAGACCACAGTTAATTTCCACATATTTTTCAAAGAAAATATCAGGAAATAAAGGTAGAAAACTTAGTATGGTGTTCTCCACACTTATTCTGTGAAAAAGAAAATATTCACATGAAGAACAACAAAACCAAGTAGAAATCCAAACAATTTGGACTCCTAAAAGCTTATAAATTTTTCACTGTAATTTTTTCCCATTTTTTTCTTTCTAAGCTTCTTCCTGCAATCATTTTCTTCCATAAAAAGCAATGTTGTATAAATACTATTGAATGAAAAGCTCATGCAATTTCTAGCCTTAGAATTAGGTTTTCTCTTTGTTTATTTCTTTGCTTGTTGTCTATGAATCTGCTAGCTGCAACATTTGAATAGCATCAAATCACAATAGTTTCTATTAAGGAAAGCAATTTGCTCAGATGATATATCTGTAGTTAAATCTAAAAGAAACGTTCAATCAGTGAGACAACTTCTAGAGGTGTGGTTATTATAAGAAGCTCATCATTTTAGGAAAGTGACAGAAACAACTAATCTTTATGGATCAAAATACCCTCGGGACATTACTGTCTCATGATAATCACATACCATGCTGTGTCTTATTGCTTAGAATTTGTATTTTCTTAGAACAGAAAGACAGTATCTCATGATAACCTTGCTACTAATAAAAAGCATATCCTGTAGGTGGTCCTGAGTCATGTGGGTCCTGACTTTCAAATCAGTTTCTTGGGAAGACTACAGAAGCAACAGAGGTGGATATATGGGATATGTTAGATCTCAAGGCTTAGAAATAAAAGGGGCCAGTAGACCAGAGGTGTCAAACTCAAATCAAAATGGATCCCTGCTCCCAAATATTGACTAACAAAATCACAAATTAACCTTATCTTTATTTATTTTGTTCGACATTTCCCAATTACATTTTAATCTGGTCCAGGAAGCACTCGAGAGTTTTGTGAACCTTGAGTTTGACACCTCTGATCTAGTCCCACCCTTTGTTTTTACAGTGAGGAAACAGAGATTCAGAATCAAGAAGTGTTTTGCTCAAGATGGCAGAAAAAAGCCTCATCTAGTATCACCTAGACTTACAAAACAAGGGTACAGGGAGCCCAGAAACCAAAGTCTGAAAGGTAGAGTTCAAGGGAAGGGGCACAATCATGACCTTCCCTAGTGCTTTGGTCTTGACTCAGTAGAGAGAGGGCCTGAGTACTCTTGAAAGTGCCATGAACAATCTGTTGTGCTAATTCTTACTATACCTGCACTGTAGCTATATCTAATCACGATCAGGGTAGGTTCCCACAGTGCGGTTGGAGATATTAGATGTGGAGGGGTATTGGACTTTCTGAAATTTTATGACTTGTCTTAGGAATAAGAATCTCCTTTATAGCTATGCAGGGTCCTACCATAGGGTAGCTAAGTGGTGTGGTGGATGGAATACAGGGTCTGAAGTCAGGAAGACTCATCTTCCTGATGATACTTACTGACTGTGTGATCCTCAGTAAGTCACTTAACCCTGTTTGCCTAAGTTTCCTCATCTGTAAAATAAACTGGACAAAAAATGGCAAACCACACCAGTATTTTTGCCAAGAAGACCCTACATGGAGTAACAAAGAGTAGGACACAACTGAAAGGACTGAACAAGAACAACAAAAAGGTCCTACCAGAGTTATACTCATTTTCATGGAGATATGAAAAAGTTTAAGGTATGTAGTTCCTGAAGAACTAAAGACTGCCCCTTTGCCCCCCAATGCACATACTTTATTTTCCTTTCTCTTCCACACAAATATGCACAAGTTAATTTTCAAGCAGGTCTGTCAGCCCATTTCATGCTAGAGTGACTGTAGCATAAAGGACCATTTGTCTAATCTTTTTTAAAGTCAATTATTCAATCAGCAAATATTTATTAAGTGCCTACTATGCACCATGTGCTGTGCTAAGCACTGGGGATACAAAGAGGTGAGAGACAGTCCCTGCCCTCAAAAAGCTCACAATCTAATGAGGGAGACAACATATAAAACAAATATATACAAATTTCTCCTGCTTCTCCTTTCCCAGGTAATCCACTTGTAATTGTCTACAGAAATTATAACCTTGTTCTTTGCCGGAACAATTATAGGTAATTTAATCAGCTACTTGGATTTATTACCTCTGTGGTTTCAAATCCAATGTCCTGATCAACATTCCTTCCCCTATATTTTGGTCTGCTAAGGTTGTATCTGGAATATTGCTCTTCTACATTTTAGAAAGCACAATGACAAGCAGGAGGGAATCCTAAAGGAGGACCATCAGCTTGGTGAGGGGCCAAAATTATATTTCTTTTCCCTATGTTTCTGTTTAGAAAAAGACTTTCTGGTGTCACAGCATGCTAGGCCAGACCAAAAGTTCTAAAAGAAGAGAGCCCAGTTTCCAGGGAAGACAGGTTTCCATTTGATATGAACGCAGATATTTCTGGTCCCAACTAGATATGTCCTTTGAGTGAGGAAGATCCCCTACCTAGAACTTGGACCATATCTGTAAGTAATAGGGAGCATCATTCCAAAGTTTCCAGGGAAGACCAACACCTTTGGTGTGAGGGCTTGCTGAGCCCTTTTCAGTGCTGCTCATCCAGCTTTGTTGTTGTTGACCTTTTCACCAAACTCACCTGTGGCTGCAAGAGCCTGTATCATGCCTGGGAGCCACACTCTGGTGAAACTATCTCAGCAGACAGGTTAAATATGTTGAAGGTAACTGACAAGTATCAAAACCATTCGTGAGATAGGGGAGACTGCCTACCCCAAAATTGTGAAGACTTCCCCCAGCAGAATGGGCTAATGGAACAATTTGTTCCAATGACCATAAAGACTGCTGAAACTGAAGCCCTCTGTGGAGGGCTAAAAACTTGGTCAGGTATCAAAAACCAAGGTCAGTCACTACACGACTTTTGTCTTTCTTTGATGACTCAGGAAGAGAGAGTGAAGCTGATGATTTTGTTCAACTCTGCCTCACTTAAATCCAACTTATACACAAATCAAGATATCATTCTGGGAATATCATTGATCCTCTTAACAAATGAAGACAAACAACAAGGTATAATAACACTACATTCCTATAAATACAATATTCAAGAATATTGTTACCAATTATCTTCTAATTGCTAAATCCAACGACCATTGTCAATCTTCATCTTTCTTGATGAACATTTTCTTTTTGGAACATTCAAAATTGTTGACCCCCCTCTCCTACTGAATAATTTCTCCTCTCTGGGTTTTTTATGTCAAGCTATTAATCCCCAGATCCTTATTACCAACTATTTATCGAACTTTTGAACTAAAATTCCTCTGGATGTCTCAAATTCAGCATATGTAAAACATAACTTATATTTTCCTCCAAATCCACCCCTCTTCAAACAACTTTATTTTTGTTTATGGCACCACCATTCTCCCACTCATGTAGATTCACAACCATTGTGTCTTCCTCTATTCTTCACTATCCCTAAACCATATATGCAAATCAGTTGACATATCTTTTTGATTCTACCTGGCATCTCTTCCCTCTTCTCACTATTCACGTTGTGATCACCCAGCTTCATTACTTTTTAAACTGTGCTTCTAGCCTCTTAATTGGCCTTCCTCTCCCTAATCAATTCTCTCTCCCGTCCTTTCTACTTACAGTTGCCAAAGTGATATTCCTAAAACATAAGTATGACCATGTCATTCCCTTGCTCAAAGCAAATTCCAGATCCAGATTACTTCTAGGGTCAAATACAAATTCATCTGTTCAGCATTTAAAACCCTCTGCATTTAAAACCCTTCACAACATGGCTGCAAAATGTATTTTTCAAACTTATTTTATTTACTTTTCATGTATTCTAGCTAAACTGATATTTTGGTATTCTTCACACATTTCATTTGATTATCCTATCTCTTTCTTTGTAGAGCCTATCTTGCATGTCTCATATATACTTCCTCCTCATTTCCACCTCTTAGAATCCTTAGTTTCCCTCAAAGCTCAGTTCAGACATTATCTCGTGCATCTGGATCCCCAGATGCTAGTGCCTTCCATCTCTCCACAT
Organism: Potorous gilbertii; assembly: GCA_028658325.1. Classification (NCBI taxonomy): domain Eukaryota; kingdom Metazoa; phylum Chordata; class Mammalia; order Diprotodontia; family Potoroidae; genus Potorous; species Potorous gilbertii. The sequence goes on from CM053769.1 coordinate 146,479,918, forward strand.
CCACCAAAGAGTCCTGCCTTAAATTTATTTTCATAGATCTATTCTATATATACTTCTGTAAATGTCATCTCCCCATATAGAATCTTATATTTTTGAGTGAAGAGACTTTCATTTCTTTCTTTGTATCACTAGCATTTGGCAGAGTTCCTGCCATATGAGGCAAATAATAAGTGTTTGTTGATTGATTTATTGATAGGGATAAGGAATGGACCTTTGATCTCATTGAAATAAGGTACCCAAGTATAAGGAAACTCTCTCTATTAATGAAGTTCATCCCTTTCTTCATAAGTTATAGTCTTAGAGAGTTGACTAGAAAACTGAGAAATTAAGTGACAGGTTCACAGGGCTAACAGAGGCAGAGATGGAATTTCAACCAAGGTGTTCTTGGCTTCATGACCAAGTTTCATTCCACTCTGTCAATCTAATCCAATACAATCCAAAAAACATTTGCAAACAATACAAAAAACAGATACTGAGTACTGACTGAGTATACAATTAATAAAAAGGACAATTTCTGCCCTCAGAAAACTTACAGTCTAATGAGGGAGACAACACATAAAAGGAGGCAGGAAAACTCAGGAGGTAATTGGCACAAGGATATCTTATTCTTCAGAGTTCAAATCAGGCAGGAAAGGCAACAAATACAAGGCAGAGTGACTCAAGAGTCTTGTTTCTTCCCTATCTAAAGAAAGATATTGGGAGTTTAATACTCCACCCTCCAGCTCTCCAAACAGAGGGGAAAAAAGGCTGAAGGAGGGGGAGTCAAACGAGGCTAAATATTGTGGCATGGTGGTGAGTTTAGAAGCGATTATTTTAAACTGGGAAGGGGACCTTGTTCTATGGAGTTTAAACTAGACAAGGCAGCATAAGTAAGGTTCATCTGCATGTATATTGAATTTACACTTGGCATTCTACTCAGTTTAGTATTTCTATGATAATTGATCTTCTTTGTAATTTTGACCATAAACCATTGATCAATATCAATGTAAAGGAGGCCATAATATCTATCTTAACATGTGCAAAACTAACCAATAGGACATATGCAGGATGTCCCCAAAGCCTTAGTTTAGTTTTAAATTACTGTCTAAATGACTTTTCTATAAGATGATTATCTTGCTTCTCCTTGATGAATTAATGCAGATGATGAATTAAACTCTTTCTTAAACTTCTTTTTCCTCATTGTTCACCCCTCTGACTCCTGTTTTGTACCAATCCCATATTATTCCCCTATAATTAATAGTCTGTTTATATAGAATTTGCAATGATATCCTTTCTATACCTATAAGTACCCACAGAAAATGATCTGGCTTTGGATACAGTTTGCTTCAAAGGTGATATCTTGAAACATTATTGTTTCTTAAGTTCAAGAAAAGGAATGAATTCAAAGAATCCCAGAATTGAAATATACCTCAAAAGCCATCTAACCCAATTTTTACACAAATAGTAATCTTCTCTATAGCATACTTGATATTTGTTTATCCATCCTTTGCATTCAGATTTCAATGAAGGGTCACCTTCTCAAGGCAGCCCATTTCCCTGTTTGGATACTTCAAAGTTTTGCATTATATCAAACCTAAATTTGCATTTTTTTCAATTTAAACCCGTTGCTCCTTGATCTGCCTTCTGGGTTGAGCAGAACAAGTTTATTCTCTCTTCTATATTAGATCACTTAATTTTCATCATCATCATCATCATCACCACATTAATAATAATCATAGCTAGCATTTATATAGCACTTGATGTTGTTATTCAGTCATCGAGTAATGTTTGACCTTTCATGACCCCCATGCACCATATTGTCCATGGTCTTCTTCTTAACTCCAGGCCCAACCACTCTGTCTACACCTAGCCACCGCCAAAGTACAAACATTGTGTTAAGAGCTTAACAAATGTTGTCTCTTTTAATTCCTACTTTAACCCTGGGAGGTTGGGAGGGAGGTAGATTATTTCCATTTTACAGTTGAGGAAACTGGGACCAACAAATTCTATAATTTCCCCAGTATGTAAGGCTGTAGTATATAGTACATAAGATTCAGGTCTTTCAGACTCGAGGCCTAGCACTCTGTCCATTGTGCCGTTTAGCTGCCTTGGCTCAGAAATTTGAAGACAGCTATAATATATTCTCCAGTCTTTTCTTCTTCAGTTTAAACATCCCCAGCTCTATTAGATTATCTATATATGTTACAAACTTGAGATGTCTCACCTTTGTCACCTACCTTTTTAAGTTCTCTACGTGGTACCATGGACTTCACCTATACTTCTGATGTTGTCTGATAGTGGCAGTGAAACTATCATTTCCCTAGGCCTTTATCTCCATAGATGCTATATCTCTAAACATAACCTAAAATTGCAACCATTTTCTTGCCTGGTTATATCGTACTGTTGACTTTCATTGAACTTGCAATCCAGCAAATGCCCAGAATGATTATTTACTCATGTTTCCCCTACATGATTTTTTACATTTGTGCATACTATGTAAATTATATATATTATACTTGACCTTATTTGGTTTCTCACTAATATTCCAGCTTATCAAGATATTTTTGAATCCTTGTGCTGTCTTTGAGTATGTTAATGTTTACTATATCTTTGTATCATCTCTAGCTTTAGCAAGTATATCATCTGTGGTTTATGATGGCCATGAAAGTAGCATCTTTTTTTGTTTTTGTTTTGCTAAAAGTGCCTCTCATTGAATAATGTAATTAAAGAAGGTCTTTTCCATCCATTGATGGGCCTGCCCATTATGGAAAGTTTAATTAGGGAAGCTGTTTTGAAGGAGGGTCCCAAGTACCTTTTGTTTTTTCTGTTGAGGCACTGAATCAGAGCGTTATACTTTCTGAGTCTAAAGAGTGTATAAATAATATGAGGATGAGGTTTTACTTTAAGGCTTGATTTTTGTAAGAAGTTTTGAGTACCAGATGAGGACTCTGGCAAGCCCCTTTAAGGAGCTCCCCGATTTTGAAAACCCAGGTGTCAGTGCTTCACTCTCTGGTAACTATGGTCAGACAGTTGGAACTGTCTGCTGAATTATGATAAGACAGAGGAAGCCATGTTGGTTGATCTTTGATTTCTCTGTATTTTCTTTGAAGTTCAGGGTGCTGATTCCCCTGAACTAGGTGAATGACATATATGTGCTTGGTTAAAGGAATGATACATGTGCTTGATTAAAGTGATTGTTAACCCCTCAAAAGTTGCCTTTCCTTTATGAATGTAGATCTAAGAACCTGTGATAGTTGGTCCCCCTGTGTGTGTTGGGGTACTTATTGTTACAGGTTTTATCCAAATCATTGATTAAAAATATTAATATAAAACAGGCAGAGATGCCTGAGACAATCCACTGAAAATCTCTTTCCAAGTTAATCAAATAGTCCATGACTGTTCTTTGATTCTGGTCATTTAACCACTTCTACATCCATCTAATTATATTATTATCTAGTCTACCTCTTTCCATCTTTTCCGCAAAAGTAGCACAAAACATTTTTCCATGAGAATTCCTTGGTCTACCCCTTTTAGTTTTTCTCCTTTTTCTTGTCTTTCTTCCCTCCACAAGATTTTGAGTTCCAAATTTTCTCCCTATCTCTCCTCTGCCCCCACACCATAATACCATGCATTCTGATTACCCATTCCCCCAATCTGCTCTCCCGTTTATCACACCCCTCCCTTCCTTTATTCCCATCTTCTCTCTTTTCTTGTAGGGCAAGGTAGATTTCTATACCCCGTTATCTGTATTTCTTATTTCCCAGTAGCATGCAAAAACAATTCTCAGCATTTGTTTCTAAAACTTATAGTTCCAACTTCTCTGCCTTCCTTCCTACCCATCCCCACTGAGAAGGCAAGCAATTCAATATAGACTATATATATGTTGTTTTGCAAAAGACTTCCGTAATAATCATGTTGCAAAAGACTAATTATATTTCCCTCCATCCTATCATGCTCCCCATTTATTCTATTCTTTCTTTTGACCTTGGCCCTCCCTTAAAGTATTTACTCCAAATTACTCCCTCCTCCCATTTGCCCTCCCTTCTATCATCCCCCCGACCCTACTTATCCCCTTCTCCCCTACTTTCTTGTAATGTAAGGTAGATTTTCATACCGAACTGAATGAGCATATTATTCTTTCCTCAAGCCAAATCTGATGAGAGTAAATTTTTTCTTATTCACCTCCCCCACCTCTTTACTCCTCCACTGAGAAAAAACTTTTTCTTGCCTCTTTTATTAGAGATAATTTACCCTATTCCATTTCTCCTTTTCTCCTACCAATATATTCCTCTGTCACCCCTTAATTTTATTTTTTAGATATCATCCCTTCCTATTCAACTCATCCTGTGCCCTCTGTCTATATATATACACATATATATGTGTATCTATCTATCTATCTATACGGGTGTGTGTGTGTGTGTGTGTGTGTGTGTGTGTGTGTGTGTGTATAATCCTTCCAACTACCCAAATACTGATAAAAGTTTCAAGAGTTATAAATATTATCTTTCCATGTAGGAATGTAAACTGTTCAACTTTAGTAAGTCCCTTATGATTTCTCTTTCATGTTTACCTTTTCATGCTTCTCTTGATGCTTGTATGTGAAAGTCAAATTTCTATCTTCAATACTTTAATATTTTCATCAAGAATGATTGAAAGTCCTCTATTTCATTGATTGACCATTTTTCCCCTGAAGTACTATATTCGGTTTTTCAGGGTAGGTGATTCTTGGTTTTAATCTTAGTTCCTTTGACTTCTAGAATGTCATATTCCAAGCCCTTCAATCCCTTAATGCAGAAGCTGCTAGATCTTCTGTTATCATGATTATATTTCCACTTGAATTGTTTCTTTCTGGCTGCTTGCATTACTTTGACCTGGGAACTCTGGAATTTGGCTCCAGTATTTATCGGAATTTTTGTTTTCAGATCACTTTTAGGAGGTGATCAGTGGATTCTTTCAATATTTATTTTACCCTCTGGTTCTAGACTATCAGAGCACTTTTCCTTGATAATTTCATGAAAGTTGATGTCTAGGCTATTTTTTTGATCATGACTTTCAGGGAGTCTCACAATTTTTAAATTGTCTCTCCTGGATCTATTTTCCAGGTCACTTGTTTTTCTAAAGAGATATTTCACATTGTCTTCTATTTTTTCATTATTTTGGTTTTGTTTGGTAATTTCTTTGTTTCTCATAAAGTCATTAGCTTCCATCTACTCTATTCTCATTTTTAAATAACCATTTTCTTCAGTGAGCTTTTAAACCTCCTTTTCCATTTGGCTAATTCTGCTTTTAAAAGCATTGTTCTCCTCATTGACATTTTGGATCTTTTTTGCTATTTGAATTAGTCAATTTTTAAAGATGTTATTTTTTTCAGCATTTTTGCGTCTCTTTTGGCAAGGTGTTGACTCGTTTTTCGTGATTTTTTTGCATTGATCTCATTTCTCTTCCCAAGTTTTCCTCCATCTCTCTTACTTGATTTTCAAAATCCTTTTTTCGAGCTCTTCCATGGACTGAGATCATTGCATATTTATTTTAGATGTTTTTGATGGAGAAGCCTTGATTTTTATGTGTTCCTCTGGAGGTAAACGTTGTTTTTCCTCATCTGAAAAGATGGAAGAAGATACCTGTTCACCAAGAAAGTAACCTTGTAGAGTCTTATTTTTTCCCTTTTTTGAGCATTTTCCCAGTCAGTTATTTGACTTTTGAGTCCTTTGTCAAGAGAGGGTATACCTGGGAACCTTTAAGTTCTCAGTTCCTCCAAGGTTGCAAAATCATGGGAGAGGAGTTTGCTTCTCTCCTGCCCTGCGCTCTGGTCTGGGAGCTACAGCAAGCTTTTCTGCCCAAGATCTGTGCATAGAATTCCCTGTCCACAACTGCCTCCAGCTCCATCAACAAATGCTCCTCCTCACCCCCGGCCCACCTGTCAGGGCTGAGACTCAGATCAGTGGCTCCATTACCCCAAGGTCCTTAGGCCAAGTTTCCAAAAATGGGTGTTGCAGCTGCTGTTGCCTGGGGCTGGAGTTAGGGGAGGTCCCTGCTTCCTTCTCACCCAGGTGAAAGAGCTTCCTCACTGACATTTGAAGCTGTCTCGGGAGTTTGTAGGTTGAGAAATCTGGGCATCACAGCTGCAGTGGGTGGTATCCTGAAGCCTGCTGTAATCCTGTTTCTACCACCACATGGCCAAGTCTGGGCTGTGCTCTGCTCCAAGCCTGGTGATATAGACCTTTTCTGTTGGCCTTCCACGCCGCCTTGGACAGGAAATATCTTTCACTGTGCCATTTTGTGACTTCTGTTGTTCTAGAATTTGTTTAGAGCCATTTTATACAGGTATTTTATGGGCTGTGGGGGGAGAATTACAGCAGGTCGTCCTTCTACTCTGCCATCTTGGCTCTGACCCCAAACCCTGGGCTGTTTTTTTAAAATTTATTTTTAGATTTTGACATTCTTTCCCACAAAATTTTGAATTCCAATTTTTCTCCCCATCTCTCCCCTGCCCTCACTCCATAATACCAGGCATTCTGATTACCCCTTCCCTCAATATATCCTCCCTTCTATCACATTCCACCCTTCCCTTATCCCCATCTTCTCTCTTGTCTTGTAGGGCAAGAAAAATTTCTTTACCTTATTACCTGTATTTCTTATTTCCCAATTATATGCAATAATAATTCTCAACATTCATTTCTAGTACTTTTAATTCCAACTTCTCTCTCTCTGCCTACTCCCTACCCATCTCCACTGAGAAGACAAGCAATTCAATACAGGCTATATATGTATCATTTTGCAAAAGACTTCCATAATAGTCATGTTGTGTAAGATTTCCCTCCATCCTACCCTGTCACTTTTTTTTCCTATTCTCTCATTTGACCTTGTCCCTTCCCAAAAGTGTTTACTTCTAGTTGCTCCTTTCTCCCATTTGCCCTCCTTTCTATCATCCCCCTCACCCCGCTTGTCCCCTTCTCCCCTACTTTCCCGTATTGTAAGATAGATTTTGATACCAAATTTAGTGAATATGTTATTGCCACCTTAAGCCATATCTGAAGAGAGTAAGATTCACTTTTCCCTTCTCCTCTCCTCCCTTTTCTTCTCCATTGAACAAGATTTTTCCTCTCTCTTTTATGAATGACAGCTTGCTACATTCCATTTCTCTCTTTCTCCTCCCAATATTTTCCTCTCTCACCCTTAATTTTATTTATTTGTTTATGGATATCAACTCTTCTGATTCAACTCAATCTGTACTCTCTGTCCATATGTGTATGTGTGTGTGTGTGTGTGTGTGTGTGTGTGTGTATGTATGTGTGTGCATGCAAAATCCCTCTACATAGCCCACAACTGAGAGAATTCTCAAGAGTTACAAATATTATCTTTCCATGTAAGAATGCAGTTCAGCTTTAGAAAGTTCTTTATGATTTCTCTTTCCTGTTTACCTTTCCAGGTTTCTCTTGTTTCTTATGTTTGAAAGTCAAATTTTCTATTCAGTTCTGGTTTTTTCATCATGAATTCTTGAAAATCTTCTATATCATTGAATGACCATTTATTCTCTTGAGATATTATACTCAGTTTTGCTGGGTAGGTGATTCTTGGTTTTAATCTCAGTTCCTTTGAATTCTGGAATATCCCATTCCAAGCCCTTTGATCTCTTAATTTTGAAGCTGCCAGATCCTTTGTCATCATGATTGTATTTCCACAATACTCAAATTGTTTCTTTCTAGCTGTTTGCAATATATTCTCCTTGACCTGGGAACTCTGAAATTTGGCCAAAATATTCCTTGGAATTTCTCTTTTTGGGTCTCTTTCAGGAGATGATCAGTAGATTCTTTCAATATTTATTTTGCCCTCTGCTTCTAGAATATCAGGGCAGTTTCCCTTGATAATTTCATGAAAGAAAATATCTAGACTCTTTTTTTAATCATGATTTTCAGGTATTCCTGTAATTTTTAAATGGTATCTCCCGGATCTAATTTCCAGGTCATTTCTTTCTCCAATGAGATGTTTCACATTATCTCCTATTTTTTTAATCTTTTGTTTTTGCTTTTTAGCTTCTTTGCTCATCTCATTGTCATTAGCTTTCCTGAACTCTACTCTCTCTTTTAAAGGATTATTTTGTTTAGTGAGCTTTTGAACCTTCCTTTCCATTTGGCTAATTCTGCTTTTTAAAAGCTCCTTTTCGTCATTGGATTTTTGGACCTCTTTTTCCAATTGAATTAGCTTGTTTTTAAAGGTGTTATTTTCCTCAGCATTTTTTTTGGTTTTCTTTTATCAAGCTACTAACTTGCTTTTCAAGCTCTTCCATAGCCTGAACCCATTTCATATTCATTTTCGAGGTACTGGAGGCAGAAGTCTTGATGTCCTCTGACAGTATGCCCTGTTCTTCCTCATCTGAAAGGATAGATTGAGATGCCTGTTCGCCAAGAAAGTAATCTTTTATGGTCTTATTTTTTTCCCCTTTTTGGGCATTTTCCTAGACAGTTAGTTGACTTCTGAATCCTTTGTCCACAGGAATGGTCCTAGTGCTCTTCCTCCCCCCAGTAAGGTGCTCAAAGGTGGGGGCAGGGCCATCACTGAGGGTTGACGTTCATATCAGTTGCTCAGTTGCCTATGAGACTTTAAGCTGAGCTGCCTGGACAGTGGACCCAGTCTGCTTACACAGCCACCATAGACCCCTGCTGCCTACTACTGGTGCTGCCACTGCAGTTGCCACTACCTGGGGCCCTGTTCTCCTCCTGCCCAGCTGGGAAAGTCCTCCCACACTGAGCTTTGCAGCTTTCTTTGTTGCTTGTGTGTTGTGATCCTCCCTACTTGGAAATCTGCCCTGTCAGGTCCTGTTCTTCCCAGTCCTGCGTACTCAGGACTGGGCTCTTCTCCACTCAGCATCCCGTGAGATAAACCTTTCCTGTAGACCTTCCAGGTTACCTTTGACTGGAAACCTTTTTCATTCTGTTACTTTGTGCCTTTTTCTGCTCCCGAATTTGTTCAGTCATTTTTTATAGGTACTTTGTGGACTATGGGGGAAGCATTAGAGTACATATGTCTTTCTTCTCCACCATCTTGGCTCCACCCCTATTATTCTCATTTTACAGATGAAGAAACTGAGGTAGACAGAGGCAAGCAACTTGCCCAGGGTCTCATAAGTAAGTGTCTGAGTCTGGTTTTGAATTCAGTTCTTCCTGACTCCAGGCTCAGTAGTTCTATCTTCTATATTACCTAGCTGCATATATAAATCAATATACTATAAATTGAGTATATATTTGGTGCTTCCCTTTTCTCCTCATTTCCCTGATATGGCTACTGTACCCCAAATTCTATGGAAACCTCACTTTCAAAGACTACAAATGAACCTTAATCACCAAATTTAATGATCATCTTTCATTCAAAGGACTATAGAATCTCTGAGGTGTAAATATCATTGAAAGTGATCCCATTCTGCACTTACCAGGGTAGGAATTCCCTCTACAACATTAACAGAGGAGACCATGTACGCTCTCCTTTGAATATTTTTAGTGTCAGAGAACACATTTGTTTTCCCTCCATTCCACTTTTGAATAGCATTGATGATAGAGAAATGTTCTTTCTACTGGGGACATCTGAAATGGATGAAATCTGCCCATCTAAAGTTGTCATTCATTGCTCCTAATTCTACCATCTTGAGACAGTAAAAAATGTCTAACTCATTTTTTATGTAATTGTCCTTCATATATTCAGGGACAAGTCAACCAAATTCCCCCACCTAAGCTTCTCTTATTCAAGCATGGAAGCAACAAACATTTACTTGTGCTAAGTACTTTGTTTAATGCTGGTGATACAAATAAAAGCAAAAAGAAAATATGATCCAAGCCTTCAAAAAAAATCCATATTTTAGTGAGAAAAGAAGACACATTAAAAGGAGCTGAAAAGTAGGGTTTGGAGGGAAAAATATATACATAAGGGCCTGGTGGTAAAGTCCAGATAATCAGAAGCACTAATACGATGAGAATAAAATATAGCCACCCTTGTTCTCAAAATGGAAGTCCCAGAAAGAACTTTCTAATGAAATAAATGAAACAGCATGGCACTGAGGAGATAGCAGGCTTAGTGGACACCTTAGGAATGGTGGTAAAATTTTAAACGTCAGGCTAAATGTTTTCAGTTTTCTAAGTCTATTGTCATATGACTTATTTTCAAGTCTTCTTAGTATCCTGGTTAATTCTTGATCTTATGTTTCTAAAATATGATACCTGAAACTGAACATGGTACTTACAATATTATATGTATATATATATATATATATATATATATATATATATATATGTATAATATTTTACAATATTGAAACTATATATTATTTTATCCTGGATACTACATTTCTATTTCTAAGAAAATATTAGCTATTTTGTTGTTTGTCCCACTCTTGACTTATAGTGAACTTGAACTTCATTTAAACTCCCATAACTTTTTAACATGCATCTCTCACATTGATTTTTGAATGCAGTAAATTTTATTTGATTATATTTCACTCTTCTTGTTTGATTTATTGGCAGCAGTTGACATTGTTGATCACACCTTTCTTTCTCAATCCTCTTTTCCACCTTACGCTCAGAGACATTACATTCTTCTTTTCCTATTTATCTAACTCCTACTTCCTCTGTCTTTGTTGACTTCTTGTATATTTCCAGATCCCTTTATCTGAGTGTTACTCCAAGGATCTTTCCTTCATCCTCTTTTACCTATTACTTCACCTCTTTACAATCTCATTCATTTTTATAGTTTCATTTATGAATGATAATATCTCTATCCAGATTTTCCAGCTCTTATTTCTCTCCAAAATTTAAATGCACGTCCCCAAAGATCTCCATTTGGATATTTTAATGATACCTCAACCTGTCAAAACTGAATGTACTCTTCCTAATCTTGTCCTCCTGAAACCATTCTTTGTAAGTAGTATCGCCCTTCATTCTTTTACCATGCTTGATATTATGGAGTCATCTTTAATATTTTCTCTTATCTACCTTCACATCAAACTACTTATTTGACTTAAAAAATATATATCACTTCCCACTACTTCCATCCTAGTAGAACATTATTAAAGTCAGTATGGATTGTTGCAATAGTTATCTAATGAGACTTTCTGCCTACAATACTTCACTTAGTACCAGACAAATTTACCCTATGTATAGATCTGGTCATATCATTCTATTTAAAATCTTTAGTTGTTAATTATTAATAGGTAAAGTTTCAACTCCCTAAACTATCATTCAAGCTGATCCACAAAGAGACACCACTCTCTCTTTCTAGATTCATTTCTTTTTAAATTTCTTTTAAATATTATTTTGCCAAATTTGGCATTTATTTTTATAAGATTTTGAATCCCACATTTTTCTCTCCCCCTTCCCTCCTGTTTTGCAAAAAGGGTAGACAATTTGATATACATTATGGACGTGTTTTCATGCAAAATATATTTTCATATTAGTCATAGTTGTAAAAGAAGAAACATCAAAAGGAAAAAAAAATACCATGGAAAAGAATAAAGTAAATGGGAAAAAAAAGCTTTGGTCTACATTCAAAGTCCATCATGTCTATGTCTGGATGTGGATTGCATGTTTCTTTGTGAGTCCTTTGAACCTGACTTGGATCAATGTGTTGCTGAGAAGATCTGAGTCACTAATAGTTGTCATCCCACAGTACTATTGGCATGGTGTGTACAATATTTTCCTGGTTCTGTTCATTTCACTCTGCATTAGTTGATATGGGTCTTTCTGGGTTTTTCTGAAATCTGCCTGTTCATAACTTCTTATTGCACAATAGTATTTAATTGTATTCATGTACCACAGCTTGATCAGTCATTACCTCCAACTGATGGGCATCCCCTCAATTCTAATTTTGTGTCACCACAAAAAGATTTCCTATAAAAATTTTGGTACATGTAGGTCCTTTTCTATTTTTTATTTTCTCTTTGGAATACACACCCAGTAGTGGTATTGCTATATCAAAGGATATGCAGAGTTTGGTTTCCCTTTGGTCATAGTTCCAAAGTGCTCTTCACAGTGGTTGGATCTGTTTACAACTCCACCAACAATTCATTAATGTTCTAATTTTCCCACATCCTCTCCAAAATTTATCATTTTTATTTTCTTTTTTGGTCATATTATCCAATCTGATAGGCGTGAGGTGGTACCTCAGAGTTGTTTCAATTTGTATTTCTTTAATCAAAAGTGATTTATGACACTCTTTAATATGCCTATAGAAAGCTTTGATTTTTTCATCTGAAAACTGCCTGTTCGTATCCTTTGACCATTTGTCAATTGGTAAATGGCTTGTGTTCTTATAAATTTGACTCAGTTCTCTATATATTTGAGAAATAAAGCATTTAACAGAAACACTTGCTCTAAAGATGATTTCTCAGATTCCTGCTTTCCTTCTAATCTTGATTGCATTGGTTTTGTTTGTACAAAAGTTTTTTTTATTTTAATAGAATCAAAATTATATATTTTATATTTCATAATTCATTCTATCTCTTATTTGGTCATTAAATTTTCCTTTCCCCATATATATGACAGGTAGACTATTCTTTGCTCTTCTAATTTGCTTATTGTGTCACACTTTATTTGCAAATCATATACCCATTTTGACCTTATTTTGGTATATGGTGTGAGATGTTGATCTTTGCCTAGTTTCTGCCATACAATTGTAGTTTTCTTAGCAGTTTTTGTCAAATGCTGGGGTCTTATCCCAAAGGCTGGGGTCTTTGGGTTTATCAAATACTATGTTACCATGATCATTGACTACTGTGTCTTATGAACCTTTTCCACTCCACTAATCCACCACTTTATTTCTTAACTAGTGCCAGATGGTTTTGATGATTACTGCTTTATAATATTGTTTGAGATCTTGTATTGCTAAGCCTTCTTCCTTTGAATTTTATCATTAATTCCTTTGATATCCTTGATCTTTTGCTCTTCCAAATGAATTTTGTTGATATTCCTTCTAGTTTTATAATTTTTTTTTGTAATTTGATTAGTATGGCACAGAATATTTAAATTAGGTTAGAATTGTCATTTTTATTATATTGGTTTAACCTATCCATAAACAATTGAAAGTTTCCAATTGTTTAGATCTGACTTTATTTGCATGATATGTTTTGTATTGTGTTCATATAGTTCCTGGATTTGTTTTGATAGGTAGATTGTCAAGTATTTTGTATTGTCTGCAGTTATTTTAAATGAAATTTCTCTTTCTATCTCTTGATGCTGAGCTTTGTGGTTTTATAAAGAAATGCAGATGATTTATCTAGGTTTATCTTACATCCTGCAACTTTGCTAAAATTGTTAATTCAAGAAGGTTTTTAGTTGATGCTGTAGGGTTTTCTAAGTATACCATCAGGTCATCACAGAGTGACAGTTTTGTCTCCTCATTGTCTATTCTAATTCCTTTAATTTGTTTTTCTTCTCCTATTTCTGTAGTGAGGATTTCTAGTACCATATTAAATAATAGAGGTAACAATGAGCATCTGTGTTTCACCCTGATCTTATTAAGAAAGTTTCTAGCTTATCCCCATTATATATAATGCTTGCTGATGGTTTTAGATAAAAACCATTTGTCATTTTAAGGAAAACCCCATTTATTTCTATGGTCTTTAGAGTTTTTAATAAGAATGTATGCTATATCTTTCAAAAGATTTTTTTCTGTGTCTACTGAAATCATCATACGATTTCTCTTAGTTTTCTTATCACTGTGGTCAATTATGCTGATAGTTTTCCTAATATGGAACCAGCCCTTCATTTCTGGTATAAATCCCACCTACTTATCATGCATTATTCAGGTGATAAATAGCTGTAATCTTATTGCTAACATTTTATTCAAAATGTTTGCACCAATATCCATAAAGGAAATTGGTCTATAATTCTCTTTCTCTGGACTCTTCCTGATTTAGGTATGAGCACCATATTTGTTTCACAAAAGGAATTTGATCTTTTTCCTTCACCTATTTTTCCAAATAGTTTATATAGAATTTAAGTGATTGTGTTTTAAATGGTTGGTAGAATTTTCCTGCAAATCCATCTGGCCCTGTATTTATTTTCCCCTAGCGAGTTCATCAATGGCTTATTCAATTTCTTTTTCTAAGATGGAATTATTTAGGCATTCTATTTTCTGATCTATTTATTTGGGTAATTTATATTTTCCTAAATATTAATTGACTTTACTCAGATTATCTGATTTATTGGTAGGTAATTGGGCAAAACATTTCCAAATGATTGCTTTAATTTCTTCTTCATTGATAGTGGATTCATCCTTTTCATTTTTGATACTGGATATTTGATTTTTCTTTATTTTTTAAAAATCAAATTAACTTATCTATCATATTGCTTTTTTCCGTAAGATCAGCTCCTAGGTTCATTTTATTAGCTTGCTAGTTGTGTGTGTGTGTGTGTGTGTGTGTGTGTGTGTGTGTGTTACTTTAAATATTATTAATCTCACTTTTGATTTTTAGAATTTCCAATTTAGTTTTCATATGGGGATTTTTTTGTTTTTATATTTTAAGTGGCATATCCATTTCATTGATCTCTTTTTTTTCTTATTTTGTTGATTTAAAATGTAGAGAAGTAAATTTTCCCCGAAGTTCTTCTTTGGCTAAATCCCATGTATTTTGATATGTTGTCTCATTGTTCTCATTCTCTTCCATGAAATTATTGATTGTTTCTATGATTTGTTCTTTGATCCACTTATTCTTTAGAATTAGAGTATTTAGCTTCCAGTTAGTTTTTAATCTATTTTTCTACTGCCCTTTGTTGAAATATATATTTATTGTGCTATGATCTGAAAAGAATGTATTATTTCTTCCTTTCTATATTTGATTTTGAGGTTATGTCATAATTCATGTTCAGTTTTTTTGCGTATGTGCCATGTATCTTGCTTCATTTAATGCCACTTCTCTCTGTTAGTATGATCCAAACAAACTAAGCAATTCATTATTTATAGACTGTATTCTCTTCAATTTCCTATTCCTTTGCTTTTGCTTATACTATTTTTTATGCTGTGAATTCCCTTACTTTCCTTTGTTACCAATTGAATTCTTAAACATCTAAAATTCAACTCAAATTTCATCTTCTACAGAATTATTTTTGGTCCTCAATCATAAAATTTTCCTTCAGACCTAAGCCCTCAGAAAGGACATTGCATTTTTTCATTCATTTAGTGCAGTCCTACTCAATAAACTCCAGTGACTTCTATTGCCTCTAGGATCAAATACATAATTCTATATTTGTTATTTAAAAAGCTTCATAATCTAGCCCCCTTCTATATTTCAATTCTTCTTATACCTTACTCCCTGCCATGTACTCTGTGACCCAGTGACACTGACTTCTTGGCCATTCCCTGAATAACACATTTTATATCTCAGCTCTGGGCATTTTCTCTAGCTATCCCACATGCTTGGAATGTTCTTTCTTGTCCTCTCTGCCTTTTAGCTTCTCTGACTTCTTTTAAGCCCCAACTAATATCCCACCTTCTATATGAAGTCTTTCCTGACATCTCTTAATTCTAGTGTCTTCCTTCTCTCATTCATTTCCAATTTATCCTATGTATAGCTCTTTTATATATAATTATTTGCTTCTTTCCCCCCTTTAGATTGTGAATGCCTTGAGAGCAAAGACTGTCTTTTGCCTCTTTCTGTGTGCCCAATGTTTAGCATAGTGCCTGGCACACAAAAGTGCTTAATTGACTTAGTCATTAGTTTATTGACTTAGTCATTAATTTATTGACTTATTCATGTATTATTCTGTATTTTAGTCCTTTGAATAGACATCTTATTCCTTCACTATTTTGAGCTCCATGAGGTCAAGAATAATTTCTAAACTTTGTTTCTTCCTTAGTGGTATAATGGCATGCTATGCACAATAACTTGTTCACAAATTTTTGATGAATTTAAGCCTGTTCATTTTGTCAGGGCATGTCAGAGCTTGAGATATCTTTTAATAGTCTTTGAGAACCATAATAGCGCATCGAGACAAGACTTTAGTGGAGACTTTAAACATTATTAACCAATCATCAATCAATCAAGAAATATTATTAAACACTCAACTCAGGAAATACTTTTTCTCGAAGGAGATTCTTGAGAGGAGTTATAAAGAAAACCAGAGATTTTGAAGGTAGAAATCAAGAGTAAGTTCATTCCAGGCATAGAAGGTAGTCTGTGCAAAGGCCTAGAGATAGGAGATGGAACAGGCAAATGTGCAAGACAGCAAGTAGCCCAGTATAGTTGGCTTGTAGAGTGAATGGGGAGAAGTAATATATGAGACCAGAAAAGGAGGAAGAGATAGGGTAGTGAAAAGCTTTGAAAACAAAAAGAGTTAATATTTTATCCTAAAAGTAAGTTCATAAATACCAGCTATGTACATGGAAAAGTTAAATAACTGTATAGAACTTTCAGTAGTGGTTTTTATAAGGATTTACATGGTTAAGTGTCAAGCAAATGCTACAAAAAATAATAACTATTAACTCAGAGACAAATGTAGCCATTGGGAATTGAAATTCTGAAGAAATTTCAATGAATGAGTTTTGACTTGAGTTAATTCTAAATGATGGGTGGGATCTGCGTTGCTGAAGTAGTGAGGCAAGGACATTGCATCATGTGTGTTTGTGTGTATGTAAAATAGTGGGTAGATGCCTTGCTGGAGAAGAATTGGGAAAAAGATTAGCATTCAGAAATTGCTTTTTAAATCAGGTTAGAAAGATGTTGTAGAAGGTCCTTGATTGACACTCCAAAGAATATGAATTTTCTTCTCCCAGTGATAAGAAGTCCTTCCCTAATATCTGTGAAGTCAAAGGAATCCTCTTCTGTATGGGCAGGATACCTTTTTTCAATTCTTAGGAAGAATAGAAACTTTCCCTTTCTAAGCTAGAGGCTAAAAAATTTTACACAGATCCATGAGCAAAATGCATCTGACATGACAAAACTACAGACTTCAGTTAGATTTGCAAATGTAATCTTGTCACAGTAGATTATCAAATGATTGGAACAGTGGAAAAAATGAATTGGGGTTTAAATTTTTATGAAAAAGCACTTATATTGTGGAATAAGACTTTTTAATGGACTGCAGGCATTAAACAGACCTTGTATTAGACTTTGAAATTAATGGGTCACTGTATAACATTCCAGTTTTCATAGCTTGATAAGATTAATGCTTGCTTATATAGCAAATTCAATGGCTCATTTAATTTCATATGAATGTTTAAAGTTAAATTGCTTTTGGATTAAGTCTAAACTCATTACTCATTTTAATGTCTGAAAGAACTTTCATTTTTCTTTCATTTTATTTAATCAAGTGCATCATCATTAAGTAAGGGCTAAGGACCTAGATAGCTAAGAAATAATATGAAAAAGGGAAATTTATTAATTTAGTTTGAAAAGAGTCTTATTTGTTATAAACTTTATTTAACATTATGCCCCATTAAAGTTTAATGTTGAAGGAGTAGGGGGATACCGGAAGGGGAGAGATTTAGGACAACTTTCTCTTTTCTTGAAAATAATGTATTTACTAAGCAGTACATTCTACTATCTAAAATACCCCATGTTTTTATAGAATTTAGATATAGAATTTATCTGAAATTATTTCTAATTTTCCTTTTTACAGATGATGAAATTCACTTAGAAAGAATGGAAGTGATTCAGGTCTCCTAAAGTGGCAAAACTAGTATATAAACTGAGTTTTGCTGATTCAATCCAGCCAGTGTTCTTCCTATGACACTACTGTTTGAAAACATCATGATCTCTTGGACTTAGGGTTTTCATGAAGGTTTTATCTTATGTAAGTTCATTGAGTCATTCACTGTTGCATTAACATATTCATTCAATTAACATGTAATCAGTACTTCCAATATAAAAGATCCTATACAAAGTTCTAAGGAAGATGTACAAATATGTAATAGTCCCTGACCTCTAATAGAATTTATTGATATGACAAATAAGGTATATGGGATAATAACTACAATACTATTTAGTAGGTAGCCTCATGAAAAGCTAATAAAGAATTATATGAATTCATAAGAGGGGAATCAGGGATGAGTTCATAAAGCTTGAGGAATTTCAACAAGATAGAGATTGAGGAGGGGAAAAGGTATAGGTATTAGCATGAAAAAAAGGTAGTTTTGCCATAAGAGAAGAAGGGTGATACATGTTTAGGAAAGGAATAGTCAAGGATGGAGCATCAGGTATTGTGAAAGGAGGTGTTTGAGATAAAATTGGACTTGTATTTTGTGTCAAGTTATTAAAATACTTCAAAGTCCCTTATAAATACTCATATTAATATACTTTTCTGAGTTTGTCTTGGGATTGGATTGGATTTTAGTTGATACTTAAAGGAAAACAGGGAGGTCAGTAGTTAGAATAGAATAGGGAGAGTGTTCCATGCATGGAGGGGTGGCGGGAGAGGGTGAGTGGGAGAGGGGGCAGAGAAAGTTCCAATTCAACTACTTTAAAATCAGAAATATTTGAAAGTCCTCTATTATATTTAAATCCATTCCTCCCACTAAGTATTATTTATTAATTAATAGATCAATTATTGTATTATTAATTAATATTACATTAATATTAATTAATATATGAGTGTTGTATTATCTTTTCTTAGCTGTGTTTATGGTTTTTTTTGCCATTTTGAATATCGTAGTTCAAGATTTTCTATCTTTTACAGCAGAAGCTGTCAGGTCTTATTCGGACTCAAGTTCCTCGCTACTTGAACTTGCAGGATGCTTGAATATTTTTTCTTTGGTGTGCAAATTCTGGATTCTGTCTATGACTATTGGGAATTTTCTTTTGGGAAGTTTATTTTCTTCTACAGTAGATGATAGATTTTTTTCTATTTTCACTTTGTGAATTTGTTTTACTAGATCATGATTTCTTGAAATATGTTGTCTGGGTATTTTTAAATGGTGTTTTCTTGGTAACTTCCATCATTTTCAAATGATCTCTCATTGACTTGTTTTTCAGGTCAGTTGTTTGTTGTGTCAGATAACTTCTGTTTTCTTTTTTTTCTATCTTTTAATTTTTTTCTAGTTTTTCTTGCTGTCTCATGGAATCATTTATTTCTATTAGGTCTGTGCTAATTGTCAGAAAGTATATTACATTTGAAGTTTGTTACTTTCTGTTTATTCTCTTTCTGATTCTTTTCTCCAGAATTATTTCATTTCCATCACTTGTTTGATTTCTCATAGGTGTTAATATAGTCCTTACTGAAGATGCATGTTTTTCTTTGAGCCTTGGCAGCTATAGTAAAATTATTCGCTTTTTCTAGATTGGACTTTTAAGTATCTTTGAAACTATAATAATGCTAACCAGTATCTTATGCTTATGCTTTTTGGCTTTAGTGCCTGAATTGAGGCTTTATGCAAGTGCAAAGCTCCATCTCCTTCTATGCTGTTGAATTAGGGTTGCTGGTCCTGCTTTGCCTGGACTTTGTAACCTCTCTTCATACATTGGCCTCCACTTTCTGTGGTATGTCCATGTCAATATCCCTGATAGGATCTTTGAATTTCAGAGCAATGTATCTTTAGGGTCCTCTATGATGTCTTAGAAATTATGTCTTAAACCTCATAACCCTTGGAGCTGGGGTATCTCAGCCTGACTGCTGCCATGGCCAGTCTGTTTTCTGATACTCCCAATTGTTTCCAAAGTCCACACTATGGGTTTCTGACCCATTTTATGGAGTCAGACTCTTCTTTACAACTTCTCTTAATCTGCTTTCTAAGATAATCTAACTGCTTCCAAATAAGGAGTCATGAAGGCTACAGATCAGCTCAAACAATCTTTTGTAGTTTTGAGAGGCTGTCAGTGTGTCCCCTTTTCTATTTTCTACTATTGAGAACATGTTTATGAAGAAAGGTAATATTGAACTAACAACTATTTTTACAGGGTTATTTAACTGGTTCATATAAGATAAAATAGAACAGCAATAATAAAAGAAGCCCATTTGACTTAGTGGAAAACAGTAAAGTATTAAAGATCACCTTCTAACCAACTTTCTTCCTTGCATATACTAAACTATACATGATTGATGTGTGCAAGCACAGAGGTGATTCTTTAGGAAACTTCTGATGGTCAGTATTAAATAAAACAAAACATAGAAGCATGCTCATACAAAATTTGCTACTGTCATGGAAAATGTTTTATATTAATACCAATTGAAAGAGGGGTCTCTGATAGATAATGTTTTTCAAAGTCTAATGTTCTTCAGTGATTCAATTTGAAGTTATTATGGTGTCTTCAGAATGATACTTGTCTTCTTCATTAATAATACCTTCCTATAACCACTCAAGAGAGCTAAACATAGGTATCCACATAGAAGGAAAACAAATAAATCAGCCAATGAACATTTATTAAGCACCTCCTAACGACAGACAATGTATTAACTAGTAGGGATAAAAAAGCAGGAAAAGAAAAAACAGCCATTGCCCTCAAAAAGCTTATAATCCAATGGGGGAGAGAGGAACATGCAAACAAACATATACTTAACGGAGGGAATACACTAAAATTAAAAATGATTAGCTTTTTTACACACTAGTTTTAAACTAGTTTTTAACACACTTGTATTAAAAAAGGAAGACATCCAGTATAAGATGGTAGTTTTGTTAGGATTTAATGGAAGCCACAGAGGTCAGAATGGAGGAATTAGAGTGTTTCAGGCATGGGAGACAACCAGAGAAATTGTTTAGGGCTACTATATGAAGTGTCTCATTTGTGGATTAGCTAGGAGGCAAGTGTTGATTGAAGACTGAAGAGTACATGTCGGAAAATAAGATGTAAGAATCTTGGAAAGGTAGGAGAGGGCCAGGTTATGAAGGTCTTTGAATGGCAAATGGAGAATTTTGTACGTGATCCTGGAGGCGAGAAGTCACTGGGGTTTGTTGAGTAGGGGAGTGACATGTTTTGATGTACAATTTAGGACTGGATGGAAAATAGATTGGACTAGGGAGAGAATTGAAGGCAGGCAGACCTGAAATGGACAGTCCATTTAACTAGTCCATCAACGCATATGCCTTGGATAGGCACTACACATGGACAATGAACTGGGCCCCGAATAGGAGAAAAAGAGTAGTCTAGATTGAATTTGGAAAATTTGTGTTGCACTTTCAAAAATCCTTAACTGCTCCCTATCATCAAAATTCATTTTTAAGCACTAAGAATTAGAAATAGTAATTCTGCAAATATTTCCTATTTAAGTACTTTCATAGATGCAACGATTGAACACATAAAGGTGGGGATAGTTATGCCCTAGGTTCATTGTATTGCAAGTTCATCTGATACACATACTTCTAAAAATGCACATAAATTTGGTCAAGAAAATCTGCCATGATTTTCCATATAAAATTCACACATTCCCATCTGTGTGTGTTCTAAAAAGATTACAAAGTTGGTCTTTACCTGGGGAGAACTAAGTTGAAGTGTGTTATAAAATGAATTATTCAACGTGATTTCACAGCCTGCAGGGGTCCTGCACCTGTCTGGAATGCATGTAGACCTGATTAGATAACATTTGTCAGCTGTGTCAGCTACAGGTAACTCCCTGGTTAGAATTCTGTTTCTTTCTTGAAAGTAGAACCAAGTAATGTTCCACGTTTCACGGCATTGTAGAGGATGTTGTATGAGTGTCACGGTTAGACATTATACAGCTGTTGCCAAGATAATAAACTATTTGCAATACCACTGTCTGCCATCTTTCCATACACTGATAATGAATGGGAAAAATAAAATCAGAAATACTCTTTTTTCTTATTTGAAGGTCATTTGAGCCGAAGTGTAATAGATTTGTGTTTTAGTTATGGAAGTCACATTAGCAATTTGAATTTCTTCAACCTGCCTTATTCTTTTTGAGTTTTACATCTTCACCCTATCTATCTTTCTCTTGCTCAGACCTCCCCCTTAAATATTGATACAGGGGAGATCTTGTGATAGGATTTTTAGTTTTAATTAAAATATATTTATTCCAATGAGGCTTTTAACTGATGAGTTGATTGACTTTAGGTTATATTCATGAGTTTGACACAGGACTAACCAAAGCATTCTTCATTTCATTTGCATTTGCTCTATCTTATTAGACTAAAAATAGCCAAGTTAAAGTGGGGTGGATGGTGGGATAGAGCACTAAATTGAAAATCAGAAGAACTCTATTACAATTTTGAATACCACAAATTTACCTTGGACAAAATCACCATGGGTCTGTTTTCCTATCCCTCAAACCAAGGGGCCCACAGTTTAAGAAGCACTGAAGGAGCAAAAGTGCAAAAGATTTCAGAAGTGCTGAACTAGATAGTTTTAAGAATTATTACTTTAGATTTGATGACACTGTATTCCTATGAACTTGATTGAACTTCAGGTTCTAGATTTGTAAAATGAAGGATTTGGATTAGATTAATTTCCTATATGTATGGAACCTATAACCCATATGTCTTCTCTGGCAGAAGTCCACATCCATTTTGTGAGTGATGATTTTCAATTCCTTCATTTCCTTCACCTTATCCTTGAGATACCCAGGATAAGGTGAGGTGATAATAGTGGTGTGTGTGTGTGTGTGTGTGTGTGTGTGTGTGTATGGGAAGAGATTATGGGAGGAGATAAGGAATACTAATAGTGAAGCACCTGGCTGAAGTGGGGTAGAAATAGTGCTACTGGGTACCCTTTCCTGCTGAGAATCTTGTCAAAACTTAGGAAAATTATATATGGTGTAATATATTGTTGATAGCAACAATGTGGTGTGAAAGGCCAGGGTCCATGTTTTGAACCACCAATAAGGACAGGAGAAGGCATTTAGCAAAGAGTTAAGTCTTTGGGCAATTATTAAATGATAGTTTTTTTCACCTCGATATTTCACTCTTTGTACATGTGTTAAAACCGACAACTTCAGCTAGACACAGCCAGAAGCTAAGGTAAAAATAGCTTCTTTGGTTCTCCTGCGTAGCCACATGTAACTCAGGGTAAATTCATGGTTATATTTCACATCCTCAAAATGGAGAAATGTTGGTTAGAAGACAGTATGGTCAGTTAGATTCAGAGCTAGTTAATTGATTGAGTCCCAAAGACTAGTCAGTATTTATTTAGTATTATTTTAGAGGAATGTTTCTAGTGAAGAGATTGAGTATCTTGGATCATTGTATTGCTGAGAATAGCTGTCATTCACAGTTGATCATCTTACAATATTGTTGTTACTTTCTGTACAATACATTTCACTTACCATCAGCTCATTCAAGTCTTTCCAGGTTTGTCTGGGAGCATCCTGCTCATCATTTCTTATTGCACAATGGTATTCTATTATGGTTACATGCCAAAATTTGTTCAATTATTCCTCAATTGACAGAAATACCCTCAATTCTAATTCTTTGCCACCATAAAAGAACTACCATGAATATTTTTATACATATAGGTTCTTTTCATTTTTTAACATCTCTTTTGGGATGCAGACATAGTAGTGATATTGCTAGATCAAAGGATATTCATAGTCTTTTAGCCCTTTAGGCATAGTTCCAAATTACTGTATAGAATGATTAAATCAGTTCACAACTCCACCAACAGTACATTAAAGTCTCATTTTCCCCACCTCCCTTCCAACATTTGTTTTTACCATTTTGTGTCCTATTAGACAATCTTATAGGTAGGAAGTAGTGTCTAAGAATTGTTTCAATTTGCATTTCTCCAATGAAGTTAGAGTATTTTTTTTCGAATGGCTATAGATAGCTTTGATTACTTCATCTGAAAACTGGTAATATTTTTTATCATTTATCAATTGGGGAATGGCTTGTGTTTTTTGTAAATTTGACTCAGTATCAAAGAAAGTTGGTTAAAATTTTTTCACACTTACTATTGTTAACGGTATTTCCCTCCACCTATCCCCACCGTTTATTCTATTTTCTCTCTCCTTTCTCTCTCATTTCCTATCTCAAAAGTGTTTTGTTTCTGATTACAGCTCCCATAATCTCTTCTTGCTTCTGTCACTCCCCCTTTCTTATCCCTGCCCCTTCCTACTTTCCTGTAGGGTAAGATAGATTTCTGTACCCAATTGAGTATTATGTTATTCCCTCTTTGAGCAAATTCTGATAAAAGAAATGTTCACTCATTCCTCTTTGTCTCCACCCTCTTCCTCTCCATTGTAAAAGCTTTTACTTTCCTCTTTTATGTGAGATAATTTACCCCTTTCTACCTCTCCTTTTTCCTTTCTCCTAATAAATTCCTCTCTCATCCCTTAATTTTATTGTTTTGGATATCATCCCTTAATATTCAACTCACACCTGTGTACTCTCTCTCTCCACACATGTACATACAAACATATATACCCTATACATACATACATACACATACCTACACACACACACACACACACACACACACACACACACACACACACACCCTAATAATGAGAAAGGTCTTATGAGTTACAAATAACATTTTCCCATGTAGAAATGTAAACAGTTTAAAGTTATTAAGTTCCTTATAATTTCCCTTTCCTGTTTACTTCTTATGCTTCTCTTTAGTCTTGTATTTGAAAGTTAAATTTTTTCTTCAGCTCTTTTAATCAAGAATACTTAAAAGTCCTCTGTCTCATAGACTGTCTATGTCTCTCCTTGAAAGCTTATACTCACTTTTACTGGCTTGGTTATAATTCTAGCTCCTTTGCCTCCAGAATATCATATTCTAAACCCTCTGATCTTTTATGGTAGAAGCTACTAAATCCTGTGTTATCTTGACTGTGCCTCTACAATATTTGAATTGCTTCCTTCTGATTACTTGCAATATATTCTCCTTGTCTTGGGAACTCTGGAATTTAGCTATAATATTCCTGGCAATTTTCATTTTGGGATCTCTTTCAGGAGGTGATTGGTATATTCTGTCAATTTGTATTTTACCTTCTTATTCTAGAATATTGGGACAGATTTTCTTGAAAGATGATGTCTAGGCTCTTATTTTCTTTGCTGAGCTTTTGTACCTGCTTTCTCATTTGACCAATTCTGCTTCAATCAGTGGCACAAAAATACAAGTTGGGCGGAGCCAAGATGGCGGAGTAGAAAGACTCACCTATGCTAGGTCCGAACCCACAGCCCATAGATTTCCTGTAAAAAGAACTCCTGACAAATTCTGGAATGGTGGAAGCTGCGCAGCAACAGAGTGAAGGAGATTTCTGCTGCAGAGAGCCCTGAAAAACCGACCGCAAAGGTACCCCAGACGGGAGCGGAGTCCTGTCCTGCCGAGTGCTCCCCTCCCCCGCCCTGGCCACGCAGAACTGAGAGGAACAAGCAGAGCCCAGCAGGCGTCAGGGACCTGAATCTCCCGCAGCTGCGAAGGTCCCTCCACCCACAGACGCACAGGTCAGTGAGAGAGACAGGCTGAGAGGGGAGCGGGGGATCTCCGGGACTCGGACCCCTGGGAAGCGGCCGCTGAGGCAGAGGCTGAGGCAGCTCAGCCAGAGGCAGAGGCAGCTCAGCCAGAGACTCCCAGAGCAGGCTGGAGCTCCACC
>CM053769.1:146505859-146520878 GCA_028658325.1 Potorous gilbertii
AAAAAAAAAAAAAAGATTTAATACGGATTTTCGAGACATTATCAGGTCCAATCACTTGATGTCTCTGAAATTTTGTTTTTCGGAGAAGAGTAGGGCAGACTTATGGTCCAAATATCCTGCTATTCTCAACTCAATGAAATCCAGATTGGATTCCCTCCACCCCAGCCTACAGGAAATTATTTTTAAGTTCATTCCATTTCTTCCTGATGCTTTATCTGAAAAGGAATATCCTAAGCTATACCCTAAGGTTTGGCTCTTCCTACCAAATACTAGTTACACAGGGATCCTTCTCAATAGTAAATAGTGAGAAACCCATTTACCTAAGCCTAAAGCAAATGGAAATCAAAGAAATTATGTGAATTAGAATATATGACAAAAAATAAAGTGAATACTTCTGTGGCTGGGAGAAAGATATTTCAGCTCAACTCAGAGACATTCACTGATCTTACCCAATTGTAAATTCCCTGAAGTCTCTAGTATGGCAAACTGGAAATAGGAACATATTTGAGATGCCAGCTCCTCCACATGTTGCTTTCTCCACAAAGTCTTTTCCCTCCAGAGTCCTCCCTCTGAAAAGAGTCTGAAATTCTCTGTTTTTTCTTGAAACTGGAAACAAGAAGGACTTTTCTCTCTCAAGTTCTTGGTAATGCTGACTCTTTCTCCAGACTGGATGCCAAATATTCTTGGATTGTAAAATGTAAGCTATAGCTTGCTCCTCAGAAATGGAAAATCCAAAAACATGTCAGGCATGCCATGTTCCCTTAAGCAAAACAAACACACAAAAAGAAACTAAGACAGAGAACAGCTACTGAGCACATGTAAGAAGATGTTGTCCAATGTCTTTTAAAGGAAAAAAAAAACTTCATATATTATGGCCAGGGTTATGTATGTTGGAGAAAAATTTAACTGATTTGTGATTGTTAAATTTTCAATGTGAGATTTTACACCTTGGAAATAAAAAACACTGCAAATCAGGCTTATAATTTTATTTGTTTTATTATTGTATTGCTCTCCTACACTTAAGAAAGTAATAGAAAAGTATTAATATTAATGAGTAACCATAAAAGTATGTTGTATGTATTTTTTTCCCAGAGAGTAGATATTTGATATTTACCAGAACAACACTGAATGTGGATCAGAAGGATGTGTCAAAGTTTTGATTACTGTTTATATAAATGTGGAATTTAAAAAACACTGATGGGGCAGAAAGTACTTTTGTGCCCAAACTAGTCAGCTGGGCTGGTGAAACTGATGACCTGATAGAAGATATTTCCACCACTTCTCATAGTAATGGCAAAACATATAGGGTGGCTCCAATTGACTGTTCCATTCTGCTCACTTCTCCATGGGCTTCTCGAGAACCCAGTATTGACTGGAGATGTCTTCCAAAGTCTCCACCCTACACTGCTTTTCTAGAGAACTTGCTTTATGATGTGACGGAGAATTCCATTAAGGAGTTCTTTAGAGGACACAGTATCAATGCAGTACATTTACCACCAAGCCCAGTAATTCAGAAAGGTTGAAATATTTTGGTTATGCTGAATTTGAGGGCTTGGACTCACTGCTCAAACTTTTGAGCCTGAATAAAGAGCATGTAGGCAATAGAAGAATAATGAGTATATGTTGCTGATCAAGCACAGGCTAAAGACCAAGACTATCATTTCTTTGGTGGTGACTGGAATCCAAATTGGGATTCTGGCAAGACCGACACTGACTGCAGGTCTTGCCCTGCCACAGACAGCTTTGATGACTACCCTCCTCGAAGGGAAGATGATAGCTTTGCAGACAAGTATCATGACCGTTATGATTCAGACTGGTACCGTGATGGTCCCCAGCGGGACATGGATCAATATGGAGACCAGGAACAATATGACATAAGAGACAGCAGAGACTGTGATAGAGGCTTTGATTCTAGGATAGGCAGTGGCAGAAGAGCATTTGATAGTGGGTTCTGTCAGAATGATAGCAGAGGAGGAAGAGATCGCCACGAAGACAGATGTGATAGACTAGATGATTGGTCATGGAACTCAAGAGATATGTACCCAAGGATGAAGATTCATCAACTAGCACCACACATTCTAGCTGAGCTGCTTCCATCTTTCGGGGAGCAAAGTTAGTGGATTCAGCTTCCAGGGAATGAGCAGTAGAGGAACTAGTACAAAGGAGCAAGAGAAAGTACAATGTCAGCTGGAGGAGCCCAAACTAGAAAGACGGCCACGGGAGAGAGACCAAAGTTGGCAAAGTGAGAAAACGCAGGAATAGTCAAGGACCAGAAGTGCATCTTCCTTCACAGACTGGGAACACAGCTCCATTTGGCAGAAACACATGAAGGAGGGAGAGTGAGAAATCCCTAGAAAAGAAAACATTCAGCATGGAAGAGGACTCTCAGTCTCCAACTTCCAAGCCTTTTAAATCAGATCAGTTTCCCTTAAAGGTGATATCTGCAACCCCACCAGAGGAAAATGTCTGGATGAAATGAAAGTCCAACCCTCCTGCCCGATCTCAATCTCAGACTCTTCAGAGCAGCAGTCTCCCACAAATGGTGGAGGAAAGATAACATCCCAGCAGTCTGAGGAAGGACCACCTAATATATTTCAAGGAAAGATGAGAATAAGGTAAGTGGGGTGAGTGTGCTGAAAGGCCAAAATCGGAACTCCAACCGTGGTCCAGTGGATGGAGGAAGTAAAGACCATTGGAAGAAGTGTGAAAAGATGGCAGAAGAGATCAAGATTCAAGACCTGCATCTGAGCCTAAGAAGTTTGAAGAAAATCCGGCCTCTAAATTCAGTTCTGCCAGCAAGTACGCAGCTCTCTCTTGATGGTGAAGATGAAAATGAGAGCAAAGACTACAATGAATAAATCTCCATATCTTGTACTTTCTCCCCATCTCTTGGCATTCTACAGCATTCGAGAGCAAATCAAACCTCTATCCAGATATGACAAAATAAACTCACTATCTCATGAAAGACCTTTGTTAATTTTGTTTTACGAAAAGAAAAAAAAAAGGAAAATAATGAAATTCTTTTGCATGCTGCTGCAGACTTTAACGTTATTAAACTAACTAGAGAATTTCCAAAAAGTGTAGCCAGAGATAGAGAAAGACTTACAGCTTTTTAAAAGAAAAGTTCTTGTGTGTTTTAGCAGTATTATATAACTGCCTGGAAGAATAGTGCCTTGAGCACTCCTTTTAGTAGAAATGTTAATAATATTAATGGGTTGGTTTCAGAAAGCTGGTTAGGAGATAGGACAGATACAAGGAAGGAGGTGGGTTTTCTCCCTCTTGATTTTACTATCTTAGTATAGCATATATGAATTCTGAAACATTATCTGAATAAAACTTCCATCCTTGAAGATAAGAAAAAAAAGATTGCTACTAAATGTTTACCATGTAAAACTTGAGATGACAAGGCCTAATACTGCTTTCTGCTAGATGATCATTTAGTTTATAGATTAAGCTGAACATCCTTCAGTTTTTACTTTATTAGTAGAAATCTGGTGGTTCGTAGCATGCAGTTGGGATATGCTGGATTCTTATTTACATACAACGTCAGACTCCCTAGAGATTCCATGGATATGAAAGGGTTTAAGATACCAAACATATGTATGCCTATACTGAGGAGAAAGTGTCTCTGGAGACTATGCTCCTGGGTAAGCAACCTAAAGTTACTGGGATTTGAGAATATCTATGCTTTTAGAGAGAATTATGGTAAATACTATTTCAGATTCAAATATCATTTGACATTTATTTGTAGAATTGTAAGTGGGTGGTGAATAGATGTGCCTGTTAGACATCTGTGAATTTATCTTGGGATAAGGAACTAAAGAATTAAGTATTTGAATTTGCTACAAAAAGTTGAGAAGTACACAAAAAGATTTTACTGTCCCACTGAATTAGAGAAGAGTATAGGTCACTTATTTCTACCTTCTAAATAATAATGTTAATATTCCTCTTCATTAATTAAAATGGTAGAATGTAAGCTCCTTGAGAGAGGAATTTTTGTGTTTTTTTATCTTAAGTGCCTTGCACATAGTAGGTACTTAAGTGTTTACAGATTTGAAGTACTGGAAGTAGGAAACAGAAATATTATACAAAGGTTTTCAATGACATAGTTATCATGTTGTATATAGTATGTCAAGACTGGAATAGACTAACCAGAGATTGATTTTATGTAAATGTGGACACAGTATCACAGTTTGCCATTTTATTGAAGCAATGCTGTGTGTGAAATGACTTTTAGTTATTTATTCCCATGACTTACTCCAGGGACTTCTGGCACCAGTACTCAACATCCATCATGATGGTCAATACTGAAACTTATATAAAGCCTAGAGGGCTGTGACCAGATTTTTATCATCTTAAAAATGGAAAGGGGAAAATTGTCATCTCTTATAGCCATTTAAAAAAAAATACCTGTTTCCATAAGCACCTCATGACCTTCCTTAAAAAAACATACCAAGGACATTGCGTTCCAGGATAGGCAACTCCACAGGGACTGGATTATTTCTTAAGGGTACCATTGTCTCTTTTACTTGTACCTATCCTGTAAGAGATTTATCCTTTAACTAGATTGTAAATATGTATTCTGAAGATGTCAGTAAAACTGACAGGATGGTTGTGTGATTTGTAAATGAAACACTGCGTGCTAAAGTCATAACAGCCCTCAGGCTTCCTGTCTTTTGGTCCCTGAAGACATGCGTCTCCTGTCAGGAATTTCATCAATAACATTATTATTAACCACAAATGAAATTATTTTTTCGTAGATTTTTTTTCTTTGGATTTAGTTTAGGACTCTTTTCCTCACTGAACCCCTCCTCTACTTCACCAAATATATAAAATGAATAGAATGTGAACGATATGTAAAGAAACTGGAAAAAGATTTATAATTAAACAGAAGAGGATTTATTGAATGTTCATTATATGTTAAGCCTTGTTACTAACTAGACATACAGATAAACAGGACAGTAACTAATCTAAGGATTTAAAATTTGGATTAGGGGAGATAACACATATAGGAGAGTCCAGTTATAGAACATATATAAAGGACTAGTGGTCCTTGTGGTATGGAGGTAGGGAATATGATAAATATCAGCAGTCCTGGGGATACTTGGCAGGTCGAATGACAATATCTGGGGATCCGGAGGTTGTACTGGCAGAGCAGATGAAAAATGCCAGTAGAATCTAGGTAGCCATGGCAATGGCAGGGGTGTTAAAGCCATTATCTTACCAGAAGGAGTATAGCTGGCAACCATATAGTCCTCTAAGTGATTTTAGTGGCCATTTGCACATCTAAAGACTATGAGGAAACTAGTCATGGACCTAAGGGTTCAGGAGGAGTAGGGCTCTGCATTAACTGGAGGAGTTGGGAATGGGATGGGGTGATTGACTGAACTGGGAAAGCTTCAGAAGAAGGTTTGTTTGAAAGAAAGCCTAGGATTGTGAAATACAGAGATGGTTATACCATTTCCCCCAGCTTAGAGTGCATTGCCCACTCCCCAATCACAACTTCTCTGTGTGCTATTTTGTACATTCCTGTATATAGATATGCTGTCTTCTCTGGTTAGACTGAAAGCTCCTTGAATACAGGGATCAGTTTTACCATTTTTGTACCTCTACCCTCTAGTACTCTGTCTGACAATAAGCAATAACATGTTTGTCAATTGGTTGATTGATTGAAGAGGAGGTATGTTAGAAGGATGATTTGTGAAAATACACAAAGACAGGAACTGGGATGTTAGGTTCAAGTAATAGTAGTCCTCTTTGGTTGATACTTTGTCTCCTCTGATCAAAACTAGGTAGTATGAAATAAGAGTGGAGATTTAGCTTCAAACCAGGTTGTGGAAAATGAAGATTTGAATATGACTAACTTGCTAGTTTGGATAGCTAGAAGGAGAGTCATGTCTTCTACAGAAGTTGCAAAGTGGAGGTTTGGAATTTGGGGAAGAGATAATCAGGTTTGTTTTGAACTTGTTGAGTTTCCAACACCTTCGTATCATAGAAGCAATAGGGAATGACTGAAGATGTTTGAACAGATGAGAGCAATAGTCAGACCTGGGCCTTAAAAAAGATTTTTTTTGTAGAAGAAATCAGTTGTTGCACTGTATTAGGAAGGGATAAGATGCAGGAAAACCACTTATGAGTCTGTCACACACATTTACTGCACTGCTCCACAGTGTTCTATATGGCAGATTGGGCTGAAAGGGGGTCTTCCCTTGTGTAGAAAACATAGTCCCTCTTTTTATTTATCTTTGCAAACACTGGCAATGTTTCTCTGAAGCATAAGTGTGAAAAGCTTTATCTTTTAAAAATCGTTCAAGCCTTGCTATCCTATTTTGCCTTTTATGTGAGCAGCCAGCTGGTGGGTTACAGAGGTGATCTACCATTCCTCAGTAGGCAAAGGTATGTTCTTTGATTGTTCCATCTGGTCATGTGGTAACAGGTGCTTCTCTATATATTCCATCTGCACTTGATGCACTATCAGAGGGGAATACAGACTGCAGTGATTCTAATCAATCAATCAATCAACAAAAGTTCATTACACTCCTGCTGTGAGGCAGACACTATACCAGGCACTGGGGAAATATAAGGGTCTGCTTATAATGAAGTAAACAATATTCATACATGTAAATAAATAATATATTGATACTGTATATCTCAACATTATATATAATGGCATATGTAATTTTATATAACAATGCATATGTAATATATGTTGTATGCAATATTGTTATGTTAATTTAATATTATGCCATATATTAATTACATATAATATTAATAAAATACAAATTACTTGAATGTGTACATATTATGAATAAGACTATATACGTATATATACAATTAGTAACAACCTAGTGTTTTGTAGTAAATACAAAGTATTTTGAGATGTAGAAATCATAAACAATTGTATGTGGGGTGAGGGGAAGATCAATAAACACTCTATGTAGGAAGTAGCTCATGAGTTGAACTTCAAAGGAGACTAGGGATTCTAGGATGGGCAGCTAGATGGCACAGAGCTCTGCAGTGTGGAAGACTCATAGCTGTGTGACCCTGAGCAAGTCATTTAACCCGTTCCTTAGTCTGTAAACTAATCTGGAGGAAGAAATGGCAAAGCATCCCATTACCATTGCCAAGAATACTCCAACTGTGGTCACAAAGAGTTGGGTATGACTGAAAACATAAATAAGGGACTCTGAGTGATGCAGGTGATGAAAGTGTATTCCTGAAAAATGGGAAATTGAATTTTCTGTGTGAGGGACAATAAATAGATCTTTGACTGAAACTTAGACTGTATGAAAGGGAGTTGTGTGTACTAATATTTTTAAGGTAGACTAGAGTCAAATTGCAAAGGCAGTCTTACAGTGTCATCCAGTTTTGTACTTGCTCCAAAAGATAATACAGAGAGATTGGAACTTTCTTAGCAGGTAAGTAACATGCTCAGATTTGTTTGTTGGGGAGTATTGCTGGGAAGCTGTATGGAGACTAGATGAGAAGAGGTTGGATGAAAGGACACTAGTGAGTAGACTACTGAAATATCCATGCAACAGACAGTAAGGGCTAGAACCTGAATGGTGGCTTTGAATGGAGGGAAAGGGGACACGTAAGAAATGCTGTGGAGAAAGAACTGATAAGACTTGGCAAGTCACCAGACTTATATTAAGTACCTACTATGTGCAAGGCACTGTTCTAAGTGCTTGACAGCTGATTATATATGGAGGATTTGAGAAAATGAATATTTGAGTATGATTCTGAGATTGCTGTCCTGAACTTGGCAACTCTATTGTACTTGTAGAGAGAAACAACTTATTCTACAGTCTACAGATCTTCATTAAGATACATTCCCTTCCATGTCTTTGACCACAAGCTGAGCCTAACAAAATTCTGCTTATCACCCCTCCAGAATGACAGAAAGAGTAAAGAACAACCTCCTTGATGGATACATCTTTACCTTTACTGACATCAAGTAAGAACTCGAGTATTCTTAAAATTCTCTTACTCCATCTCTAGATGAACAATAACAGTTTTTGGTCCTGTTCATGGAAAATTTAATCTTGTATGACTAATGAAATATCTTTTCCCACCAGTTACATCATCTAGGGAAAATATTGAGCATTTTGTGTAATTCCCTAAAAGGATATCTAGCAGGTTTGGAGGCACTGATAGTTGATACTTTCTTCAGAAATTCTGAAGCAGAAGATTCTCCTTCAGTATCCTTTACCTGTCTTTCTACCATGTGGCCTACACACTGAAGCAGTAAGCCTTGTTAGTATTTAAATACATTATTTCTGTTCTCCTCATACTCATAAATGAACTCAGCCCATTCACTAGGTGTCACCTGAACAGCTCTATGATATTTTAAATCTAAGGGTCTTATGTAATCCTTATTCTGGGTTGGATTTGAAAAGTCTGGAAAATAGCCTTTTGCTCCTGGGAAACCATACTGCCTATGGAAACTAACTTAGCTTCCTTGGCATAACATTTAAAGAGTTAATGAAGTGGATGTTGAAAGCTTTTATTTCTAAGCACACCAGTTTTTCACCCCTTGGCAGGATCACTGGTTCCATTTCCGTAGGTAGAAAAAGTCCCTGCTATAAGATTCTGAAGCACATGCAATAAAAATAACATTGAACAACTTGTCATTTATGATTTCTGTTTCCAGTTGTTCCATACATTTCAGACTTTTAAATCTACACTTCTATTTGGCCTTCTACATATGAAGAGCAGAAATAAAACTTGGAGTATACATGGTTGTTGGTTACTTTCCATTCATTCAAAGGCATGCACAGTGTGTATTCTGGTGAGGTCAGCTTCTTTGAATGGTCTCACATAACCCAACTGTCCAACTTGCTTTTTGAAATGTGTACAGTTCCTTTTACACTGTACCATTAGTCTTGTGGTACCTGTAACAGCTGTCATAAAGTTCATGGTCATGGATGACCATATTCCCTGTGGTAACCAGAGTTCTGTGCCAAGCCAAAAGGACAAAAATGTCCTACAGTGGTGGTAGAGAATGATTTGAAGTCTCCTTTAGCACACTCTTTACTGATAATCATGGAAAAAATACAAACAGCTGAGGTTCCAGCTATATACAAAAATATATAAAAGGTGGCTTATTCCTCCAGAAATACTTTTATATCTAGGATCTCATGGTAATGAGAGAAAT
Source organism: Potorous gilbertii (assembly GCA_028658325.1). Taxonomy (NCBI): domain Eukaryota; kingdom Metazoa; phylum Chordata; class Mammalia; order Diprotodontia; family Potoroidae; genus Potorous; species Potorous gilbertii. The sequence goes on from CM053769.1 coordinate 146,515,017, forward strand.
TAATCTTAATACTTTATCATTTGATTCTTAATAATAATTTATCCTATTCTCTTCTTTGTCAAAAGACTAGCTTAGAGTGAAGCCCCTCCCCTACTAAAGAATGTCATAAATATTCTAGCTCTATTCAAGGCATTTGCTCAAAGCATCAGCGCTGGGTCCCACTCAAACTGGTGTTTGATTTCTGTCTATGGTATAAATATGATCCAATTTGTGTTTAGTCTTTCCTGGGTGGTGAGAGCTCTTGTCCTTGTTCCCTTTCATTAGAGTTTATGGCAACCTAGCTTATGAAGCAGAAACCAAACCAGAGAGAAACTAATTGGGATACCCAGATTGCTGAAGGGAGCTCATACAAAATGAGTAAGCCATATTCTCTGGTGACCTCCCTCCCACTCTGATGAAGTGACTGGGAGGTGCTGAGGGTTCTTAGAATACCTCCTTACTATTGTTCACTAACCAGGATTGAATTTCACTTGTCACAGGACTTCCCTGCCAGAAGTAACACAGCTGATTTAATATGCTTTAGAGCCTCCATTAACATCTTTGGTTACCAAGAGAAACAACTGACCATCGATTGATTACTGGCTAGTCTAGATAATAAATTGATTATTAATACCTGGAAATTTTATCTCTTGGAATTTTACTCAGGGCAGCAATAATAGTTTTCATGTAATTGCCAAAAAAGAAAAAGAAAAGAAAAAATGAATTGGTAGAACAGGATTGTGCCCCAATTACAAAAAAGTTGCTACTCCATCATTACAGCATAAAGCCTTTATTGTCACCCCAAAAGATTCATTCCAAAGCTCATAATGGAAGCTGGCTATCTTCTGAGCTGATGACTCTGGGGTCAGATGAAACAACAAATCCTATTTCAACAGTAGAAAAAATCACAATAATAAACTCACAACTAGAGAACTTGAAAGTTTGAAAAGCTTTTCACATAGATTGTGTTATGTGAATTTTTTAACCACCTCATGACAAGTATTATAGACATTATTTTCTCCATTTACAAATGATGAAACAAGCTCAGAGGTGAGGATTAAACTGCCATGGATCACACAATTCGTTAATTCAAAAGTGGTATTGGAATTTAGTCTTCCTAACTCTAGTTCAGCCTCTGTGAACTTCAAGGCAATTGTAACTTTTTTTCCGTTTACATATGTCTTAAAGCATATTGGTCAAGCAAATTTGTGCTATTTAGTATCAATTCTCTTACTACAAGTAGATATTTTAAAAACTTTTTGTGTACTCTACTTTCCCATGTTCATTACCACTTGTCATTCTGAGGCAACTGTCCCTGAGAATCTATCATTTCTTCCCTTTCTCATCATGACCCTACAGTTGATTGCTTCAACTCAACACTTGTTTGCATTCATTTCCACCTTGCCCAATTGCCATGTATTCCCTTGACAGGTCTAATCCTGCATTACACCCATCATCAGCCTCTTCCATGCTTATTCCTATGCTATTGAATTATGTCAGAGAAAATCATACAACCTATGCTGTCCTGATTGCAATTCTCCACCTGGTGCAGTGGACTGTCTTTAAAAGAGTTGTAGGGAGTGAGGAAGTAGTAGTCTCTTAACCTAACCTTCAGTTTGTAGCCCAGGCACTGATAAAGTCAGTAGCATTTGGATAGCACCACTAGCACCAAAACCATAAGGGAAAGAGTGGTGGCTTGGCCATTGGGGTAATAGCTCTGGAAGTCATAAGACTAACATTGGTCCTATAGTCACTATATCCACAGTGATATACCACAAAGGAGAGTAACATATCAGTTTGCAGACTTTCTTGGGGACAATAATGCTAGTCCCTCCTAGCTGTGGGCAGGCTCTGGAAGTAGCTACCAAGCATGTGCATAGAGCATGCAAGAAGCAGCTTCTGGTGCTACATGAACCAATGGAGTCAGAATTAACCCTTGATAGGCTCATTTAGCTGTAGTTACACTCTAGTCAAAAGAACTAGGGGGTAGGGATTTGAATATATTTTTATTATTTGAGTTATTTGTTTGAACCCTTAGGATCTGAAGGACGCATTTAATGTAGGACTGGGACATTACAAATTTCTTTTATCTGGCTCCTCACTACTGCCACTAACTGACTATCATGCTCTTCACCATGTTTGTTCAAAATTTTTTCTTCTTTCTTCAAGCTTTCCATATCATTCCTATGCTCCTTACCCCAGCAGATAACCTTTGCTCTGAGGGAAACAATTATTTTGCTATAAATAATCAATTGTTAAATTAGGCTAGAGAATTTTCTCCTTTTATTTCTTCAACCAGGGAACAGCCCTTGCAGGTCAGTCAGTCTCATCTATCAGACATTACTGATTGATGAGATTGCTGAAATCCTCTGGGTACATTCTCAGTGATCTTGGGTGGGATCCCACCCAACAAGAAGACCTTACAAACAAATTGTAATCTAGGTGAATTTTTGTCCTTAGAAAAAAATCTGTACCTTTTTAGATCCTTCATTAGAATTTAGGGTGACCCCACTTATGAAGGAGAAAACCAACCAGAGCAGTCTGAGTAGAGATGCGTTCCTTTGTTCAGATTGCTGGCGGTGGCTTAGTCTCACCATTGAGTCACATTCTCAACAGGAGGAGATGAAGACCTTAAGCCCACCCCCTCATTAAAATATCCACTCGCTCATTAATTATTCACCAATCAGGGTTGATTTTCACCTGTCAGGTGCTCCTGCTTTTCCAAATATATTTAAGCATTCAGGTATCTCTAGTGTTTGGTCTTTGATTACCAAGAGAGACAATTGACCATTAGCTGATTATTTGCTAGCTTAATTAATAAAATGATTAATAATTAACCAGAAACTTTGTCTCTTGGGTTTTTCATTTATTTCAACTCCTATTTCACTGAGAAATAAATACGTCTTATTGTAAGCTTCTTCTTTCTCTCTAGTCTGCATCTCAAACATCATCCTCCATTCACTCCTCTTTGCTCCAATCTCTGATGAAGAGATGTCTTCTCACCAAGGCCAACTCCTCTATTTGTGTTCTAGCTCCTGTTCCTCCTAATTCCTTTGAGAATTTGCCCCCCCCAAATAATCACCTTTCCTCCTTTCAATTTTTAATCTCTTGATATCTATTAACTCCTCTAGTGTCTATGTAATGGGGGTTTGGCATAGAGCAGACTCCATCAGACTATTTGGCTGATATAAATTCTCTACATGAAGAATGCTCATGAAAGGGATTCTGGGAGCATCATGATATCATTTAAGAGAACTGCCTTGAGAATATGATGACATTCTACAACTTGCCTTGATTTTCTTTGTGATAATATTAAAAAATAATAAAATTAAGGGAATTGTGCATTGAGATGGATAGTTATTGGATTCTGATTCTTTTTCTTTAGAAAGTCTGAAAAAAGTAACATTTCCAGCACATCATTAAATAGGAGGACTACTTTTTATTTTAAGAACAAAGAAGCAAAAAATAACTTGTCCAGTTGATAATCTTATAAGCACCCTAGTCACCCAGCAAGCATTGTTGGGTTATTGTAGGAAGAGTGTTGAACTAGAAGCTGAGAATACCTAGGTTCAAGACTAAACTTCTTATATTTAAACCATTGAGTCTAGTTTTAGATCATAACCAATTTGCTTAATCTCTTTGAATCTTTTAAATTTATTTTTATTTTGAACCTAAGAAGATACAGAACCATATAAAATGAGGTTTTATATATACCAAGCAGAATAGATGAGTAGTTACAATAAAACTGTATCTCTTTCTTATTTAACATTTTTTCTTTTAAGTACATAAAATTTCAACATATAGCTTTCTGATCTTCCGCCTATTCTCTCTGTTGCATTCTTAAAAATGCTTAAATTACCCTGTTTTCTTATGTTTGTTTTATTGGCTACTCTTTCAATAGTTCCACTTTCTCCCTCCCTACCACCATTAAAAACAAAAGAAGTGAAAAACAAAACCCTTGTAACAAATTTGAATAGCCAAAAGAAACAGTGCCATTTTGGCCTTGTCCAAAAAACCATGTTTTATGCTGTACTTTGAGTTTACTAACCCTCCATCAGGAGTCAGGTAGTATGTTTCAGTTTTGGTTCTGTGGAATTATGATTGGTTATTGCCTTGACTAGATTTCCTTAATCTTACCAAGCTGTACATATTGAAAATGTTCTTGCTATACATCATATGAATTGTTATTTCTGATTTTAGTTACTTCATTGTATATCGGTTCATAAGAAGTTTTCCAGGTTACACTGCAAATGTCCTTATTACCATTGCTTATTATATACTAATATTATTCTATTACATTTATATATCAATTGATATTTATTAAGTGCCTATTATGTACTGAGCCCTATGTTAATGTAATAGTAAACACCCCAACATACACAGTGATGGGGGGACCCTGCTATCACAGGTTCTTAGGTCTGCCTTCATAAAAGGAAAGAAACTTTCAAGGAGTTAACAATCACTTTAATCAAACACATGTATCATTCCTTTAACCACGTACATATATCATTCACCTAGTTCAGGGGAATCAGCACCCTGAACTTCAAGGAAAATGCCGAGAAATCAAAGACCAACAGACATGACTTCCTCTACCTGAAATCAACAGAGAGGTGTAGCTGTCTGACCATAGTTACCAGATAGGGTAACATCAATATCTAGTTTTTCTAAGCTGTGGGCCTCCTTCAGTGGCTTTCCAGAGCCCTCATCTGGCCAAACACTTTCAGTAAGCCCCAATTCAAGATTATTTATACATTTTTTAGAGCCAGAGGACATCACAATCCTTGAGAACAACTGCCTCATTAACAAAAGGCATGAGATTTCCCACAAATCTTCCCTAATCAAACTCCCCTTAGTGAGCAGTCCCATTAATGGATGGGGAAGATTTTAATCACACTAACAATACAAATACTATACTGTCTCTAGTTAAAGAAACTTTTATTTCTGTACTTCAATCCTAGGAAAGATTCTTGATTGATAAAGGCAAGATTCCATCAGAGGCACTTGATTATATTAAAATAAAGACAGTAAAAGATCCTATTTTGCTTGTCATCACAGCTAATTGCTATATAATAATCTTTCCAGACCTTTCCCAAATGATAGACACTCTCTTAGTTTCCATTTCTTTGCTATAACAAAAAGTTGCCAGAAGTTTTTTGTATATATAGACCCTCTTTCTTTCTTTGATCCTTTAACGACACAGGATTAGTAAGGATATTATTGGATCAAAAGGGGTGAACAATTTAGTTACATTTTGTGTATGTTTCCAAATTGCTAATCAGATGTCAGGAAAAATTTGCAGATCCACAAATTATGCAATAATGTACCTTTCCTCCTGAAACCTCTCTGTCAATTTCATTTCTTGGAGTCACTGTCGCCAATTTGATAGATCTGTACTAGAACCTCAGAGTTACTTTAATTTGTCTTTCTCTAATTATTAATTATTATTATTAATTTCTTTATGTGATTGTTGATAGGTTGCATTACTTCTTTGAGAATGGTACATTTTTCTACTCAAAGGGCAATCAAACTGTGCATACCCTTTGATCCAGCAACACCACTATTAAGTCTGTACCCCAAAGAGATCTTAAAAAAGGGGAATGGACCTTAAATGTACCAAAATATTTTTTTAAATATAAATTTTATTTATTTAACTTTTTACATTCATTTTCAAAAAATTTTGGGTTCTAAAATTTTCCTCCCATTTGTCCCCTCCCCCCACCCCAGTATATTGAGCATTCCAACTTCCCCTATCACCAATCTGCCCTCTCTTCTAGTATCCCTCCCTTCTCTTGTCCCCATCTTCTCTTTTGTCCTGTAGGGCCAGATAACTTTCTATTCCCCATTACCTTTATTTCTTATTTCCTAGTAGCAAGAAAAATACTC
>CM053769.1:146521378-146543580 GCA_028658325.1 Potorous gilbertii
CTGGTCTTTTCATCAAGAATGCTTGAAAGTCCTCAATTTCATTGAAAGACCAGTCTTTCCCCTGAAGTATTATACTAAGTTTTGCTGGGTAGGTGATTCTTGGTTTTAAACCTAGTTCCTTTGACTTCTGGAATATCCTGTTCCACGCTCCTCTCTGTGCCATGTGGCCGGGGCAGGGCAGGGCTCTGCTCCCATCTGGTGCACGACGGACCTTTGGAATCGGTTTTTCAGGGCTCTCTAGAATGGAAATTTCCTTCACCCCGTTACTGTGTGGCTCCACTATTCCAGAATTTGTTGGGAGTTCCTTTTACAGGAGATCCATGGACTGTGGGTTCGAAGCTAGCATATATGAGTCTTTCTACTCCGCCATCTTGGCTCCACCCCCAAAATATTTATAGAAGCTTATTTTGTGATGGAATAGAATTGGAAATTGAGGGAATGCTCATCAATTGAGTGATAGTTAAAGAAGTTGTGAAATATGAATATAATGCGATCCTATTGTGCTATAAGAAATGATGAGCAGGCTGATTTCAGAAAAACCTGGAAAGAGTTACATGAACTGGTGCTGACTGAAGTGAGCAGAACCAGGAGAACATTATGCACAGTAAGAGGAACAGTGTGTGGTGATCAAGTATGATTGACTCAGCTCTTCTCAGCAACGCAATGATTCAAGCCAATTCCAAGAGTCATGATGTACATTCACAGAAAGGACTACGGAGTCTCAAGGCAGATAGCAGCCTGCTATTTTCACATTTTTGTGCATAACTTTACCCTTTTGTTATTTCTTTTTTCACAATATGACTAATGTGGAAATACTTTTTCATGATGCCATAGTGTATAACCTATATCAAGTTGCTTGCTGTCATGGGGAGGGGGGAATAATTTTGGAATCCAAAATTTTATGAAAATTAGTGTTGAAAACAATCTTTACATGTAATTGAAAAAAATGAAAGAGAAGAGTATGTTCTTATCTTTTGACCATTTATTTAAAATTGCAATAAGTTATGATGTAGCTTAAATCCTATCTCAGAAACTTACTAGCTGTATTACCCTAGGCAAGTCATTTTATCTGCTTTTGCCTTAATTTTATCATCTGTAAAATGAGGAAAATAACAGTACCTATCTTCCAGGGTTATGTGAGGATCAAATGAGATAATGTCTGTAAAGCACTTAGGATAGTGCCTGGCACTTAGTAAGTGACATATATCTATATTTATACACCCACCCCACACAGCCTCACTCACCTCCATATAGATATATTTAGAAAATTATTGTTATTGAATTATATAGTTGACCAGCATTCTCCTCTTCCTCTTCCTTCCAATATTTAAAATGCAATTAGGAGAAAATATTTTTACCCAACCTCCTCCCTCTTCCCAACCACTCCCAATTGTGGAAATATTAAAGTGCAGGTACTTTGTCCATTTTCAGAGCTAATAGGCCTGTGAAAAATCAACCTATGTGATTACTAAAATTAAATTTGATTCACCAAAATGTCAGTCCTCTTCTATTATTTTTACAATAATTGTGACATATGTCTTCATTTTTAAAAGATTGTCATGTGAGAAAGGGATTAAATTTGTATTGCCTACATGGAGTCCCACATAACCACATCATTTCCTGTAACATTGTGATACAGAATTATTAATCAGTTTCATCAAAACAGCTGTCTTTAGAGTAGTGTCTGTTCCTCTTAACAGCTGAATTGTTGCTATGGAAACATTTAAAACTTTTAATTTACAATCCAACGTAGTAATTATATTTAATGCACTATTAAATATTATATTCTACTATGTCATGAAAAACAGAAAAGAATTCACCAGGTGTCCTACTGGCTTGTTCTCCAGTCCCCTTCTAGAAAATTTGCTTGTATCCTACATATCCTGTTATAGGTCCCAAATCACAGAAACATCAGTCCTCCTTAAGTTTGTTTCATTAAGTCATTACAGTTAACAGCTATCTAGATTTTCAATATATATATATATATATATATATATATATATATATATATATTTGACTATTTCCAGTTTTTGTCATTTTCAACAATTTTCTGGGTATGTAATTGCTTAAGAATAGTTGCGGTTTGCATTTTAAAATTATTAACAATCTGGAGCAATATTTCAAAGTATTGCTTAAAATGTGCAATTATTCTTCTAAAAACCATTTACTTCTATCTTATGACCACTTAACCACTAGGGAATGCATCGTTTTTACATATTTCTATTAATTCCATTTATAAACATATACAAAATAATATCCTTTTCAGAGACTTGATCCAAAGATTATCATCTGTCAACAGTTATTTAATCTAAGCTCCACTGATTTTGTGAATACAAACATTTTATGTTTCATGTAATTGAGCTTTGTGATAGCATTTATCCGATGTTTAGTCAAGAACTCTTTTCTAAGTTAGAGCTGTGAAAGACAGCTAGATGGCACAGTGGATATAGTACTAGGCCTAGAGTCAGGAATACCCAAGTTCAATTTTGGTCTTAGATATTTACTAGGCATGTGACACTTTGCTTAACTTCTGTATGCCACAGATTTCCCTAATGTACAATGGAGATTGTAATAACACCTACCTCCCGGGTTGTTGTAAGAATCAAATGGTATAATATTTGTAAAGTGCCTGGCACATAGTTGTTGCTTGTCCTTCATTTTCAAAGAAGACTAATGACATCATGGAGTGATGTATTGACTCATGCATGAATCAGATTTAAGTGAGGCAGAATTTCACAGAATCCTTAGCCTCACTCTCTCTTTCTGAGTCCTTGAAGTCCACTGGCAAGACAAAAGTCAGGATGACTGGTAATACCTGGGATGCTGTGGAGGACCTTGATGACTTCAATGCCTGACCAAGCTGTAAGTGCTCCATAGCACTTGCTTCACCTACTTTCATGGACTTTGGAACAAATTGTTCTCATCCATCCATTCCACTGGGAAAAATCTTCACATGATTTTGGTAGCGGTTTACCTATAGGTTTGAGACCTGTTGGTCACCCTCAAACTGGTTTAGCTATAACTGCTATATATGCAATAGCTTCTGGGAGCCATAGTGAGAACTGCATGAATCAAAGGTGGGTGGACATCAAAGGCGGGTAAGCAAGTGTGGAAAGGACTTTGCAGGCTCTTACACCAGAAGTACTAATCCTTCTGAATACCCTATATACCCCTATGTGCCAAGCATTTAGAAGATGTTGAATAAATATGACACACATTTATATGTACAAAAAGGTACATATACATATATGTACAAATATATGTACCCAATTTAAATTTATTATGTTATATTGCATAAAATATTGGTCTAAATTGTGATTCTTCCACATACTTTTCCAAGTTACCTGGAGGTTTGTGTCCAATAGAGAGGTTTTTCTTCAATTATTAAAATCCTCATGTGTTTTTGCTGCTGGGTTGAGTTCAGTTTTTGTAATTCTTCATTATGTATTCTGTTTCACTGGTCTATTACTCACACATTACTACTACATTTTTATGATAATATGTGGCCTTTCAATCATTCTCTTTTATGTACTATCCTTGAAGAACAGAATTATTACAAAAAAAAAAACAGACTCTAATCCTCTTTATAAAAAAGCCAACAAAAGCAAGTCAAACAACCCTTGGCAGGTTTGCCACCAATAACAAATATTATACACTATAACACAGATTATATTTTTCTTATCAGTGCCAGAGGATATCTACAACCACAAAATTTGTCATTAATAATAACTAGTCTTTATTTAGTACTTTAAGATTTGAAAATTGCTTTACAAACACCTCACATACTTCTCATCTTTGAAAATTGGTGCTATTATCCCCACTTTACAGATGAGAAAACTGAAGCAAAAATTAAGTTACTTGCACCCTGGTCAAAGATTTGTGTCTGAGGTTGAATTTGAATTCGTTTCTTCATTATTTGAAGTCTAAATACAACCCGGCATAAGTTTCATTGTTTACTCTATAACTTCTGATAATTTTTAGTACATCTTTATGGGTAGAAAAAGAGGGAAACATCTCAAGAACTGTCACACAGAAAATAAAATTAAAATACCACAAAATTACATCAGCTCAAGACCTTTTCCCTGGTCCTGGGCCATGATTAAGTTCTAAAAGTGCCCATTATATTTATTATTCATGCCAGAAAGAGATCCATGATGAATTCTATAATTATGAGATTCTCTATAGTTGGCATCTCTTTTGTAATTAATCAGTCATGTTTATTCTTATGTCATGCACGTAAGCCTCACCACCATCATTTATTGAGGTATCTGGGAATTTCACAAGCGAAAATGTGCTTTCCTTTTCATTTCTTTTCCTCAAATTTTTAAAATATTTTAATTTAAATTTTAAAGTTCCAATTTCTATGTCTCTTTTCCATCTTCTATTTTCTCCTCCCTGGTGTGGTAAGCAATAAGATTTAGGTTATACATTCAATTATATAAAACATTTCCTTATTTGTCATTTTGTACAAGAAGACAAGAATAAGAGAAAAAAATGAAAGAAAGAATGTGAAAAAATAGTATGCTTCAATCTTTATTCAATCAACATCAGTTCTTTCTCAGGAGGTGGATAGTATACTTCATCATTTGTTGTTTGGAATTGTCTTGGAATAGCAAAGTCATTCACAATTCTTCCCTGAACAATATTGCTGTTGCTCTGTACAACATTCTCCTGGTTCTATTCACTTCATTATGCGTCATTTCATGCAAGTCTTTCCAGGTTTTTCTGGAATCAAATTACTTGCAATTTCTTATACAACAATGACATTCCATTACAATCATATACTGCAGCTTGTTTAGCCGTTTCCCAGTTGATGGCATCCCTTTGATTTCCCATTTTTAGCTACCACAGAAAGAGTTGCTGTAAATATTTTTTGTATCAATAGGTACTTTTCCCTTTTTGGATATCTATGGGATCAAAGGCTATGCAAAGTTTTATAGCCCTTTGGTTATACTTCCAAATTGCTCCCCATAGTGATTGGATCAATTCATATCTCCATCAACACTGCATTAGTTTGCCAATTTTCCCACTTTCCCTCCAACATCCAACATTTTCATTTTTCATCATATTAACCACTCCAATATGTGTGAAGTGGTACCTTGGAGTTGTTCTAATTTGCATTTTTCTAATCAATAGGGATTTAGAGATTTTTTTATATGACTATTGATACTTTTGATTTCTGTTTTTTTTTAAAAAAACTACTTCTTCATATCCTTTGACCATTTATCAATTGGGCAATGACTTATATTTTTTAAAATTTGACTCTATTCTCCACATATTTGAGAAATGAGTCCTTTATCCTAGATATTTATTGCAATTTTTTTCCTGTTTTCTGCTTTCCCTTTAATTTTAATTGCAGTGATTTTGTTTGTGTAAAAGTATTTTTCATTTTATGTAATCAAAATACTCTATTTTACATTTTGTAATGATCTGTACATCTCCTTTAATCTTAAATTTATGCTTTATCTATAAATCTGGCAAATAAACTATTCCATGTTCTCTTAATTTGCTAATGGTTTCACCCTTTATGTGTAAATCATATACCTATTCTCATCTTATCTTGGTATGTGTTATGAGATGATGATTTATTTCCTAGTTTCTGCCATACTGTTTTTCTGTTTTCCCAGCTTTTTTGTGAAATAATGAGTTTGTGTTCCAAAAACTTGATCTTTGGGTTTATCTCATATTAGACTACAACGGTCATTTGTTATAATGTACTTTGTACTTAATTTATTCCACTGATTCACCACTCTATTTCTTAACCAGAAATAGATTATTCTGATAATTATCATCTTATAATATAGATTGAGATTTGGTAGGACTAAACCACCTTATTTCACAATTTTTTTCCCATTGATTCCCTTGATATCCTTAAGGTTTTGTTGTTTCAGATAAATTTATATATATTACATTATGTTATGTTATATATTATATTATATTTTTCCAGCTCTATAAAATAATTTTGGATAGTTTGATTGTTATGGCACTGAATAAATAGATTAATTTAGGTAGAATTTTCTTTTTTTTTTATATTGGCTCAACCTACACATGAGGAATTAATATATTTCTAATTGTTTAGATGTGACTTCATTTGTTAGTAAAATATAGAAATGCAGATGATTTATGTGGGTTTACTTTGTAACCTACAAATTTGCCAAAGTACTTTATTTTTTCAAGTAGTTTTTTACTTGAAACTCTGAGATTCTCTAAGTATTTCATCATATCATCTGTAAAGAGTGATAATTTAGTTTCTTCTTTGCCTATTCTAATTCCTTCAATTTATTTTTTCTTGTCTTCTTGCTAAAGCTAATGTTTCAAGTACCATATTGAATAACAGTGGTGATAATGAACATTCTTGTTTTACCCCTTATCTTATTGGAAGTGCATTTAGCATATCCCCATTACACATGATGTTTGCTGATTGTTTTAGGTAGATACTACTTATTATTTTGTGGAAGTCTCCATTTATTCACATGCTGGCCAGTGTTTTTACCAGGAATGGGTGTTGTATTTTGTCAAAAGCCTTTTCTGCATCTATTGAAATAATTGTATACCTGCTGTTAGTTTTGTTATTAATATGATCAGTATTGCGGATAGTTTTCCTAATGCTGAATCAGCCTTGCATTCCTGGTATAAATCACACCTAATCATAATGTATTATTCTTGTGATAATTTGATAGATTCTAATATTTTATTTAAAAATTTTGCAAATATATTAATTAGAGAGATTAGTCTATAATTTTCTTTCTCTGCTTTGGCTCTTCCTGGTTTTGGTATCAGAACCATGTTTGTTTCATAAAAAAAAGTTTGTGGGACTCCACCAATTTTCCCAAATAGTCTATATAGTACTGGAATTAACTGTTCTTTAAATATTTGACAGAACCCACGTGTAAATCCATCTGATCCTGGGGACTTTTCTTCTTAGGGAGTTCACTTATGGCATGTTCAATTTTTTTTTTTTGTGAAATGGAGCTATGCAAGTATTCAATTTCCTCTTCTGTTAATCTGGGCAATTTGTATTTTTTAAAGTATGACTCTATCTCACTTAGATTGTCAACTTTATGGAAATACAGTTAGGTAAATTATTTCTAATTATTATTTTAATTTCCTCCTCATTGGAGGTGAGTTTGCCTTTTTCATTTTTGATATTGGTAATTTTGTTTTCTTCTTTCTTTTCTTTTAATTAAAATGACCAAGAGTGTATCCATTTTATTATTTTTTTCCATAAAACCAACTCTAAATTTTATTTTTTAGTTCAATAATTTTCTTAATTTCAATTTTATTAATCTCTCCTTTGGTTTTCAGTATTTCCAATTTGATATTTACTTGAGAATTTTCAATTTGTTCTGTTTCTAACTTTTTCAGCTAGATTCCCAATTCATTTGATCTCTTCTTTCTCTATTTTATTCATGTAGGCATTCAATGATATAAAACTTCCCTTAAGAACTGCTTTTGCAGTATCCCATAAGTTTTGTTAGTTTGTCTCATTATTGTTATTCTCTTGAATGAAGTTGTTGATTGTTTCGATGTACTGTTGTTTAACCCACTCCTTCTTTAGTATTAGATTATTTATTTTCCATTAATTTTTTTGGCTCTCTTTCCATGACCTTTTAGTAATATAATTTTATTGCATTATGATCTCAGGAGGGTGCATGGACTATCCCTGCCTTTCTGCCATAGATTGTGAAGTTTTTATATCTTAGCACATGGTCAATTTTTGTATACGTGACATGTACCACTGAGAAAAAGTATACTCCTTTCTATCCCCATTCAATTTTCTCCACAGATATATCATACTACCTTATCCAGAGTTTTGTTCACCTCCATAAATTCTTGTTTATTTTTTTAATATAAATTTATTTAACTTTTTTTATTTTTTAACTTTTATTTATTTAACTTTTACATTCATTTTCACAAAATTTGGGTTCCAAATTTTCTCCCCATTTGTCCCCTCCCCCCACCCCAATACACCGAGCATTCTAATTTCCCCTATCACCAATCTGCCCTCTCTTCTATCATCCCTCCCTTCCTTTGTCCTCATCTTCTCTTTTGTCCTGTAGGGCCAGATAACTTTCTATTCCCCATGACCTGTATTTCTTATTTCCTAGTAGCAATAACAATGCTCAACAGTTGTTCCTAAAACTTTGAATACCAACTTCTCCCCATCCCTCCCTCCCCACCCATTCTCTTGGGAAGGCAGACAATTCAATATAGGTCATATCTGTATAGTTTTGCAAATGAGTTTTAATTTTTGACCACCACCTCCCTCAGTTTTCCCTTCTTTTTCTTCCATCTACCTCCCTTTTACTTCTTTTTTCCCTTGCTACTGCTTCCCTCCCTTTTAGCCTCCTCTCCCTTTTCCTTTCCCTTTCGCTTCCTACTGCCTATAGAGCTAGAGTTCTATATTTAATTGAGTTTGTTGTTCCCTCCTTGAACCCAATCAAATGAGAGTAAATCTCAAACAGTACTCATCTCCCTCCCCTCTTTCCCTCTACTATAATGTCTACTGTAATGATTTTGTGCCTCTTTCTGTGATGTAATTTACTTTCTCTGCCTCCATCTTTTCACATCTTCTTTTACAATCCATTTGCACTCTGAAATTACATTGCTATCATCTTGCCATTTAATTTCTACCCACTATCTCTATCTAGGAATATCCCTTTTAAATATCATAATAATTAACAATTCTCAACATCATCTTCTCTTCTAGGAATGTAAACAATTTGTCCATACTGAATGACAAGATTTTTTTCCCTCTTTTTACCTTTTATGCCTCTCTTGAGATTTGAGTTTGAAGATCAAATTTTCTTTTGAGCTTTGCCATTTTCATCAGGAAGGTCTGAAAATCCCTTATTTCATTGAATGTCCATCCCATTGCCTGAAAAATAATGCTCAATTTCTCTGGATAATTGATCTTTGGTTATAGTTCCTGCTCTTTTTTCTTATGGAATATCATATTCCAATCCCTCCAAACTTTTAATATAGTAGCTCCAAGGTCCTATATGATCTTGACTCAGCATTTGAATTGTTTCTTTCTGGATGCTTACAGCATTTTCTCCTCTTCATTTAATAGTTCTGGAATTTAGTAATGATATTTATGAGTTTTTTCAGTTTGGGATCTCTTTCAGGAGGTGATTGGTGGATTTTTTCAGTAACTATTTTCCTCTCTGGATCTAGGACCTCAGGATAGTTTTTCTTGATGATGTCTTGGAAGATATTGTCCATGCTTTTTTTTTCATCATGACCTTCCATTAGACCAATAATTCTTGGATTTTTGTCTTCTTGATCTATTTTCCAGGTCAGTTATTTTTCCAATGAGATATTTTAAATTTTCTCCTTTTTTTTATTCTTTGGATTCTATTTGACTGATTCTTGATGTCTCAAGAATTATGAGCTCCTACTTACCTAATTCTACTTTTTAATAGATTGTTTTCTTCAGTTAACTTTTGCATCTCCTTTTACATTTGTCCAACTTTTCCTTTTAAGGAGTTATTTTTTCCACTTAGGTTTTCCATTTCCTCTTCCATTTGTCCGGTTTTTCCAGTTAGGTTTTGTGCTTCCTTTTCATTTGTCCAATTTCCCTTTTTAAGGAGCTTTCTCTTCAGTGAATTCTTTTTTCATAATTTTAAAATCATTGTCCAGTTTTTCTTCTCCTTCTCTAATTTGACTTTAAAAATTCTTCTTGAGCTCTTGTAAGAATGTTTTTTGCCCTTGAGGCCAGTTTATATTCCCTTCTGAATTTCACATGGGAGTACAGTCACAATGCTGATCTCTTTGATATTCCTGTTGTGGTCCTTGTCTCAATAGTAAGATCCTATGGCCTTTTTTAGTTTGCTTTCTGCTCATGATAATTGCCTTTTTCCTGGCTTTTAAAATGGATCTTTGCTTCTGAGGTACAGAGAGCTCTGTCCCATAGTTCTTGTGCTTGGAACTTGAGGCTTTGTGTATTGTAGCCTGTGGTTCTTTCAACTAGAAGCTAAAATGCTGCAAATTACCTGGTGCTGAGCTGGCTTGTGTACCAAAGCAGAGGCTAGATGAAGCCTTTCTGAGTTACCCCAGAGTCATCTTGGAGTTCATTGTGTTAAGTGTGGGGGAGAGGTAGTCTGTTCACAGGAGGTCTCCTTTCCTGAGCTAGATCACAGGCAAACAAAGTGGTCGATGAATCTCATCTGTGCTAATGTCTTCCTGATTCCTCTGGCTGTGCTGAGGTGTAGCCGGGGTCCTGCTGTTTGCCCTTATGTGCTCTAACCTTCTCCCCTGCCTCGGGGGGGCTCAGGATCTCCTCCTGGTTCACTGAGGTAGGGCCATCTGGTTCACCTTTAGTCCTGCTCTGGTCCCCTTCAGGCACAACATCCCCTTTGTGATTTTCCTAGCCTCCCCACCTAAGAGACCCTTTCATTTGATCACACTATTCTAGGTGGTTCCTGATCATCTTTGTTGTGGTAGAGTCTGCCCTGGTACAGCCTGTATGCTGTGCACTGCTCCAGGCCTGTGAAACACATCTTACCCATTGACCTTCCAGGCAGTCCTGGCCTGCAAATCTGCCACACTTTGTCTCCTATTGGATTCTCCCACTCTAAAATTTGTTCATCAATAGGAATTTCTTGTAGACCTTAGATAAGTACTTGCTCTCACTCTGCCATCCTGGTTCAGCCCCCTGTATTTTTCATTTCTAAAGATTGAAAATCCTTTTATTCTGCATGCTGAGTGAAGAATTCTCTCTGTGTGTATGTGTGTGTGTGTGTGTGTGTGTGTGTGTGTGTGTGTAATAAAAATAACCAAGGGATGTACATGTATCTACATATATATGTATGTCTATCTGCATCAGTGATGATTATTGTCCTTCATTTTCAATGAGGAGCAAAATGATATCACTATGTTGTAGTCAAGGCATTGTTTGTCTGTCAGTAGCTGATCAGACCAATATGAGCTTGGAAGGCCATACCACAGATCATGTAAAAAAAAAGTTCACATGAACATTTGGACTGGAGATTTTTCTAAATTTGTAGCCTGTGGTTCTTTCAACTAGAAGGTAAAATGCTGCATTTCTTTTGAGCTACTGCAATTCTGCTTCACTCATGGAGCACAATGCCTTATTTGATGCGGGCATACTATGCTCACCAATTCTGTGCCAGTGTCTCCCATATCATACAAATGATTCCAAAGTTCTTCAGAGACACTTTGAGAGTATCCTTATGTAACTTTCTCTGACCTTCAGGTGAGCAATTACCTTGTGTGAGTTTTCCTTAAAATAGTCTTTTAAGCAAGCTTACATTTGGCATTTAAACAATGTGGTCAGCACATCAGGGTTTTATTCTCTGCAATGGATCTGGAATGCTTGGCAGTTTAGCTCAAGAAAGGACCTCATTCTCTAGTACCTGTTCTTTCCAAGTGGTCTTTAGGATATTCCTAAGAGAATTCAAATGGAGGAAGTAGTTCCATTTCCTGGCATGGCGCTCATATACTGTCCATGTTTTAAAGGCATAAATAATGAGGTCAGCCAACAAATCTTTAGGTAGACCTTCAGTTTGGTAGGCATTATAATACCTCTTTTCCCCCACACTTTCTTTTGGAGCCCTGAAAACACTGAACTAGCTCTGGCAATGTATGTGTCATTCTCATCTTCTATGTGTACATTCCTGGAAAATGTATATGAATCTTTTGATTCATGCACAAATCATATTTATATGAGGCAGAGTTTGTAAAAGCCTTACTCCTTTCTAGAGTCATTGAAGTTCAATGACAAGACAAAGTCAATGCAACTGGAATGGATGATGTAGGCATTTTTAATGTTTATTCAAGCTCTGAGTATTATGCTCCCATCATCACATTCCATCAGGGAAGTTTTCATATGCTTGGAGTAGACACCCTCCCCGAACTCACTAACAGATTTGAGACCCCTCATTCACCTTCAAATTGGTTTATATTATCTGCCAAAATAGTGCCAGTGTGTGGCTGCTGTATATGCTATAGCTTCCTGGAGCTACGGATGAAAATTGGGTGAATCATGTGGACTCCAAAGGCAGAAAACAGGCCTGAAAAGGGCTCACCCCCCCCTTACACCAGAGGTATTAATCCTCCCTAAATACATCCTATACCTCTATCTACATCTACATCCATATCTAAATCATATCATCATATTAATCTATCATTTAATCTGTTTAACTAATTAGCTAGCTAGTTGTATCTTGGTGGAGATACTTCATCTACAAGGTATATCAGTACCTTCTTAGAAATTTCTACTTCAGAGAGTTTCCTGAGTTGCTGGGAGATTGAGCCTTTTGCCTAAAATCCCAGAGCCAATATTTGTTGGAGGAAGGTCTCATACCTAGTTTTTCCTAATTTCAAGGTCAACACTCTGTGTTTTATATTATGTTGCTTCTCAGAAATTTTAAATTGCCTTCTGGTAACATTTTTGCGTCAGTAGACCTTGTAATTTTATCAATTAAGAATCCATCTCAATTATTCATTATTTTTGAATATAGCCTGTACACCTTCCTAGATGCAATAGGAATTCTCTTCAGACTGGTCAAGGCACTTGATCATGCGTCTTTTGGGTCTATAAAAAGCCATCAAACGAAACAGAATCAGAGATTTGAATGAGTGATGTTAGGGGGATAAGATCCCATACAAACCCTTGAGAAGGAATCACTTCTGGGGAGAAGAGAGTGCCTCAGGCTCAGCTTTAGTCTCCTAATCACCCTTTGTCTGAGATGAAGATTTAATGTGGTTCACAAGGTCTGGAATATTTTGGACATCTTATTTTTCCATTAGCAGCTTAGCTATGTCCCTCAAACATTTGATGGTAGAGTCTTCAAGAGGAGTTAAGTTAATGGATGAAATGAGGAAAGCAGCATTAAGGCCCTATTAAGAGCTTTGCAGAAGTTCATCCTAACCAAGAATATTTGGAAGACTCCAGAAAAAGACATCCAGTAACTGAGTTATACTTTTGTGTTGTTTAAACGTATGCCACTGTCCCCTAAATATTATGTACACACACATGCTCACATACATATTTGAAAATTTGTGTAACACACTTTTGGGGGGATATTTTGTACCGATTGCTTATGTTAAAGTGTCTTACTAAATAGGCTTTTCAAAAAGGTAATTAATTCTGGATGACTAATTGTTATCAATCCATAATTGTTCAAGGAGCACACTAATTTGCACTCTTGGGGTATAGAACTGGAAAAAAAGCAGTCATCCAATTCAGGGTTACCTATAGATCTGGAAGAGAGATATATTCACCTTGTTTGGGAACTCAGAATGCCAGTTCAAATGAAGATTGGGTTGGAAAGTCTAGAGCATTTGCTAATTTATAAAAATCTAGTAATTCTTTTCTATAAAATCCAAAAGGGAGTAGAGATTTGTATATGCCAATAATCAGGCAGTAACATTTCAAAGTAAAACCATCTGGTGTATACCTCTGAAATCTCACTTTCTGAAATGTAGATATAAAAGTAGAATCCACAGGGCAAGAAACTTGTGTCATCATGCAGTGGGTGTAAAGGGCAAAATGAGAAAATTTTCTATGGTATTTCAATAAGCAGGGAAAAATATTCCCAAATGATATCACTAGCATACAGTTAAAGAGATTGATCTTCAGGATAGAAATTTATTAATAGATATTATCTACTGAGCAAAAAAGTGCTCTGGGAATGTCTCTGTGAATATATTTCTCTATCCTCTAGGGTTTGCTTTGAATATTCAACCAAACTGTTCGCAACAGTGTTACATTAACGGACATAATATTAGCAGTTATTAAAAGAACCAGTGGAAGTCTTTCAGTTTGCTGCTTTCAATTCAATTTAGTTTAGCCAACCTTTATTAAATACCTACTAAATATAAGAATGCCAAATGCTAGGCATGCAGTGACCAATGTGAAATGGATTGAGACTCCAAAAAGATTACATTTCATTTAGGGGTTGGGAATGAGGGGCCCAGGAATGCGACATGTTCGTGGATTATTAAATGAAAGATAGACAGTGGAATTAGAGGGTACTATTAATTCCAGGGATGAGACTAGAATTTTGGTGTGAGGAGCCTGAGCTGGACCTTGAAAGAAGTTAGGAATTCTAAGAAATGTAAGTGAGTAGGGGAGAGCATCCCAAACATCAGGAATAGTTTCCACAACCAGAAAGAGCCTTGTAGGTCAATTTGTGTGGCAAGTACAATTCATGAGGAAGAGTAATAGGAAATGAGCTTGGAAAGGTAAGTAGAAAATAGATTGTGCAGGGCTTTAAATGTCAGGCTAAGGAATTTATATTTTAACTTAGAGACAATATTACAAAATCACAGAATTTCGGGGTTAGAAGGAGTGTTGATAATCATCTTACAACTCATAAATGAAAATAGTTTCCACAATAACATGTCTGACAAATGGTCATCCAGCTTCTTGCTTAATGACTTCCAAGGAGGAGAAACCAATTACTACTTGAGGCATCCCATTCCACTTCTGGGAAACTCAAATTATTAGGAAGTTTTCTTGCCACCAAGCATTAACAGACCACTTTGCAACTTCCATCTGCCTGTTGTTCCTGGGTCTGCTCTCTGGAGCCAAGAAGAAATAACCTAGCCTTTCACTTACAGGACAACCTGAATACAACTATCATATCACCCTGGGATCTTCTATTCTCTTGGTTAAATACACCGAGTTTTTTCAACAAGTCCTCATAGACATGATCTGAAGTCCTTTCACCATCCTTATTGTCTTCTACTGGATGCTCTCCAACTTATCAACATCCTTCTTAAACTATGACATCTAGAAGTGACCACCTTATACCAAATTATTTCTGAGGATGGCAGAATATAAAAGTATCATCACCTCTTTTCTTGGAAATTCTACCTCTTAAGTCCAATATGACATTAACTTTCTTGGTTGCCACATCATTTCATTGACTCATATTGTGCAAATGACCCACTAAAACCCTAAATATTTTTCAGAGCAACAGTTTTGTAATCCTGTATCACACATCTTATACTGATTTTGCATTACCCAAGAATGAGATTTCACATTGTTATTGATTTTTTCATTGAATTTTCTCTTATTGACTCAGTCCTATGCATTAGTCTGTTAAGAGCCCCAGAAGCTCCTGAAGGTTCTTGATTGATGAATTGATAAGACTATACCTTTTATTAGAAACATAAGCTTGGTGCATGTATTTTAGGATAGGGAAGTAATTAGATTTGGCAAGAATAATTAAGAAGTTGTGTGATAGGAGAAGTAAAATATAATGAGAGCATGAACTATTGTAAAAGCTAAGACAAGGGAGACTTTATAGAGGTAGAACTGACATAGCTTCATGACTGATTTGCTGTGAAGCCTGAGGAAGAGGGAAAAGTTGAGGATAATGCTATAGTTATAAAACTGAATGATTAGAAAAATAGAAGTGTCAGGACAAAGCCAATATGGCAGAATAGAAGGATAGATTTACTCCAGTTCTCCCCCCATAACCCATAAAATACCTGTAAAAATGACTGTAAACAAATTCTAGAGAAGGAGAAGCCACAAAATGACAAAGGGAAACAGATTTTCAGCTGAAGACAACCTGGAAGGCTGACAGGAAAGGTCTATTGCACCAGACTCAAAGCAGAATGCAGCCAGTCTAGGCCACAATGCATGGACAGGACTGAGGCAGGCTTCAGGGCACAGAAATACTAGAGCATGTGGGAACAGCAGTTGCTGTTCCCAGATTTCTCAACCCACAACTGTCAAATATAGCTTCAAAGATTAGTAAGAAAACTGTTTCACCTAGGTGAGAAGGCAGCATGGTCTGTCTTGGCCCCAGCCCTGGTCCAGGGCAGCAGCAGTCACTTTGGCAGCAGAGTCTACTTTTGGAGCCCTGGCCTAAAAACCATGGGGGAATCAAGCAGTTCATCAGTGTCTCAGTTGTGAATCGTGGTCCTGGGGTGAGGAGGAACACTGGTGGTGAGCTGGTGGTGACTGTGGAGAGGGAACCTTACTTGCAGTTGAAGAGCAGAAAAGAGTGCTTGTGGTTTCTTACATGCCAGAGCACAAGCCAGGAGAGGGGAAATCTCTTCCTTGATTGTGTCACCTTGGAGGAATTGAGAACTTACAGTTCCCTAGAATTATTTCAGAGAACAGCTGCACAAAACCTCCAAAGTCTAGAGTAGTATACCCTCCACTTAACAAAGGACCCAAAAGTCAAGTAACTGGCTGGAAAAATGATGAAAAAATGGAATAAAGAGTATAGAACGCTATGTTTTTCCATCTTTTCAGATGAGGGATAATAAAGCATACCATCAGAAGAAGACATCAAAGTCAAGGCTTCTACAACTAGAACCTCCAAAAAAATGCGATGGTCTCAGGCCATGGAAAAGACCAATAAAGATTTGAAAATCAAGTAAGAGAGGTGGAGGAAAAATTGGGAAGAAAAATGAGAGCAATACAAGAAAATGATGAAAAGCAAGTCAACAGTTTGCTAATAGAGACCCAAAGAAATGCTGAAGAAAATAAGACGTTTAAAAATAGACTAACTCAACTGGTAAAATAGGTTCAAAAAACCAATGAGGAGAAGAATGCTTTAAAGAGCAGAACTGGTCAAATGGAAAAGGAGGTTCAAAAGCTCACTGAAGAAAATAATGTTTTTGAAAATTAGAATGAAACAGATAAGACGCTAATGACTTTATGAGAAACTAAGAAATTATTAAACAAAACCAAAAGAACAAAAAAAAGAATAGAAGACAATGTGAAATATCTTACAACAGGAAAAATATTGAAAAATAGATCCAGGAGAGATAGTTTAAAAATTATTGGTCTACTTGAAAACCACAATCAAGAAAAAATAGCATAGACATCATCTTCCAAAAAGTTATCAAGGAAAACTGCCCTGATATTCTAGAACCAGAGGGTAAAATAGAAATGACAAGAATTCACCAATCACCTCCTGAAATATATTCCAAAAGGAAAAGTCCTAGGAATATTGTAGCCAAATTTCAGAGTTCCCAGGTCAAGGAGAAAATATTGGAAGGAGATAGAAAGAAGCAATTAAAGCACTCTGAAAATACAGTCAGGATAACACAGTATATTCCCTAAGTCAAAGGAGATAGGCCAAGAATCACCTACCTAGCAAAAATGAGTATAATACTTTAGGGAGAAAATGAACTTCAGTGAAATTGAAAGACCAGAACTGAAGAAAAAATTTTACTTTCAAATACAAGAATCAAGAGGAAAATGAAAAGGTAAACAGGAAAGAGAAGCCTTAAGGAACTCATTAAAGTTAAACTATTTACATTCCTACATGGAAAGATGTTATTTGTAACTCATGAAACCTAATTCAGTATTTGCATAGTTAGAGGGAATATACATACATACACACATTCATATATGTATGCACATATATGCATGCATACATGTATGTGTAGGTGTGCATGGGTATGCATGAATGTGTATATTATATATGTGTAGGTATGTATATGAACATGGGTGTATTATGTATGTGTGTATACACACACACAGGGTGAGCTGAATATGAAGGGAAGATACTTGAAAAATAAAATTTACTGTTGAATGGAATGTACTAGGAGTAAGAGAAAGGGAGAAATAGAATATAACAAATCATCTCACATAAAATAGGGAAGAAAGGGCTTTAACAATGGAGGAGAAGAGGGGGTAATGAAAAGAAATAAATAATCTTACTCTCATGTGAATAACACAAACTCAATTGGTTATGGAAATCTGTTTTACTCTGCAGTAAGGCAAGGGGGAAGAGGACAGGAGAGGGAAGATAATAGAAAGGACAGCAAATTGGGGAAATGGATAATCAGAAGCAAACACTATTGTGGGAGGACAGGTCAAGGGAGAGAATGAATGAATTGAGGGCAGAATAAGACAGAGGGAAATGTGGTCAGTCATTTACAAAATAACTATTATGGAAGTGCTTTGTATTGTTACACATGTATGATCTATATTTAATTGCTTGCTTTTTTAATGAAGGTGGGTAGGGAGGGAGGGAGACAATCTGGAGCTTAAAGTTTTAATAATGGTAAAAATTATTTTCTCCTTCAAATGGCAATTAAGTTATGCAGGCAATAGAGTAAAGAAATCTATTCTGTTCTACAGGAAAATAGAAGGGCAGGGGGTTGGAAGAAGGGTGAGTAATGGAAGGGAGGACAGATTGGAGGAAGGGATGGAGGGGGTGCATGCTGTCTCTGGGGGTGGGGGTAGGGAGAAATGGGGAGAAAATTTTGAATTTAAATTCTTGTGGAAGTGAATGTTGAGAACTGAAAAATAAATAAATTATACAAAAAATATAACTGGGAAATGTTTATTAAAATGAATAACAATAAAAATAGAAAAATGGAAGTGTCTAACAGAAATAAAATAGTTTGGAGGAAGAGTAAGTTTATAGGAGAAGCTGGTGAGTTTGGTTTTGTATATATGAAATCTGAGCTGCTGATGGAACATCAAGAGGAGGTTTGCAGCAGGCAGTTCATGATTCAAAACAAGAATTCAGGAGAGAGATTAGGGTTACCAGTCACAGAGTTGATAAAAGCATGTATCCTTTAATATCTTTAGTGTCATGAGGCTCAAGTTAATGTATTGAATCTGGTCAGTATCTCAAATGATTGTGAGTTCCTTGTGGTGGAGACTTACTTCAGAAAATGGGTTGAATCTGTATAGAAAATTTATAGAATTGGAATCTATGGATGAGAAATCACTTCCATGACTTGTATTCTCTGTCACTAGAAGAGGATTCATCCTGATCTAATTAAGAATCCCATAGAAGTAGGGCTAGTCATTGGGATAGGAAAAGAGAATGGAGCTGTGATTTCATTGATAAAAAGAAGATCTGAGTAAGGATACTTCAGTTAATTCAAATTGGCACATAAAAGCCAATGATTTTAAGAGATATCAAGAAACAATAAAACAAAGTCAAAAGTTTGAAAAAAAATTGATGAAAATGGGAAATATCTCATCAGGAAAACAACTGATATGGAAAATGGATTGAAGAGATAATTTACAAATTATTGGACTACCTGGAAGTCATGATCAGTGAAAGAGTCTAGTTATCATATTTGAAGAAATTATCTAGGAAATGTCCTTTATATCTTAGAATGAGAAGATAAAATAGAAACTGAAAAAATTCAAAAATCACCACATGAAAGAGATCCAAAATATAAATTCTCAGGAATATTATTGCCTAATACCAGAACTCCCAGGTCAAGGAGAAAACTGAATCAAATAGTCAGAAAGAAACCATTCAAATATGGAACCAAATTAAGGATCACACAAGATTTAGCAGCTGCTATCTGAAAGGAGAGGAAGGAAAAAGAGTTGACATCACAACTAAGAATGACCTACTCATCAAAACTAAATATAATCCTTAATTATATGATATTTAATTGAATATAGTACTTTCAAGCATTCCTGATGAAAAGACAAGAGCTGAGTGGAAAATTTACTTTCAAATGCAAGACTCAAGAAGCATAAAAAGGTAAATATGAAAGAGAAATCATAAAGGACTCAAAATGGTTAAAATGTTTAGCTTGCTATATGGGAAGATAACACATGTAACTTCTAAGAACTTTATCATTATTAGGGCAGTTAGAAGGATTCTGCATAGAAAGAAGGTGTAGGATTGTATCAATTATATTGATATGATGTAAAAATATGGATAGGTGAGAAAGAGGGATGACTTGAGAGAAGAAAGAAGGGAGTGGAAAGATGGGGAAATTGTCTCACATAAAAGATGTGTGAAACAAAGAACTTTTTACAGTGGAGATGAAGATGATGATGGGTTAATGAGTGGGAAAATCTTGGACCTAGCTCGTATCCAAATTGGCTCAAAAGTGAATACATATACATACATGAATGCATATATACACACACATGTACATATAACCAATTGGTAATAGAATCTAACTTGCCAACAGGGCACTAGAAGGAGAAGGGTATAAAGTAAAGGAAGAGGGTGATAAAAAGCAAGGCAGATAAAGCAGTGATCACAATGAAGACATGTTTTAGAGGAAGAGAATATAAAAAGAGCAAGGAGGATAAACAGAAGAAAAGAGGATGGAGGTGAAAGCATAGTAAGTAATCATGCCTGGGAATGGGAATGGAATAAACTTACAAAAAAAACAGAAGAGGATTGTAGAAAGGTCTAGAAAACACAATTCACCAATATATTGTTTACAAAATTCATACTTGAAACAGAGAGACAGATAATTAAAATAAGGAACTATTGCATAATCTATTACAATTCAAATGAAGCAAAAAAAAAAGTCAAGGATATTGATCATGATTTCAGACCAAGCAAAAGCAAAAATAGATCAAATTACAATCAATAAGCAGAGAAACTACACAAAGGATAATGAAGTAATACTAATAATAAACATATATGCAACAAATAATATAACATCTAAGTTCTTAAAGAAAATGGAGAGTAAAACTATACTAGTAGGGTTAATTAAACTTTCCTCTCTCAGAACTAAATAAATCCAATCATAAAATAAATAAAAAATCAAGGAGATTTATAGTACATTAGAAAAGTTATATCTGATAAATCTCAGTAAAAGGAAATCTGAATGTGAAAAGAAAAGAGTATATATTTGTCTCCCAGCTATGCATGGCCCTTTCACAATAATTGACCATGCATTAGGGTTTAAAATTCACAAGCAAATTCAGAAAAGCAGACCTTTCCCACACTGTTATTTAGTAAAGGCACATAGAAACATAAATTAAAAATATTTGGAAAAGAAATAATTGAATCCTAAAGAATGAATGAGACAAAGAACAAATCAAATGACAAATATAAGGCAATATCCAAAATTTGTGGGATAGAGCTAAAGTAGTAATTAGGGGAAATTTTATGTCTCTATGTACATCGGTAAAAGAGAAAGAGAAATGAGCATGCAACTAAAAGAATTAGGAAAAACAAATTAAAATATCTAATTAAATACCAACATATAAATCCTGAAAAGCGAAAGGAAATATTAATAAAATAGAAAGTAAAAAGGCATTGAATGAATAAATAAAATTAGAATCTGCTTTTGTGAAAAAAACCTATAAAATAGGTAAGTCGTTTGTTGATTTGATTTGTAAAAGAAAACAAATTACTTTCATCAAAAATAAAATTGTGAATGAACCACCAATAAAAGTGAAATTAAAGAAATTATTAGGAGTTATTTTGCCTAACTACATGCCAGTAAATTTTGCTAAGTGAAACGGATAAATATTCACAAAAATATAACGTGCAGAATAACAGAAAACAGAATAATTGATGTTATTTTAGGAGAAGAAATTGATCAAACCATCAGTGAGCTCCATAAGAAAAAATGCCCAGGACGAAATGTATTCATAAATTAATTTTACCAAATATTTAAGGAAAAATGAGTCCCAATGGTATCTAAACTACTTGAAAAGAGAAGTAAGGAAGGCATTTTACCAAATTACTTTTATGACACAAATATGGTTTGGATGCCTAAATCAGTGTAATGGTAATTCAAATGAAAAGATGTTTCCCATTCATTAAGAGGTCCATGTGATCTGCGTGGGTTACATGGAAGTCTGAGGAGTTTGCTGAATGGGTAGAACAGGAAAGGTGGAACAGGAAGAGGTGGAGCTGGAGCAGGACTGAGAAGAAATTGATCAGAGATTCAGGAAAGCAGGTAAATGGTGCATGAGTGAGAGAGCTTGTTTTTGATTTTGTGTGAGGAACATGCTTGTGATTTGTTTAAGGGAGCTGGCTGTGGGAAGCCTAACAGAGGGAAGGCATGGTGATGGTGTTGTTCCCTGCATTGCTATTATGTACAGATTTTTCTTACTATAATGGATTTGACTTTCTGGTATCTGAATAAACGTTTTGATTCTGTTTTCCATGTGGAGAGTGTGTTGTATTTCATGATTCAGAATTGAATCGGGATATTCTTTCTTTCTTTTTTTTTTTAATATAAATTTATTTATTTAACTTTTTACATTCATTTTCACAAAATTTTGGGTTCCAAAATTTTCTCTCCATTTGTCCCCTCCCCCCACCCCAGTGCACTGAGCATTCTAATTTCCCCTATCACCAACCTGCCCTCTCCTCTATCATCCCTCCCTTCTCTTGTCCCCATCTTGTCTTTTGTCCTGTAGGGCCAGGTAACTTTCTCTTCCCCATTACCTGTATTTCTTACTTCCTTGTAGCAAGAACAATACCTGACAGTTGTTCCTAAAACTTTGAGTACCAACTTCTCCCCAT
>CM053769.1:146544080-146562930 GCA_028658325.1 Potorous gilbertii
TTTTTTGATCATGGCTTTCAGGTAGTCCCATAATTTTAAAATTGTCTCTCCTGGATCTATTTTCCAGGTCACTTGTTTTTCCAATGAGATATTTCACATTCTCTTCCATTTTGTCATTCTTTTGGTTTAGTTTTGTGATTTCTTGGTTTCTCAGAAAGTCATTGGCCTCCATCTGTTTCATTCTAATTTTTAGAGAACTATTTTCTTCAGTGAGCTTTTGATCCTCTTTTTCCACTTGGCTAATTCTGCTTTTGAGAGCATTCTTCTCATTGGCTTTTTGAACCTCTTTTGCCAATTGAGTTAGCCTATTTTTCAAGAGGTTATTTTCTTCAGTATTTTTTTAGGTCTCCTTTATCAAAGTATTGACACGTTTTTCATGCTTTTCTTGCATTTCTCTCATTTCTTTTCCCAGTTTTTCCTCCACCTGTCTAACTTGATTTTCAAAATCCTTTTTGAGCTCTTCCATGACCTGAGCCCATTGCCTATCTATTTCAGATGTTTGGGATACAGAGGCTTTGACTCTTATGTCTTTACCTGATGGTAAACAGTTTTCTTCCTCCTCAGAGAGGAAGGTTGGAGTCTTTTGGTCACCAGAAAATAACCTTCTATGGTCTTATTTTTTTCCCTTTTCTGAGCATTTTCTCAGCCAGTTACTTGGCTTCTGAGAGTCCTCTCCACCCCCCTGCCTAGGTCCACCCAGCTAGTGCTTGGGGTCTGAGATTCAAATGCTGCACCCCAGCCTCAGGGCTTTTGGTGGGTGGCCAGCTGTTATTCAGGGTAAGATTAAATCAGGTTCTTAGGTGGGGGCAGGGCTGCCTCCCAGGCTCAGTTCCCTCAAGGGTTTTATGCAGGAACCTTCTGTAATGGAGCTCCTGCTGAGCTCTTGCCTGCTCTGGGAGCCTCTGGGCGCCCTTGCCTCTGCTGCTGCCTCCCGAGGGGGCCCGAGTCATGGCGATACCCCACTCTCCTCTCAGCTTGTCTAGTCATATCTCTCACAGACCTGTGTCTGTGGGTGGGACCTTCGTGGCCGCTGGAGATTCTGTCCCTGAAGCCAGCTCGGATTTGCTTGCTCCTCTCAGTGCTGCATGGCCAGCGCCGGGCTGGACTCGCTCCCGTCAGGTGCACGATGACTTTTGGGATCGGTTTTTCAGGGCTCTCTGGAATGGAAATCTCTTTTGCCCCATTGCTGCATGACTCCACTGTTCCAGAATTTGTTGGGAGTTCTTTTTATAGATAATTATGGGCTGTGGGTTCGGAGGTAGCATATGTGAGTCTTTCTACTCTGTCATCTTGGCTCCGCCCCCCCCTTGAATCAGGATATTCATGGCCACAGTAAGCACTATGAATATCATATTGGTGCTACAAGTAGGAAGAAACAAATAGAAAAAAGAAAACTAATAAATAAAATTCAAGCAAGGAGATTATAGTAATATATCACAAAGATTTTACACTATGACCAGGTGACATTTATATTAGGAAAGCAAATTAAACACAACTTTTGCTACAAAAATCTCTGAAAAGCAAAGGAATCAATGATAAAATTATCGGTAGTATCTATCTAATACCAAGAGCAAGTATTATATCTACTGGTTGGTGGTTGTTGTCCTTAATTCTTGAAGAAGACCAAAATGACATCACCATGTTAAAGTCAAGTTTCAGTGTGTCCAACTGTGGCTGATCAGAATAACATGAGCTCAGAATGTTCTACCACAGGTTAGGCAGAGATTGTGTAAACATTTGCAGTGGATACATCAAATTTGCAAATCCTATGTTTTCTTTGAGCTGTTTCAATTCTGCTTTGCTCATAGAGGACAGAACCCTTTCAGCTGTGGGCATGCCATCATGATCAGTCCTGTGCCAGTATTCCCATGTCATAGAATTCCAAATTTCTTGAGACTTTGAGAGTGTGCTTGAATCACTTCTTCTGATCACCATGGGATCTCCTGACCCATGCAAGTTCTCCATAAAATAGTCTTTTTTTGGCAAGCATATGTTTTACTTTCAACTAACATGACCAGCCCATCAGAGTTGCACTCTATGAAGCATAGTTTGAATGTTTGGCGGTTTAGTTTCAGTAGAGTCCTCAGTGTCCGGGACCTTATCCTACCAGGTAATCTTCAAAATCTTCCCAAAACACTTCAAATGGAAGTGATTCAGTTTCCTGGCATGGTGCTTCCAGACTGTCCATGTTTCAAAGGCATACAACAATGAGGTCAGCACAATGGCTCTGTAGATCTTCAGTTTGGTAGTCAGTCCAATATTTCTTTTCTCTCATACTTTTCTACCAAGCCTCCCAAACACTGAATTAGCTCTGGCAATGTGTGCATAAACCTCATTATCAATGTGTACATCTCTGGAAAGCTTGAAGCCTTCCCAGTAAGATCATGGGTGAAATAAAGATGACTATTATCACTATTGCTGAAGGTTGTACTGGAAATACTACAGCAACAAGGGAAGAAAACAGTTGAAGGAATAAAAATGAGCAATTTGGAAACAAGATGATCATTCTTTGCAGATGAGAGCATAGTATACTTAGAGAACCTTAGAGAATCAACTAAAAAACTAGTTGAAGCAATGACTTTAGTAAAGTTGCAGGATACAGAATAAATGCACATAAATCTTCAGCTACCAAAAAACTCCAGCAGCAAGAGACAGAGAAATTCCATTTAAAATAACTGTAGGCAATATAAAATACTTGGGAATCTACCTGCCAAGAGAAATCCAGAGATTATTCATTGACATTTTATACAATTACAAATACATTTTTCACACAAATAGATACAGATCCAGAGATTTGGAGAAATTGTAATTGCTTATGGATTGGCTCAGTCAATATAATAAAAATGACAATTCTACCTAAGTTAATTTACTAATTTTGTGTCATACTGATCGAATTTCCAAAAAAAAATATTTTATAGAGCTAGAAAATAGTGACAAAATTCATCTAAAAGAACAAAAGTTCAAGAATCTCAAAGGATGCAATGGAAAAAAATGTGAAGGAACAAAGCCCAGAATTTCTAGGCTTCAAACTATGTTTCGAAACTATCTGGTACTGATTAAGAAAGAGTGATGAATCAGTTAAATACATTAGGTACACAATAAATAGTAGTAAATTGTCATAGTTATCTAATGTTTGATAAATCAAAAGATTCAAGCATTTGGGATAAGATATCAATACTTGACCAAAACTGCTGGGAAAACCAGAAAGAAGTTTGGTAGAAATTATCCACAGATCAATATTTCACACTCTACACCATATAAGGTCTAAATGGATACATTATTGAGATATAAAGGTAATAGCATAAGTAAATCAGGGGAGTATGGAAAAATGTACTTATCAGGTATTGATGTGGGAAGAGTTTATAACCAAACATGAGAAGGAAGAGATTCAAAGAAATAAAATATGTAATTTAAAATCTAAAAAAATGATTTTGCATAAATAAAACCAGTGCAATCACAATTTTAAGGAAAGTGGAAAATTATACAATTTTTTCTAATAAACTCCTGATTTTCTGAAATATATAGGGAAGGAAGTCAAATTTATAACGATAAAAGCCATTTAGCAGTTGATAATTGGTCAAAGCATATGAATAGGTAGTTTTAAGAAGACAAAATTAAAGCTATCAATAATCACATAAAAATGCTCTTAATCACTACCGATTAGAGAAATGTAAGTTCAAAAGAACTCTGAGGCATAACCTGACATCTGTCAGATTGGCTAACAAGATGAAAAGAAGAAAAAAGACAAATGCTGCAGGGGATGTCTAAAAGTTGAGGACACCAATACAGTGATGGTGGAGTTGTGAACTAGTACAATGATTCTAGAGAACAATTTTGAACCATGCCCAAACACCCATAGAGTGTATACCCTTTGACCCAGCAATACCACTATATTTGTTTCCCAGAGGAATTAAAGAAAAGGGAAAGGGCCCTATTTCTACCCAAAAAATATTTATAGCAACTCTTTTTGTGGTGGCAAAGAACTGGAAGTAGAGGGAATGCCCCTTAATTGTGGAATGGCCAAATAAGTTGTGGTATATGATCATTATGTAATACAGTTGTGCTACAAGGGATGATGAGCAGAATGGTTTCAGAAACACTTGGGAGAGCTTATATAAATTCATGCAAAGTGAAGTTCGTACATCCTAGGGAAATACTGTGCACAGGAAAAACAATATTATAAGGATTTCAACTATGCAAGATTTTCAAATTCATACGCTGTAACCTATCCAGCCATTCCAAAATTGATAAGTATATCCTTGGGTTCCAATTCTTTGCCACCACAAAAAATTCTGGTATATTTTGTACATATTTATCACTTTGAGATGTAAACCTAAAAGCAATATTGCTGAATCAGAAAGTGTGCAGTGTAAAAGCTTTTAGAGCATACGTCCAAATTTCTTTCTAGATTGAATGGGCCAGGTTATTGCTTCATCAACATGTATTGAAGTATGAAGCATTTAGTGACAGAGTGGACAGAATGCTAGGCTTGCAGTTGGGAAGATCTAAATTCAAACTGGACCTTGAAGACTTATTATTTTTGTGACTCTTGGTAAATCATTTAACTTGTTTGCCTCAGTATTCCCAAATGTAAAATAGTGATAATAGTAGCACCTAACTTTCAGGGTTGTTGTGAGGAACAATAATTACATTGGTTTTGTTTGTGAAAAATCTGTTTTTTTTATTTTGTAATCTAAATTTTTTATCTTCTTTCATGAACCTTTCTTTCTCTTATTTGGTCATGAATTCTTCCCCTATCCATGGATCTAACAAGTAACTTCTTCTTTGTTGCACTAATTTTCTCATGATGTCAATGTTTTGAGTTTATCTTGGGATATGGTATGAGGTGTTGGTCTACATCAAGTTTCTGCCAAATTTCTTTCCTGTTTCCCCAACATTTTTTGATTGAAATTCCTGTACCTATAGCTAAGTTCATTGGGTTTCTCAAACACTAGGTCACTGTTTCAATTTGCTTGTACATATTGTGTACCTAATCTATTCTACTGATCAACCTCTCTATTTTTTATCCAGTACTAAATCTTTTTTGATAATTACAGTCTATCATGATGAGATCTCCTAGTGCTTATCCCCTTTCTTTCATGTTTTTGTTAAATTGATTCCCTTGATATTCTTGATCTTTTACTCTCCCATATTAATTTTATTAGTATTTTTCTAGCTTTATAAAATAATTCTTCAGTAGTTTGATTGACATGGCACTGCAATTAAATTAATTCAGATAGTCTTGCCAATTTTATATTGACTTGGTTTGCTTATAAACAATCCATATTTCTCCAACTATTTAGATCTGTCTTTGTATGAAATGTGTTTTGAAAATTGTATTCATATTATTTCTATGTGTGTGTTGCCAGGTAGACTCCAAAGTATTTTATATTGTTAATAATTATTTCAAATAAATTTTCCTCGAATAGTAATGTTGATAATGGGCTTCCTTGGTTCACTACTAATCTTATTGGAAAAGTTTCTAGCTTATCTACATTACAAATAATTCTGTCCTTAGGTTTTACAAAGATAATATTTTTCATTTTATGGATAGATTCATTTATTTTTATTCTTTCTAATTTATTTTTCTTTTTTTATTTTTTATTATCAAAGATGTCTTTTTTAATGGGACAATGATATCACAATAAGGTAGGGAAGCAAAGGAAAACTGATATTTTTCTATTCAATCTAGTTTCCCCCACTAGTCCATATATAGCCGAGATAATCATTTGCAGTTCTGACTGGCCATTCACTTCAATCATGTTCAATAACTTTATGCTATGATATAGCAAAAACAAACATTTGTGTACACATATAAATCCTTTTCCTTTCATCTTTCAATTAATGAAGTTACTCCTTGCACCAAATAACCAAAAGACAAATCATTAAAACATTAGGAGAAAGAAAGACGAAAAAGTTCCACTTAAATTTTACATTCATCAACCCCGGATGATTTACTTTTATAAGGAAAAAATTTAGTATGCTCAAATTAAGTTTAGAAGTGTCCTCCATCCCTCCTTTTGTAAATGCAATATCATACTTGAAGAATTTATGGCCATAGGTGGATTATGAGTAGAAGACCAAACTACTTATGTGAGACAAGTTAGGTCTATAGTGTTTCATGTTGGATTTATTTTTTTTTAATTTAGTCTATCTGTGATCTTATCAATGTAGATAAGTCCTCTAACAGTGCTCTTTGTAACATGGTGAAATCCATTACTTGTTCATAAAAAAATGAAAAAGTCATGTAGTCTGGTGAATGTGGATGGTGTGTAGAACTAAGCTATAAAAATCAGTCACTAAAATGAGATTTGAAACACTGAACTTTTAAGTCTAATTTCACCAAGTTATTTCTGAATAATTTCTTAACCTGTTTGCTTTACTGAAAAAGATGATCAAAAAGAAATGTATTTACTTTCTTAAGCTGCCATAGGAAGAATTACTAAATTACCGTTTTAGTTTCTAACAAATAACTAAGCAAGAGCTGTTAAGAATTAGCATTGCTACACTACTACTACTACTACTACTACTACTACTACTACTACTACTATTACTACTACTACTACTACTACTACTACTGCTACTACTGCTACTACTACTACTGCTACTACCACTACTACTGCTACCACTACTACTACTACTACTACTACTACTACTGCTACTACTACTACTACTACTGCTACTGCTACTATTACTACAACTTCTCTCTGTCTCTCTTTCCCTGTTTCTCTCTCTCTCTGTCTCTGTCTGTCTCTCTATAATCATTATCTAAAATCTGCCTAGGAATTAGTTGTCTACTTATCCATCACTCTTTGTATTCAGGAATCTGCTGTCATCACTGGTCCTAAGAATTACAATAATAGTTATATGACTATATTTTTGAATTATGTCCCAAATCTCCTTTACCTCTTTTAATTAAATATCAGCATAGCTCCCTATCATTTATATGTAGCCTTCTAAGTCCTGGGGTATAGTATTTTCATTGAGTCCAAGTTTCACAGGACAAATAGTTTTACTAAAGGGATTTGTTCTGTGAAGTTGGATTCCTATAAACTTCAAACTCCTCTGTATGTCAATAATTTCTTGCTCCCCCTTGCCCATCTAAAATTCTCTCTCACCCACAGAGATCTTCAGTTCTAATCATTTGACATTTTTGTTCTTTGTTCAGGCTGATTTCTCCTGAAGTGTTTCCCCCTCTTGTCCATTCATTCAAATCCTGAACTTTCTTCAAGATGTAAAGTAAAGATTTAACACTTTTAGGAAAACTTTCTTCCCACCTTAAAGTATGGTGATAGTGACAGTCTAGTTTCATTTTGAAATACTGTTTGGTGGCTTGCGTCATATGACAAGTATTTGACTACGAATTTCTTTATGTTGTTATTTTTATTTTAGTATGCCTAGCTTGTTTTATCTTCTATCTGATAATTCTTCAAAAAAAAGATATGTGTGTACATGTATATGTGTGTGTACCCTTTAGAACAAGAGTGATTCTATAACCTCATCTTACAGTTGTACTTTTGAATATTTTTTAAAATAAATGTTAACTGCCTCTGTTTTTCTCAACAATTTATTATATGGGATCTCTAATTCCTTGTTCTTTACCTCCTGAGTTTATTGATGTTATTCTAGATATGTCCCTCATTGTCAAAGTCCTAGAACACTGAACTAGAAGTTTCAATCTCTGAATTGGAATCCTGGCCCTGCCAATTAACATCATGGCTTTGTGTCAAGAATGTAACCCCTCATAAGGGTTCAGTTTTCATATTTGTAAAATGAGGGGATTAAGTAAATTCTAAGGTCCTTTCTTGTTCTAGACACATAAACCTATGATTCTAATTGTTGACATATAGAACTGGATTCAGTGTTCTGAATGTCATCTTTCCACTCTAGAATAATGTGGAACTGCTCCCTGCTTCCTTCTAATGAATATATATTTACAATAAGCACAGCAGCTAACCAGGCACGACTCAGGTGAGTTCATTTGGGGACACACCTAGCAGTGCTTGGGAATCCTTATGGCTTCCAAGACTAAGCATGGAATGGAGCTGCCTCTCATTTGCAGATCCTTTCTTCTGCACTTCAAAGTCACTAGGAAGAAAAGGTCTGAGGGATAGAAATATTCATCTTTAATATCTCCTTGGAAGTCAGGCACCACATCCAACTGACCCTTCTCCTATTCAAGGAGGCTCAGGTAACTTTCAGGTAGAAGCAGTCCACTAGGAGCATCTGTTGAATCTGAGAGGTTCAATAGATAGAACACCCATATATTCTGATGATGATGAAAGATCTACACATGGGTTTCTTTTCTGTCTACTTCAGGAGGAGTTGACTGAAAATGTGGTAGATGCATGTTGGCCCACTACAGAGGCTATATTATTTATCTACTGTGTCTCCAAATGGCTAGGAGAAGATCATCCAAGTCCAACTAATATTTGAAGTCCTGAGTTTCAGCACCATTATGTTGAAAAGAGAGAGAAATGGGAGAGCTGGTTCAAAATGTGAATGAATTCACTTAGACCTCTGTAGCCATTGGGAGCTTTTTTTGATGCAAAAGCAGTAGGCCTGAGATTTAGCAAGGAGCTAAACAAAGGCAATGATCTCTAATTTATTTTCAAAACAGTAATGGGCTTTGTATTTTGTAGAACTACTTCCTTTGAAAACAAAATGTACCCATTTAACATTTTCTGTCTGATTCATCATCATGGTATCTGAATTTATTAAAGAGAAAGGAGTTTTAAAAAAAGGAGGCACATCAGCATATGTTGAATACTGATTATGTCCTCAATCCCTATAGAATTAATTGCACAACAGCATGAAGGTCTCCAGATTGTCTTTATCAAGGCAACAAGAGAGAAAATTTTGCAAGGAATTTTTTTCCCTTTACCTTTGTTCTCTTCAAATTTTAGCTGCATTGGTTTTAATATTTTCAAAACCAATAGAAACAGTTTATGTGAAATTTCCTGAACCTTTCCAATCTTTGGAAGCAGTTCATGCGGACAAAAAAGACTAAATAATTCATGTTGACCACGTGTTCAGTATGAAACAAGTATATTGTAAATATTCTAAAAGTAAATGTAGACATTTGATTGCATTAATAATAAAGGAGTGGCCAGAGTAATGGAGATGATGTCTTCTGCCCTATTCAGACATAGCTGGAGTACCATATTAATTTTTATGTGTCATCTTTTTAGCATATTGATAGAATGAGGTGTGTCTAGCAGAAAAGATATGGAAATAATGTATTAGGGAAGATAAGGGAGCTGGTTATATATGACCTTGATAAAAGAATATTACTGGAGACATGATGATTGTCTTCAGTTATCTTCCATAGGGAAAAGTTCATAATTTTTTTTTATGTAGCTCAGATGGCAAAATTTGAGCCAATGTATTAAATTTTTAAAGATGCAGATTATTCCTCTATATGAAGTATTTAATAACATTTAAGTTTGAAAATGATAAAGGTTATTTTGTAGAGTGGTAACACTATTTATCCCATGAAATATTCAAGTAGGACTGGATTTCACCTGTGCAAAGATTCTACTTGAATAATCATAGGGTTTTGGACTATTGAAAGAGAATTGGCTTTGAAACAATTGCCTAGTGTTAGATGTATGACATGATTGTGAATGGGAAGGAACATTTGGGGTAATCTGGACCAACCACTTTTTTTGGATGAAGAAACTCAGGGCAAGAGAATTGAATTAATCTGCCAAGGTTACACAGATATTAAGTAACAGATGTAAGATTTAAAAATCAGATACTTTGACTCCAAATCTGACCCTTCTTCCACACTACTATGCTATCAGGAGGGAGAGATTAGGCGACTATAGTCCTTCCTAATTTTGAAATTCTATTTTATATGAATTGAAGATAAGAAACCTAAAGTACTTCTTGTAATAGTATTATATTAGGATAAGTGTAATACACAGAGAGGTACAACACATTTTCCTGTGTATATGGAGAATGTGACTTGATTGCTAATTACTCTCTTTTATATCATTTGGTAGACCAAAAAGTGTTAACAGATTATGTTCTGATGAAATATATGTATAATTTTCTGTACATAATTACTTTCTGGTGAGATATCTTATTTTACTTATATAGGTCAGCTTGTATAATTTGAATAGCATGCAGCAGCATTTCAAAGTCTGGAATCTGTTAGGGTATATGTTCATCTGTTCATTCTTCTGTTAATTAATTAATTAATTAATTTAGCAATTAATTAATAAGTACTAATTGCTTGAACCTCTGTTACCAATCCTGGACTATGCTTCATAGCAAAATAAAATCTAGATATTTTCGGCAAATGTTGATGACTCAGTGAACCTCAAATCCAGACAAAGGATGTAGGGTTACCATCATAGAAAAGAGCCCTAAAAACTTTACCTTAAGAATAATGGTTGAAAGAACTAGAGATTTTAGCTAGGAGTAGAGATTGGGTGGGTGGGACATGATAACTGCCTTAACTTATTTGAAAGTCTATGTGTAGAAATTGGAGTAGATATTTTACACTTGGGACAGGGGCATGGGAGAAACTAGGAGCAATATATGCGAATATATCAAAGAATATTTATTAAGAACCTACTATGTGTCAAGCACTATAGCAGGTACTGGGGATGAAAAGGCAAAAGTAAAATAATTCTTTCCCTTAAAGAGGTTACAATGTAGTGGAGGAAGATATAATGTATATACAAAATAGATATGAGATAAATTTAGGGAAAGAAAATTTGGGTGAGGTGAACCAAAAAAAAGTCTTAATATAGAAGGGGCTATTTGAAATAACTCTTTTTTTCTTTAATAAATTTATTTATTTAACTTTATACATTCATTTTCACAAGGTTTTGGGTTCCAAAATTTTCTCCCCATTTGTCCCCATCCCCCTCCCCAATACACTGAGCATTCTAATTACCCATATCAACAATCGGCCCTCTCTTCTTTCATTCCCTCCCTTCCCTTACCCCATCTTCTCCCTTGTCACGTAGGGCCAGATAACTTTCTATTCCCCATTACCTGTATTTCTTATTTCCTAGTAGCAAGAACAATACTCAACAGTTGTTCCTAAAACTTTGAGTTCCAACTTCTCCCCGTTTCTCCCTCCCCACCCATTCCCTTTGGGAAGGCAGACAATTCAATACAGGACATATCTGTGCAGTTTTGCGAATGACTTCGATAATAGTCGTGTTGTGTAAGACTAACTATATTTCCCTCCATCCTATCCTGCCC
The DNA here is from genome assembly GCA_028658325.1 of Potorous gilbertii. Taxonomy (NCBI): domain Eukaryota; kingdom Metazoa; phylum Chordata; class Mammalia; order Diprotodontia; family Potoroidae; genus Potorous; species Potorous gilbertii. Next base: position 146,555,304 of record CM053769.1, read on the forward strand.
CCCATTAATTCTATTCTCTCTTTTGATTCTGTCCCTCCCCAAGGGTTGACTTCAAATTGCTCCCTCCTCCCATTGCCCTCCCTTCCATCATTCCCCCCACCCTACTTATCTCCTTCTCCCCCACTTTCCTGTATTGTAAGATAGGCTTACATACGAAAATGAGTGTGCATTTTATTCCTTCCTTTAGTCGTATGTGATGAGAGTAAACTTCATGGTTTTTTTTTCTCAGATCTCCTCTTCTTCCCTCCGCTAAAATGTCTCCTGCTTGCCTCTTCTATGAGAGATAATTTACCCCATTCCATTTCACCCTCTCTCCTCCCAATATAATTCTGTGTGTGTGTGCGTGTGTATGTGTGTGTGTACGTGTGTGTGTGTATGTGTGTGTGTGTAATACCACCAACTACCCAGATACTGAAAAATTTCAGGAGTTACAAATATTGTCTTTCCATATAGGAATGTAAACAGTTCAACTTTGGTAAGTCCCTTGTGACTTCTCTTTGCTGTTTACTTTTTCATGCTCCTTCTCATTCTTGAGTTTGAAAGTCAAATTTTCTTTTCAGCTCTGGTCTTTTCATCAAGAATGCTTGAAAGTCCTCAATGTCATTGAAAGACCATATTTTCTCCTGAAGTATTATACTCAGTTTTGCTGGGTAGGTGATTCTTGGTTTTAGATCTAGTTCCTTTGACTTCTGGCATATCCTGTTCCATGCCCATTGATTCCTTAATTTAGAAGCTGCTAGTTCTTGTGTTATCTTGATTGTATTTCCACAATACTGGAATTGTTTCTTTCTAGCTACTTGCAATATTTATTTCCCTGACCTGGGAACTCTGGAATTTGGCCACAATGTTCCTAGGAGTTTCTCTTTTTGGATCTCTTTCAGGCGGTGATCAGTGGATTCCTTGAATACTTATTTTGCCCTCTGGTTCCAGAATATCAGGGCAGTTTTCCTTGATAATTTCATGAAGAATGATGTCTAGGCTCTTTTTTTGATCATGGCTTTCAGATAGTACCATAATTTTTAAATTGTCTCTCCTGGATCTATTTTCCAGGTCAGTTGTTTTTCCAATGAGATATTTCACATTCTCTTCCATTTTTTCATTCTTTTGGTTTTGTTTTGTGATTTCTTGGTTTCTCAGAAAGTCATTAGCCTCCATCTGTTCCATTCTAATTTTAAGAGAACTATTTTCTTCAGTGAGCTTTTGTACCTTTTTCCACTTGGATAATTCTGCGTTTGAAAGCATTCTTCTCCTCATTGGCTTTTTGAACCTCTTTTGGCAATTGAGTTAGCCCATTTTTCAAGGTGTTATTTTCTTCAACATTTTTTGGGGGTCTCCTTTATTAAGGTATTGACCCGTTTTTCATGCTTTTCTTGCATCTCTCTCATTTCTTTTCCCAGTTTTCTTCCACCTGTCTAACTTGATTTTCAAAATCCTTTTTGAGCTCTTCCATGGTTTGAGCCCATTGGATATCTATTTGAGATGTTTCGGATACAGAGGCCTTGACTCCTATGTCTTTACCTGATGGTAAGCATTGGTCTTCTTCATCAGAGAGGAATGGCGCAATCATCTCTTCCTCAAGAAAATAACCTTGTATGGTCTTATTTTTTTTCCCTTTTCTGGGTGTTTTCCCAGCCAGTTACTTGACTTCTGAGAGAGCTCTCCACCCCCTCCTAGGTCCACCCAGCTAGTGCTTGGGTCCTGGGATCCAAATGCTGCTCCTCAGCCTCAGGGCTTTTGGCAGCAGGCCTGGCTGCTATTCAATGGGAGCTTAATTTCTGGTGCTTAGGTCAGGGCAAGGCCGCCTGCCAGGCCCAGTTCCCTCAGGGGGTTTATGCTAAGACCTTTTGTAATGGAGCTCCTGCTGATTTCCTGCCTGCTCCAGGAGCCTCTAGTTGCCCACTGCCTCTGCTGCTGCCTCCCGAGGGGGCCTGAGTCCCAGAGACACCCTGCTCCCCTTTCAGCCTGTCTCTCTCACTGACCTGTGAGTCTGTGCGTGGGGGAACCTTCGTGGCTTCTGGAGATTCCATCCCTGAAGCCTGCTCGGATCTGCTCGCTCCTCTCAGTGCTGCACAGCCAGGGTAGGGCCGGGCTCCGCTACTGTCTGGTGTGCGATGGTCCTTTGGGATCGGTTTTTCAGGGCTTTCTGGAACGGAAATCTCCTTCGCTGTGTTGTTGCGTGGCTTCCACTGTTCCAGAATTTGTTGGGAGTTCTTTTTAGAGGAAATCTATGGGCTGTGTGTTCGGAGCTAGCATATGTGTCTTTCTACTCCGCCATCTTGGCTCCGCCCCCTGAAATAGGTCTTGATGGAACTAAGAATTCTAAGAAGTGGAGGTCATAAGGGAGTAAATTTCAAGATTAATAGCCAGTGTAAAGGCATGGATTTAGGAAATGAAGTGAAGCTTGTCATGAATGGGGACTAAGTGGCACAATGGATTGTGTGCCAAGACTGAAGTCAGGAAGACTTCCTGAGTTCAAATCTGGCTTCACACACCAACTAGTTGTGTGATCTTAGGCAAGTTATTTAATCCTGTTTGCCTTAGTTCCCCAGTGGTGAGATGAGCTGGAGAATCAAATGGAAATCCACTCCAGTATCTTTGTTAAGGAAACCCCAATTGGGGTCATGAAGAATCAGACATGACTGAAACAACTGAACAGCAACATAAATAAAGAATTGTATAAAGGCCAATTTGACTTGACCAAGGGTTGCAGGTAGGGGAGTAATGCATAATAAGCCTGAAAAGGAGATGGGTCAAATCATAAAGTGTTTTAATAAATGTTAAGCAGAGAATTTTATATGTGACCCTGCATGTCACAGGAAGTCACTGGAGTTCATTTAGTAGTGGAGTGACATTGACAGATTTTGACACCTGTGTGAATGATACATTGGGATCAGGAGGCACTTAAACTTTTTGTAATAAATGATGATTGCCTGAACTATGTTTATGACTACATGGTCATGTGAGTAGGGAGGTTGTTATTGGGCTGTCATTACTTAGTTGTTTCAAATTGTGTTTGATTGATCATGACCCTATTTTGGTTTTTTTGGCAAAGATACTAAATTAGTTTGCCATTTCCTTCTTCAGTTCATCTAAATAGATGAGAAACAGACAAAACAGGTTTCAGTGACTTGCCTAGGGTCACAGAGTTAGTAGGCATCAGAAGCTGGGTTTGAACTCAGGTCTTCCTGACTCCAGGCCTAAACGTTCTATCCAGTGTACCATTTAACTGCTAGGGAGGAGGGGACATATATAATAAATGGTGTGGAAGTTGAAATGACAAGTTTTGGCAATTGAATGGGTATGAGTGATCAATGCACATGAGTTGAGAATGATATTAAGGTTTTGTATCTGGGTGATTGGAAGAATGGTGTTGCCCTTAAAAGAAATAGGGAAGTTTGGATGTAGGGGAATGGAGAGGGAGGAAGGAATGGAAAAAATAAGTTCTGTTTTAGACATGAAAGAATGTATTTTAATTACTTAATTAATTATTCATTTTTTTGTTTTTGATACTAGGCTTCCCCATCTTATCATGTTGAAGGATCAATGACTGCTCAGACCTAATTCTACTACTGATCACATAGGTACTTTAATCTGCTCTTTTTTCAACCTGAGATGGTTCACCCCTCTACTGGCATCATACTGGCAACTATTCTGCTCTCAGTTAACCTCCTAATAGCTCACCACATTGGAGCTGGACTTAAGTGCAGAATCCAATCAATTGAGCATACTGTAGGTCAGCCTATTTGAAATGTCCACCAGGCAGTTTGTGATGCTTGACTGGAGCTCAGGAGGGAGATTAGAGCTAGAAATACTTTGGAGCAAAGAAGCATTATAGTATAGTATCCTAGTACAGAGATTATTATATATTATAGTATAGAGATAATTATATGTTATAGTATGGAGATAACAAATGTGAGCAAGGGGAAATAATTTTGTTTCAATGTAAAGAAAAACATTTTAACAACTGACACTATTCAAAAATAAAATAGTCAGCCTCTCAGGAGTTTCTTCTATGAAGGCTAAGTAGAACAAGTACTTATCATAGTCTAGAGTTTCATACTTTGGTATAGATTGGTGTAAGTTACCATTAAGGTTTCTTCCAGAAGTAGAATTTTGTGATGTGATGATTCTTTCTTCATGTGTTTGCATTGTGGTTTCTTTACTCCACAAAGCATGAAGCTTCTTTTTCCCCCTCTGGGAACAAAGAGTGATTTGAAATTCCCATCATTCTTCCCTTTAAGCCTGTCAGATGATTAGATAGTCCAGAAAGTGCTAATAGATTATGCTCTGGTGAAATATGTTTTTCTGTACATAATTGCCTTCATATTTTGGTTCCCTTTTCCCTTGTTGTCAGTATTTTAATTAAAAGTAGAGGTGTGAGGACATGGGGAAACCTGACAGAGGAACATGCCTGCCTTTTGTTTAAGCCAGTTCGGGAAATGTACCAAGTTATTGAAATCAAATGGGGATCTAAAAGTGAGAATAAGTAAGATAAATATTAAATCACAGGAATAATGCATTTTAAGTCACATTTTTCTTTTTACTTTTCAAGCATAGGCTCAGATAAAATGGAGAAAATTCAAATGAGAATACTTCCTCCTTAGCTGCACCAAAAGTTCCCCAAAGGATAAATTCTTCTGCCTCTAAAACCTGAAAAACAAACTTTTAAATGACTTAAAAATTTTGCTTTCAAAGAGAGAAGCTGACAAACATTTCCTTCCCAGCACTGGGACACCCCAACACCTCGTGACCAAGAACAACACGTGCACAGAGCATCCCTTCCTTTTTCATGCTCTGATTTTATGAGGGGATAAAGTAAGCAGAATTTATCTCACAAACTGATGACAATTTTTCAGTTAAATGAATTGTCTGGTTAATTAAGGATACAATAAAAAAATATATCAAATGCTTAGTGCTGAAAAGGTTCCTAAAATGATTTAATCTTGACATAGAGGCACACACCTATAATTGATACTGCTGAGTTATAATGTGTTCAGTTGATTGGAAGTCTGCACTAAGTCCAGCACCAATGTGGGGAGCTCCTAGGAGGTTGACTGTGGGGACAGAAGAGGTGCCATCATGATTCTTGTAGAGCAGTGAACCAGTTCAGGTTGAGAAAAGAGCAGGTGAAAGTATCTATGTGATCAGTAGTGGAATTGGACCTCTGAGTAGTCTTTGATAGGGAAACCTAGTCTCAAAAATAAATGAATACATAGTTAATTAAGTAATTGAAATACATTATTTCAATTTGTTCTTTAGCTAGGCTAGTATGTTAATGAAAATTATATTGTCCTTGGATAACTGAAGATTCTGTTTGGCCTAATGATTATCACAAAGAACATCATTGATGATCTTTACTGACTGGTGATATGAAAATGCAACATAAAGGAAATTAAACTTAATTTGTCTTGAGTCTAAGACACCACAAAAGAGAAGGTACTGTATTCTTCCCTATGCATCAGACAGTCTCATACGAGAATCTAATTAGCACGGGATAATTATGGGTTGTACTAGAATCTATACTCTCTGAGATCTCTTCCAATTTTGATTTCCTATATTTCTCTGATAATTTATCTCACTGTGCTCTCAAATACATCCATTGCTTTATAGCTTAGCATCTTATTTTCCTAAAATATAATATTGTCTATGAATCCTCTTGTTCATTATTTCAAATTTCTCACTGTCATCTTCTTCTTTTCCTTTCTTCCTTTCTCAGAGATTTAAACATTCCTACTGCTTGTTATTCCGCACCTCTCCACCATTGCATCAGAATCTATAATCTTCAGTCTTCTCCAAAATAATTTTTATCTGTCCTGTCTATGATGTCTCTGCAGCATTTGTTACTGATGGGAACTAACTTAGTTATTTGATTAATCAGTCTCAATCCAACTTCTGTGCAGGTTATGTTTCTTACAATGCTTAAATTTGTCATTATAGTTCTGTTTTTATTATATAAATTGTTCTGCTGGTTCAGTTTATTTTATTATTCGTTTATAAGTCTTAAAAATTATTCAGTTTCATAATATTGATTTTATACTATAATTTCTCATGCTTATTTTTCTTTGTGTCAGTTCATATGGGCAGCACAGTGGATAGAGTTCTGGGCCTAGAGTTAGAAAGACCTGAGTTCAAATCCAGCCTTAGATACTTACTAGATGTGTAACCCAGAGCAAGTCACTTAACCTTGATTGTCTCAGTTTCCTTATCTGTAAAGTGATCTGGACAAGGAAATGGGAAACCGCTCCAGTATCTTTACTTAGAAAACTGCAAAAAGGGTTATGAAGAGTCAGACACAACTGAAATGATTGAGCAACAACAAAATCAGTTCATACAAATCTTTCCATAGCTCTTCGAAATAATATATTTACTCCTTTTAAAAAAAAACACAATTGTGGGGGGAGCAGAGCCAAGATGGCAGAGTAGAAAGACAGAAACTCCCCCACAGGGAGAGATGGAATGGAGTAAATTATCTCTCAATAGAAGAGGCAAGAAAAAATCTTTTTCAGTGGAGTTAAAAAGGGAGGAGATGAGAAGGAACAAGTGAAGCTTACTCTCATCACATTTGACTTAAGGAGGGAATGCCATGCACATTCAATTTGGTATGAAAATCTAGCTTACACTACAGGAAAGTAGGGGAGAAGGAGATAAGTGGAGTATAGGGGAGATAATAGAAGGGAGGGCAAATGGAAGGAGGGAGTAATTAGAAGTAAACACTTTTGGAGAGGGACAAGGTCAAAAGAGAGAATAGAATAAATGGAGGCTGGATAGGATGGAGAGAGATATAGTTAGTCTTTCACAACATGACTTTTATGGAAGTCTTTTGCAAAACAACACATCTATAGCCTATACAGAATTGCTTGCCTTCTCAGTGGGAATGGGTAGGGACGGAGGAAGGAAAAGAAGTTGGAACTCAAAGTTTTAGGAATGAATGGTAAGAATTGTTTTTGCGTACAACTGGGAAAGAAGAAATACAGGTAATGGGGTATAGAAATTTATCTTGACCTACAAGAAAAGAGAGAAGATGAGGATAAGGGAAGGGAAGGATGTGATAGAAGGGAGGGCAGATTGAGGGAAGAGGTAATCAGAATGCAAGGCGTTATGGGGTGGGGGAGGGGAGAGATGGGGATAAAATTGGGAACTCAAAATTTCGTGGAAATGAATGTTGAAAATTAAAAATAAATAAATAAACATTAAAAAATAAACAAAAAAAGCAATTGTGCATTTATCACAGCTTGTTCAGCCATTCCCAATTGATGAACATCTTCTGAGTTTTCAAATTTTTTGTTTATTTTTGCCCTCACAGAAAGAGCTCCTGTAAATATTTTGTAGGATCTTTTCATCTTTCCTTTGTCTCTTCTGGATATAGGCCTAGCTGAATAAAGGTCAAAGGGCACCAGCTGTTTAGTAACATTTTGTGTGTAAGTTAGTCATTTCTGTATGTAATGATTTTGCCTATTCCTAGGTAAACCAAATTACATCAATCAGCTCATTTTTTTTTTAAATAAATTTATTTAACTTTTTACATTCATTTTCACAAGATTTTGGGTTCCAAAATTTTCTCCCCATTAGTCCCCTCCCCCCTCCCCAATACACTGGACATTCTAATTACCCATATCACCAATCTGCC
>CM053769.1:146563430-146588101 GCA_028658325.1 Potorous gilbertii
GGCCGAGCTGCCTCAGCGTCTGCCGCAGCGGCCGCTTCCCAGGGGGTCCGAGTCCCGGAGATCCCCCGCTCCCCTCTCAGCCCGACTCTCTCACTGACCTGTGCGTCTGTGGGTGGTGGGACCTTCTCGGCCGCCCGGAGATTCAGGTCCCCGACGCCCGCTGGGGTCTGCTCGCTCCTCAGTGCCGCGTGGCCGGGGCGGGGGAGGGGAGCGCTCGGCCGGACAGGGCTCCGCTCCCGTGTCCAGGTTACCTTTGTGGTCGGTTCTTCAGGGCTCTCTGCAACGGAAATCTCCTTCACTGTGTTGCTGCGCGGCCTCCACTGCTCCAGACTTTGTCAGGAGTTCTTTTTACAGGAAATCTATGGGCTGTGGGTTCGGACCTAGCATAGGTGAGTCTTTCTACTCCGCCATCTTGGCTCCGCCCCCCCCAATCTGCTCATTTTTCCATCACTCGTCTGCCATATGTTGTTTAAACTTTTTCTGGTCTTTACTAATCTAGGAGGTATGAAAGGGAAAAGAGTAATTATTTATTAAACACTTTACATGTGCAAAATATGAGGCTAAGTGCTTTACACATATTATCTCATTTGAGACAAAGCAGGACCTCCCTCAAATATGGGCCCAGAACAGAACACAATCCTTCAAATCTAGTTCAACTAATGCAGAGTACAAGGGGATTATTACCGTTTTTGTGCAAGACACTATGCTCCATAAATACAGTCTAAAATCTCATTCATTAACTTTTCTGATTGCTATTTCACTGTTATCAGGGACATAATCTTTATAGTTCAATAAAACACAATGGTCTTTTTTGAACCAATCAACAACTCCCAAAAGTTATACTGGAGAATTAGATTTTTGAACTAAACATGTAATACTTTACATTTATTCTTTTCAGATGTGCTTTCTGATACCTATAGTTTTAATAGTCTATGATTTTAAAAGGGAAATTAGACAGAGAAGAAATATTTAGGATTATATCTGATGAGAAAAGGATTTTTTATAGGCATCCATATCTTCAAGGCAGAATATATATAAAAGAATGCCGTTTATATAGTGAGAAACTGCCAAGGAAAAAGACCAAGACTATTAGAGGTTAAAGTACCTATCGAGTTAGTACCTGGATGACTTGGTAACGATTACAAATAGAAGTACTCACAGAATCATATTCTGCTTTTTAGACTGGGTCTATGTGATGTTTGTAAATGGTATCAAAAATTGAGAAAACGAGGGAAATAGAATGTTGCCCTTTTCATTTTTGGCTTAATGAATGTTGAATGAATATTGAATAAATGAATGGATGTGGCTTGCTAGAAGTGATTCTAATTGTACATAAGTATTTTTGTTGATTCTGACCTAGAAATCAGGAGATGATGACTTTTGCCCATCTCTGGCACTACTTGCTGTTGGGACCTTAAACAAATCCCCTCATATTTAGACGTTCCTCAATAAAGTGTGAGGGGATAGGAGTAGACTAGATGATTTCTAAGATTCCTTCCACTTCTACACTCCTTTTAATGAATAATGATAAGCACAAAAATGATCAGTAGATAATTAGACCAGTCACAATTTTCAGTTTGCAAAGTTTTGTATCCACCTATCTAAATCAACTATGTGCTGCCTAAGGCAAGATTGGCATATGCCAATAATTAGAAAGCTTACATATAGAGAGCAAAGGATCAATTTTGCCAAGGGGACAGAGTGAAAGATGGGTCAGTTGTCAGTCAAAGTTCAAGGCTAAGTGAATTTATTGAAGATTAGGAAGTCTACCAAACTTTTTGGTACCAAAAAGTTAACATTTTGTCCAAATGCAAGCCACTTCTTAGAAGTATTGATCTTTATACTTGAAACAATTTCATGTTCTATCTCTAGCTGAATTGATGCCCTTCATGATTCTAAATAGACCTTTTGCCTTCTGCTTCAACTTTCTGGATGAATTGCCAACCCATTCAAAAATATGCAGTGAAAATACCCAAATATTTGGATCTAATTTAGGGACTTTTTCTTGTCTTAAGCTTTCTGTATCTATTAATTATTATATTTCCTTAATCTCTTGTTATCTATGCTCTTTACTTCCACGTGAATGGAAAGACATGACATATAGTAGGTGATTAGATGAGTTTTTTGTGGATACATGAATCATGAGAAATTCCTTACATATTAGGCTAATTCCTCTGAAAAATCAGTTCATCATTCTTGTAGTGTGATTGTACTCAGCCCATTATCCTTACATTTTTCCTTCATTTTCCTCTTTATCACATTGTATAACTTCTTTTCTTTTTGAAATTTATTTATTATCTCATTTTCCCCAATTACATATAAAACAATTTTTAACATTTGTTTTTTAACACTTTGAGTCCCAAATTCTCTCCCTTCCTCCCTCCACACCTGCACCCTTATTAAGAAGGCAAGCAGTTCTATATAGATTATATGTGTGTAGTCCTGCAAAACATTTTCATATTGGCCATGTTGTCATAAAAACAGACCAAAAAAACTCTCAAGAAAAATAAAGTTAAAAAAATATGCTTCGATCTGTATTCAGATACTACAAGTTCTCTTTCTGGGGATAGATAGCATTTTTCATCATAAGTCCTTTAGAGTTATCTTGAATCTTTGTATTGCTGAGAATAGCTAAATCATTCATAGCTGATCATCTTACTTTAAAGTCAGCTGCTCTAATAAATTTTTGTTTTGTTTTCAAAAAGCAGGTAAATTATATTCTTGGTTCAGCTTCTTCTCACATAGGTAAAATTAGAGGTTGAGCCTCCTGCTGGCAGAACAAGCTCTCAATTTCTCACTGTCGAAATTCAATCTGCTTTCTATCTTTCTCACTAAAAAGCTGTCAACAGAAAATAAGCAGTCACCACCAATGAGTTTTATGAGTTTCAAAGATATACAAATTCACCATCTGGGAGAAAATTCAAATAATTTAAATTATTTCTAACTTATAATTTCTTTTCCAGGAAATGAGAAATTATATTAGAATGGACTTTAACTATGTACCAGAATGAATTAGATTTTTCTACAGTGTGAAATCCTAAATCTTTGATTTTTAGAGCATAGCTTATAATAAATGGCAGAATATTACTGTTAATCCACATTCTAGTTTGAAGTTTAAGATAAAATCTGAGTATAAACAGCTCATATGATACTCTTAATAAACCCTCAATCTAATTTTTTTGAAGAGTGATTCAATAGTGTGTATATGATACACTCATGTAGGTAGGAGAGGCTAACAAAATTTTTTCTATGTGTGACTCTTTTTCTGAGTTTGGCTCACACTTCGAAAAATATTTTTTTTCTTTAAACAGGAGTCCTTCTATATCCTGGTACTAAGGACAGGGCTATTCAAAGCTATGACCTTCTCTTTCTCCCCTAATTTACTAAGTAAATGAGAGTTTCATTGATAATATAAAAATACAGGTTGTGCTCAAAACAAACCCCTTGGATTGTACCTTGAATATAAACATAGATTCCTTTATTCCTATATCTTCTCCCCCAGAGGCCAGTTCAATGTAACTCTTTTCATTTGCTGTTATAACATCATCTTATATTCTGACCTCCTGTGGCATACGTTCACATACTCAAAGAGTTGGGCATAATAATAAATATGTATATACATTTATGATTAAAGAAACTCAATATTTTTCTATGAAGCCATTTTAAGCATGATTTAAAATATGTGTATTTTTTTCTTTTTAAAGCATCACTATTTTATGAAGCAGGTTCAGAAGGAATTGGATGCTTGATAAAGTAAAGTCACTTGAGTTAAGTCACGGTCAAAATCTACTTTTTCTTAAATAGAAATGGTTGGGGGAAATAGAAAAGGCAGGCCAAGTAATGATAAAACATTTTACTGATGGGAAAAAAGATCATCATGAAGTTTCTTTACAGAATTAGGGGGCCTTACTAATTTAACCAATGCAAGATCTTTTTTTTTTTTCATATTAAGCAAAATCAGAAGGAGCAAAGTTTCACGGAGTTAAAAGGTGAATAGTTTCTCCATATGAAAAGATGGTGGTGCTAGGAAATTGGATAATTAAGGAGCGAGAATGCCCTACTAATATCTTCTCTCTGGTTAATTTTAAATAGGTGACCAAAGGTTGGAGTGAAGTTTTCTTCAAGTAGTTTTTGACAAAAAGCTGTTCCAGTATAATTGAGTGGATGCTCTACTATCTACAGTCTTGGGAGAAAGTCTAGTTTAAGCTTTGGTATTCACTAAATCTTGGATCACCTATGAGGGGTGCTAAAAATAAATCAGGAAGAGTCTAAGGAAATCAGTAAAGAAGACTCTGGTCTGTCTCTTACTTTTTAAAGTCATTTTTTTCTGGAATCTTTGTGGGAAGTATCTAAGGCCACATGCCACCAGGATGAATATATATTTCAATGGGATATTGAGTCCAGACTGGTTTCCCTCACTGTATTTTGATTATATGTAGATTTTGCTCAGAAATAGAGACTCTTTTATAAAATCAGGATTAAATTTTCTTTCAAACTGATGAATTACTCTTGCATTTCTGTGTCCTTTGAAGATAAGAGTTATATAAAAACTAATTTCTCTCACATAGCTGAAAGTAAACTAAAGTGCCAGTGACTATTTTAGTAGTTTCTCACCTCCTTTTAGATCTGTTTCTTATGTGGACTGTGAAAAAACAAAACATATACAAAACTCATAAAACACAAAATAGAGCAGCAACAAAATTTAAAAGACATTTTAACAAATTTATTTCTTCTCACCCCAAACAAAGAAAAATCCTCCAAAGCAAACTGTTTTCAAGAGAGAACATCCTGCAGTCCCTGACTTGAAAGAGATGATAGTTGTATTATGAAGAAGGAAAATGATCAGGAAATCATTTTGAAGGAGATGATGATGGCACTGAAGGATACTGAATCTTATTCCATTGAGCTGATAATGTTCTTGGAGTGACAGTTAAGATACTGGAAATGTCATAGTAAAGCTGAGCATGCCATAAGGCTAATGATTTATTTACCAGAATCACAATGTTTCAGAGCTGGAAGAGGCCTTGGAAGGATTTTAACTGAATCTGTAGTAGAATAGATTAACTTCTGTGACAAGTGATCAAAGAGTCTAGTGATAGAGACCTCGCTATCTTCTGAGAAAGTCTATTTCACTTCTAAAATATCTCTAATTGTTAGAGAGCTTTACTTTATGTAACAAATATATTTCCCTCAGATCCCAACAGATTATCATGAGTCCCTATCCTTAGATGTGTTAATGGACCTGGGAAGGAACAATATATCAAATACAAATTATTTAATTGAAAAGAAATAGTAAAATAATTAAAAAAGAAAAAACATCTAGGGAATAGGAGAATTAAGGCAAATATGCAATCTTATATAGATTGCTTATACCAAGGGTTTGAAAAATTAAAGCCATTTGATGATAGCTCTATCTTCTCTGATTCTCTTTATCTGAAAAACCCTTAACACAATCTCCCACTCTTTCCTCCTTTACCCCAGTATCTTAATAAAATGGTAGCTTCCCTTCTTGAAAGACTAGCCCTTTTAAATCTGTACTTAATCCCATCCCCTCTTCCTTTGTTTAGTTATCCTAAATCGTCCCCTTGCTATCTCAAATTTTCACCCTCTCCCTGTTTCCTGGTTTGATTCCTTCCATCCTACCATCACACCCAAATATGTTTTATTCTCAAGAAAATTTTCATTAAGTTCCTACAATTCCATTAAGCTCTTACTCTGTATCTCTTCTCCCTTCTCACTCAAAGTCTCTGAGAAGCTGAATACATTTGTCGACTCCACTCCTGCTTTCCTTAACCATTTTTAATCGGCTTTCCATCTTTATCACTCAATTTAAAGTTTTCTCCAAAATTACCAACGATCTCTTAATTTTCATATCTGATGGTCTTCTCTCAGTCCTCATATTTTTTTTACTTAGCTGCTGTATTTACCATTGTTGACCCCTCTCTCTCCTTAAGTGTCCTTTGGGGGTTTGGTGCCACTATTCAGCACCTTTGTTCCTCCTACATGCCTGAATCTGCTTCCTCACACTCCTTTGCTGGCTCATCATAAGTATAACATCTTTGACAATGAATGAGTTTTGTGCTACTAACTCTTACTCTACTTACTCTTCTCTACTCCCTCCATCTCTCTTCCACCATTATTACAGAAATAATTATTTGCTTGGCCAGGACTTGAAGTCTTTCCAACTTGGAAGGATCTGCTTAAGTTGATGCTGCATTGCCATTATCTTCTAGAACCATGTGGCACCATCTTGCTACAATGAGGCACTGGAGTAGAATTTTAGTAATAGGTATTATGTATGTTTGTGTGCATATAAGTATATGCATAAATGTATATATATATATATGTATATATATATATATGTATATATATATATATACATATATATATATACCTGCACACACACGTATACATACATAAACATGAATATATTTTCTATTATATACTATTTATATAACATGTATTCTATACGTGCATGATGATGGTCTTTATGACAGTTTCTGCATGTGTCAAGCATTGTTTATAACATGTTGAAGCTTGTTTATACCAATCACACATATTTCTATTGATTTTAGTATTATATGAAATTTCATTTTTTTTGAGATCATAGTTTCACCTGAGTCACAGGCAAATAGCATCAAAGGAAATTTTAGTGTTAGAGGGAGGCTTTTGCAGTGGAAATAATAACAATATTCAATAACAGCAGCAACAAAAATAATAATAGAAATAATTTATCACATTTATGAGAGCCACACTTGGTTTTAAATCAAACCTCTGACCCATCCTCTCTGTGTGACCTTGTGCCCCAAGCAACTGTAAGATAATAAATTGCTGTGAAAGCACCAAGCTGTATAGTTCTAAGTAGTTTCCTTATTCAGAAGTCCTTATAAATCACAATGAAATCACAAATCTAGACCATATTCCTATCCTCTATCACATTTTTAGAAAATTTTAAAGCTTATGAAGGGCTCTACATAAATCATCCGGTTTTATCCTTACAACAAATCTGTGAGTTAGACATTTTCATTATCCCCATTTTACAAATGAAGAAATTGAGGCCAAGAAAAGGTAAATGACTTACCCAGGAACACAGAGAAGTGTTGTAGGCAGAATTTTAAATCTTTGATCTTCTTGTTTTAAAGTTCAGAACTTTAATCACTATTTCATGCTAATCAGTTTGGAATACTTCAAAGAATATTGATACTTATCTCATTATATTATTAAATAATTTTATATACAGGACCCAAGGATTCCCTTTTTGATTATTAATAAGTGATTATTAGTATCTCAGTTATTAATTGGGTGAGAATAAATCCTTTCTAGCTTGAGATGAATCTCTTTGTCTAATAAAAGAATAATGTCCCTCAGTCTCTCCTTAGAATAAGCCTCCCTCTCTTTATAATATTCATTCTCTCATTACTTGGTAACCAATCTTCCAAAGGCATTTAAAACTTAAAGTGACCCACTCATGCAGGGTCTTTGTTTTCTGAGAGAACGACTGACCTTTATTGATTATCTGATAGCCTAATAAAAAACTGATTATTAATTATCCAGAAACTATGTCTCTCTGAGTTTTTATTACTCTTGCCTCATAAGAATAATACAAATCTTGTCAAAATCACTACATAACGCATGTGTAACCCATTTAGACTCTGGATTTATTCTCTAAACTCTCATTCACATTGGTAAGTTGCATTCCCAAAGCTTGCCTATATCTTTTTTTCAGGGCTCTAGGGGTAACTCCTAAGAGTCTGGGTTTTTTTATTACTTTAGGTCATGAGTTTTCATATCAGACACCAGTTAACATCTCCCTGAGTAGCATCTAAGAAGTGCTTAGTTCTCCAATATCATTTTGATCACTTATCTCCTCAATATCATTGTTAACCAATTAATTTTACAAAGAGATGTTTACTGAAAAAATATATGACAAAATTGAAATATAATGTCTCCACAAACATGATCACATTCTTTTCACTACATAGCACTCACTAGACAAGTGAACAGAAGGTCAAAGGAGTTGCTACAAAACACTCTCTGAACTGTGGCACACTCCCACCTGCCATATCAGTTTCTGAGGAATAAGTTCACTTCTAGGTGTGACATAACTAGTGAAAAGTTGCTTATTTGCTTGGAGAATATGATGTCTCAACTGTTAGACTGATCTCTTGCTGTGCTGGGTGAAACTAACCGTTTAGTGACTTTGCTGACTCTTAATCAGTCTTGGCAGCTTGATCTCCTTCAGGTTGGGCATGGTCATACAGGTTGCCATTCATGTCAAAAGACTTAGCTTAGAATAGCAATTTGTTCCAGTTTCAGTGGGGATATCTGAAGACTTTTTTAATCTTTCAAAACTCACAAGGTAGTAGCTTAGTCGGTTTTGTTTCAATATCCACTCAAGAAAGAATGAAACATAACAGAGAAGGAGGAAACAACAGTTTCATGAGTTCCTGCCTACATGGATTTTGAGTAACAGAGTCACTATATGATTCTTCCCCCACATGAAGGCCAGGAGAAAATTACCAGAGAAGAGAAAAAGCAAGAGTCAACTCTGATTCAGCAATTAAAAGACTTTTCATTACCACTTAGGAAGCTGACAAGAATATATGCACATACCCTGTAGAGAAGGGTAAGATCTTCATTCCACATGCCCAGAAGCAGGCGCACCAAGCCATCATGTGAGTTGGCAGCAGGCAAAGCACACATTTTGTGCATGTTTGAAGAATTGGGTCCCCCACTGATCTACCATAATGTCTACCCCATGATGTCCACAGGTAGAAATTTGTATTCATCCCTATATATTTCTTTAATAGCTAGTTTATGGGGACAAAATCCATAAACTATCAAGTTTGTTCTATTATAAGCTTCTATTTGATATATAGTATGTGTAAGATCACCCTAAGTAGAATGTTGAGGCCTATCAGCATTTGTTTTGAGGATGTGAAATGGAATGAGCATTTATTAAATGCTTATGAGGCACTGTACTTCACTGTACTTCACTGTACTATAAGTTCTTTACAAACATCTCATTTTATCATCACAACTGTAGGAAACATGTCCTAGTATTTTCCATATTCTACAGTTGAGGAAAGTGAAACAGACAGAAGTTAAGTGGGTAGCTCAGCATCACATACCCAGCAAACATGAGTCTGGATTTGAATTCACATCATCTTGACTCCAGGTCCAGTGTTAATCCTTCCAACATGTACCTGTCCCTAAATCCCCTGGAAACAACTTCAAGAAAAGCTATACTGTCCAAGGCAAAGATCTCATCTCTTCAGAAAATTCATTGCCTTTCAGACAGAGATCTTTAGGCTCTGGAGACTGAAGCACAGTAAACTGTCATATATGGGAAAATTCAAACCTCACCTTCACTTACTGCTTAATAGCGTGGCTTATTTGTTTCAACCTGGAGTAAGAAGTGTAAACCTTATGAGAGCCTATGCCAGTGTTAACTTGGCTGGCATTCGTTCAAGAGCTGATAATCCAAGGTTACATCAAAACTGAAATCTAAATGGGACTTGAAAATGAGTATGTCAGTGTATCCAATCTTTTACAAGACAATAGTGACAAAAGTTCAATGCATATATTTTGTTGAGATGATGGAACATTTTCAAATTCTTTCCCTTGATGTTATCCCTTTACTAAGATCTCATCCTATCTGACATATACACCAACAAGTAATTATTAAGCAGATACCATAGTGCTAAGTGTAGATGCTGGGAAAGCGTACTACTTGGAGGGTTAGGTGATCAAATTCCAATCTTACTTCTATCACTACTTAGTTGTGTGACCTTAGGGAATTCATTTACTTTAAGACTCAGGTCAAGCATGACCTCAAGTAGCTAGAGTGTAGGAGCAGTGGATAAAATACTTGCTGTGGAGTTAGGAGAACCTGAGTTCAAATATCTCATCAAACATAATACTAGCTATAAATCCTTGGACAAGCCACTTAATTTCTGTTTATCTCAGTTTCCTCAACTGTAAAGTATGAATAATAATAATAGAAACTGCCTCCTAGAGCTGTTGTGAGACTCAAGAGATATTTTTTATAAAATTAGCACAGTCTGGCACATAGTAAGATCTACATAAATAGTAGCCATTATTGTGATATTATTAACCTCCAGGAACTACTAGTGCCCTCCTCTCTAAGGTAACCTTTCATCAACCCTATATTTATCTGATTTATATTTATCCTCTTTTAATTAAAATATAAATTCCTTCATGGCAAGGATTGTTTTTGTTTTTTTCTTTCTTCTCTAGGCTTAGCCCTTAATAAACGCTTGATATTTGATTCTTGATTTACCATTTATAAACATTAGCTTTCTATAGTGAAAAAAATGGGGTACTTAGTCATGTTATATCTACATGCTAAGAAGTCTTGTTTTGTAATGTAATGATTTTATTTTCTTTTGAGTTCCTTGAGAGCAAACAGTTTTTGAGTTTCTATTGTTTGTGAAAGTATGTTTTAGTTGATAGAGTACTTCTTTTAGAAATATATAAGTTTTAGGCCTTCCCAGCAATGCAAGATCCTAAAACAATACAAAAGGACTCATGATGGAAAATGCTATCCACATCCAGAGAAAGAAGTATGGAGTCTGAGTGCAGAGGGAAGCAGACTATTTCCTGTTTTTCTTTCTTTCTCATGTTTCTTCTATACAATATGTATGTACAGAGGAGAAGAGAGAAGAGAAGAGATGAGAAGAGAAGAAAAGAGAAGAGAAGAGAAGAGAGGAGAGGAGAAGAGAGGAGAAGAGAGAAGAGGAGTGGAGAAGAGAAGAAATGTGAAAATATGTTCAATAGGAATGTATATGTAGAGTTTATATCAAATTTTCTACTGTCTTGGAGAGGGAAGAGAGGAGAGAAAGGAAGAAAATTTAAAACTTATGGAAGTGAATGTTGAAAACTAAAAATTAATTAATTAATTAAAAAAAGAGATAGAATTAAGGTTAAAAAATTTGCTTCTAACATTTACAAGTTATGCAACCATGGAGAAATCTCTTAACCTTTCTCAACCTGTTTTCTCACATGTAAAAATGGACTTAATACATATAAAATCTGACTCCCAGATCTGTTATGGGCATTAAGTGATATGATATATGCAAAGGACTTTGAAACCTTAAAAATACTCCTAAAAATCATTGATTTCCTTAGTTGTTTGTTGCAGTGATTTCTAAATAAATTTTGCTGAAAAATCATCCATTTCAAGGATATTAAAGGCTTGCTGGATCCTTGCCTTTGCTGATATATCAAGCAGCACTTTCTTTCAAGTTCAAAAAAATCTGTGATATAGAGGGGAAGAGAACAGATGAAGAGAAACAGAAGAAGAGCAGGAAGAACATTAGAAAGGGGAATAGGAAAGCAAAAAGAGGAGATACTGTTTTCCCTTGAAGAAATGACAATTTAGATGGAGAAGCAGACCAAATACATACCAAAGAGAAAATAATTAAGTACAGCCCTGGACTCCCTCAAGTACCCACATGATTCTGGTCCTCTGCTACTTCCAAACCTCAAGGTGCTTGTGCTGTATTGCCTAGTTGAAACCATGTTTTGAGCCCCGAAAACTGCATTATTAACTCAGACTATAAAAAGATGTATGAATCTTAAAAATAAAAAGATCTTTCAAGTAGAGTAGAAGCTAAATAAAGTAGTAAAAACTCATGTACACTTTATAGCCACATAAAAATGGATGTTATGTCTTGTATCACTAAGGTAGTGAAAAATTTTTCCTTTACTTCCTACACTTTCAAACCACAGAGGAAGATACAGTCAGTTTAACTCACCACACAATTGGCGAAGCTCAAAATAAATCCTTCTTTGCTTCTTTCCTCTAGTTTCAGGGGAAAGACTGGTGAGTGTCAACTTCCTGTCACTGTAAAAACATCATGTCATCTTCCTCATGGTTCTTTGGTTCTGTTAATGGCTTCTCTGACCTTCTGTTCTTGTTCCATGTGCCTGCTAGCCTCTCTTCCAGTTCACTTCTCTTCCTGTGGCTTCTATCTTCTTTAAGTCCATGCCAATTTCCCATTTTTCTTTCTCACATTGCTATTATATTCTTTTCCTTTTCTAGTACTAATTGACTAATTCGGTTGTGCATCCAGGAGCAGACACCTCCTGCCCCTCAGCAATCTTATTTCCTGGAATTTTGTCCAATAAACAGTAGTTCTGTTTGGTCTTAGAACCAGAGAACAGGATAGGTGATGAAAGGGGCTTAATATTGTACAGATAGAATGAAATTGGATGATAAAGTTTCCTGGAAAATTGTCAAATAAGTTTTATCTAAAAGGGTTTTAAAAAATTTAATGTGGATCTGTTTGCTTTTCTCTTTTCCATCTTACCCATTCTTCTTTTCCCCTCAACTTCTTAATTCCTCTTGATGTGCTGCAGTATTTAACTACAAGTTATAATTAATGAAATGATGGTGTAATATAATAATAGCTAGTAGTCACATAATACTTTAAAATTGGTGAAGTACTTTATATATGTTAGCTCATTTGAGGAGAGCAAGAACTAAGAATGTTTGCACCTAAAATAAATTCATTTTTGGTGGTGTTGGTGTTTGAGAGATATTTATAAATCAAAAGTCAGCTGGTTCTATTTTCCAGCAGAGGGTCTCACAGAATGAATCAGGAAAGCACAACATTTAATTCCCCACTCAAACACTGGAAAGAGCTATCAGTATGAAAAAGACTATGTATAATAAAAATTCAATCTACTGGAAACTTGACTACTGGGAACTCTATGGTATTTACCCACAAACAGGCAAATATACACACATGTGTCTGTCCTCCCTAGTTCCCCTACTCAACTAAATTTTCTCTTCATGTGAGTTTGGGAACAATGGTAATGGAAGAAGTTGGCCCAGGGTAAAGTATACTACAGTGACAGCATCAACCCTGATCTAGAAAATATATCAGGGGTGTTTATGCTTTGTGTTAAGGGTCAATTGAATACTATAAGCCTCAGTGATGATGAGTCAGTGGGTTGTGAGAAGCAGAAAACATGTGTGTCACTCTAACCTAGTTATAGCTGGAACTCTGAGTTATATTTGTCATATGGATAGTTTTGCATTTGTGCTGTCCTTACTGTCTTATAGTGTCCTTCTTCTGACCTCACTTGGGACAGGATAACTGATCAGTCCAGGAAGCCTGAGATCAGAGTGAAACTAATTGGAATTTATTAGAACTTATACTTGAACCAACTATGATAATGAGCCACAGGGAGCAGTAAGCCACTAAATAGGCTGAAAGAGTTAATGCACCTCTCTAAATGCCTAATTTGTTAAGTGAGTGAGGTAGCCCAGGAGGGAATGTGGCTCATTATATCATTACAATAGTAGATAGATGTCATTAGGAAGCCTCAGAGAGGAGTTACAAAGAGAAAAAGCATATGTGCTTAGAAGCAAAACACATATTCTTTATTCATTGTCAACTGTTTTTAATGTTAAGGGAGTTGATGCTTAGGCTAAAAAAATGTTGTAAATACAGGAAAGACACAATAGAATACAATTCAATTCTGGTAACGTGGCTATAAATCATTGGGGGTATTAGCTTGATTTTCCTCATTTGGTAAAAACCATCTCCTGGGGCAATAGGCAACTATTATGCAGAGCAATTGTAGATTTGGGGTTTAAATACTTTTAACTAAATATTCATTGGAACAGAATCTCAGAGTTGTGTGAGATTTGGTGGGTTTATCTAGTCATTCACAAACTAATTCTACAGATAGAATATAGAATATCTATAACAAACACACTATCTATAATTTTCTTGGCAAATGGTCATCTTGTCTTGATTTGTAGACCTTCAAAAATTGGGAGCCCATGACCTTTTGAGGCAGCCCATTTCCCTTTGGGACAGCTCTCATTGTTAGAAAGTTCTTTTATTCAGACAAAATCGATACCTTTAAAATTAGGATCATCAGTTTAGAGATAGAAGAGATCTTAAAAGCTATGGAAAGTAATACTCTTATTTTGCAGATGAGGAAGCTGTCATACAAAGACAATAAGTGACTTGCCAAAGGGGATGAGGGTAGTAAGTGGCAGCATTGGAATCTGAACGTGGGTCCCCTGACTTCAAAGCTGACCATTTTTTCTACTACAGTCACTGTCAGTCAATAAGTATTTATTATGTTTCTGCTATGTATCTGGCATTTTGTTAGGTGATGGGGCACAAAGAAAGGCTGGAAACAGTCTCTGCCATTGAGGAGATCACAATCTAATAGGAAAGAAAACATACAAACAACTGTGCCCAGGATAAATAGGAAGTAATCAACAGAGAGAAGACATTAGAATTAAGAGATTGGGAAAAGCTTCCTGTAGAAAGGCAGATTTTAGCTGAGACTTGAAGGAATCTAGGGCAGCCAGTAGGTGGAGATGGTGAGGAAGCACATTCCAAGCATGGGGGGAAGCCCCCATGTCCAATTCAGTAGATGGAGTACCTTGTTTAAGGAAAAGTAAGAAGGTCAGTATCACTAGATCAAACAATACATGGTAGGATGCCAGTGTAAAAGGACTGAAAAATTAAAGGGATGAGGGATTAGATAATAGAGAGCTTGGAACACCAAACAGAGGATTTTATATGTGTCTTGGAAGTAATAGGGAGCGAGTGGAGTTTATTGAGTTGGAAGGAGACAGGAAACACTTCCTCCTTGTCCTCCTACTTCATAGGATCGGAATAAAAAATAGGATGTGAAGTGATTTGAACAAAGTATTATGAACTGTAGCTGTGAATATTGTGGTCGTTACAGCTACTCCTCTACTTGAAAGCAACTAATAACCTTGAGAAGTTTTTATGCACCCCCAACAGCTGACCTATGCCCTTCATCCCCAAGAAGACAATCCATCCAATTAACATGGCTATTACTAATATCTCTGAAAATGCTTTGGTGCATGGGCAATTCCTTTACTTCTCAAAATTCATAAATAGAACAAGAAGCTTGCCTCAAAACTATCTGGTTATTTATTTCAGATTGTCTGGCAGTGAAACTTATGAAATGCATGTCAAGTAGGAAGCACAAGGCCCATGTCTGAAAAAACACCAGAGACAGAAGCTGTGATATCAGCTTTAGACAGGGCAGAGGTGACTTGGCATCAAACTAGCTTGTTTCACTGCTTTCAATCAGATTCATTTATGGAATTATTAGAATGTATTGCCTTTTCATTGTGCATGTTTTCATGGAAGTAGAATATTTATCTGGTGATAGGATTCTGAAACAGGGTGTCAAGGTTGGGGTCTGTAAATGCCATTCTAGCATTAATGACACACAATACATTGCATTTAAATGGAGGCACAATAAAACCGAGGCAGCCCTGGGAAGGAAACAAAAGAGTATTGCATTTGTTTATTTTCCCAAAGTAAATGTCTAGATTCACATTTTGAAGTGGAAGCTATTTCAGAAGAAAATTCTGTCTAGTCTGTAAAGGGTATAAAAACAGGCAATTTTAAATGTGTCCCATTAATTGGAAACTACCAATGTGTTTATATTTTTGAGAAGTTCCAAAAACAAGATTGGTAAATATGAAACTGATGATCCAAGATCTTGACAGGCTAAAGTGAATAAAATGAAACTTAATTGAATTAAATGTAAAGGACTACATTCAGGAGAATAAAACAATTGCCTAAGTACAGGATGATAGAAGACTGACTTTGTAACGGTTCATGTAGAAAATATCTAGGCATTTTAGTGGACTACAAACTAGTCATCAGTCAAGAATATGATATCGCAGTCAGAGAAGCTAATGTATTGTTAGGCACAATGATCAAGCTAGAAAATTTGATAATTCTGCTCTTCTCTGACCTGTTCAGATTACATCTGGATTATAAGTTTTCAATTTTAGCATCCATCTTTTAGCAAGGACATAAAGAAACTGGAAAATATCCTAAAGTCATGATTAAGATGTGAAGATGATCTAGTCAGATGAAGATGAATTGAAGGTAGAGGGTATATGTAGCCTACATAAAAGATTTGAGAGGGAGCATGTTAACTGTCTTGAAGTATGTGAAGGGTTGGCATGTGTAAGTGTAGAATAATTTTCCTTCTTTTTGACAAGAAGCCAAACTAGGAATAATGCTTGGAAATTTCAGAGAAACTGATTCTGACTTGATAAAGACAGATCTTCCTAACAATTACACTTATCAGAAGGCAGAAGAGGTTACCTTAGGTCATTTCCCATTATTGAGCGTCTAAAGTGAAAGTGAGATGGAGACTAATTGGGAATATTATAGATGTAATTTTAGTCTAGATATGAATTGAATTAGATGAATTCTTGAGTTACTTCTTTCTGAGATTCAGGCATTTTGTTTTCATTACCTAAAAATTGATATCATTATAAAAATGAAGACTTTAAATATTTGAATATTTAAATGTAGGTCCCCCTTTTCCCATAAAGATTTCCCTGACCCCTGTTGCCTATGATGATAAATTTTTAAGGTGAGAATGACCTATTGACATTATACTGAATATTGACAATATTCAGTATAACAGAGGATAGAACACTAGACCTGGTGTTAAAAGACCTAAATTCAACTCTGGCCTCAAGCATTTATTAGCTGTATGAACTTGACAAGTCATTTACTCTTCTGCCTCAGTTTCCTCACTTGTAAAATGGAAACAAGAGCAACTATCTTCCATAGTTGTTGTGAGATTAAAATGAGATATTTTTAAAAAGCCTTTAATTTGTATAAAAATACTAGCAATTTTTATCACCATCACATACTTCATGCAGCTGAGCCATATTGACTATACAGTCTACTAAAATCCCCGGATGTTTTCAGTATTGGCATGTCTGTGTCCCCCTTTTATAGCTGTGAAATTTGATATGTCCAAATGCAAAACTTTATATCTATTGATATCACATTTGATCTTATATTCAACTCAGAGCTCTAGTCTATTATTCTTTTGTTTCCCAACTCTTGCCATCTACTTTTTTAGCTCTTCCCTCCCACTTTTTGTCTTCTCTAAATTTGATGAATACCATACCCATGTCTTTACCTAAGTTACTTATAAATGTTAAGTAGCACAGGGTCAAGCTCAGATCTCCAAGCTGCTCCATTGTGACCTTCTGCTATACTGATATGGCACTATTATCAACTACTCTTTGAGTTTAACCATCCAACCATGTCTGTGTCTATCTTATTATGTTATTATCAGATCTAGGTTTCTCTATCTTTTTACATATGAATATTATGAGACACTTTATCAAGTGTTTTGTAAAAATCTAGTCAATGTGTATCAAAGCATTCTAATCTACCATTTTAGTAAGCTTATCCAAAAAAAAAGGAAATTAGGTTAGTCTGGTATGACTTGATGAAACTATGCTAGTTTCATCTTAGCAGACTAAAGAACAAGTACTTTGAAAGTAAATCATTTAACTGGGCCTAAAACAGTTAGCAAAAAGATAAGGAAAACAATTTCAAGGCAAACAATCCAGAGATCTCTGTCTCATACCAGAGTAAATAATGAGGAAAACACACTCCTATAAAAGTCTGGAGAGAGCAATAAAATGTCTCTGATATGGTCAAAAGAAAGGTTAGGAAGAGATTGACCAAATTGACTAACTACTGAACTGGTTGGTTTTGGTTCTGTAACCAGAAATCAGAATTATTTCCTTTGCATAAATACTTCCTTGCCCCAGGATATCTATAAAAATTCAAATATTAGGTGAATCTCTTGGGAGACATAGAATTAATCTGGAACTGATGTGAAGGACAATTTTCTATGGTTCCACTCAAGTCACCCTACTACAGTGAACACAATTAGAGTGTTGTAAGATTTGTCCAATGGGGAGAACACAAAATTAGCTGTTGTTGGATTTTAGTTGACTTAATGGAACTAGCTTGTCTTTAGAACAGTGAAAGGTGTCCCTTCTCCTGCCCAGTATATTCCTGAGATGACAGCTGGAATTAATCTTATTTAGGTGTATGGATTTTCTCAAGTCCCCCAGTCAACTATTCCTACAGTTAAGTGGGAATTGTGGCAAGTAAAATGACACTGTGGTAAACTGAGGCATGATTTTCTCCAGGGAAAGATTACAGATTTTTTTCTTTCAATATTAATGCATTTGTCTCTTAATAAAATGGATCAGATTGGCCTCCTCAGGAGGCCAGTGACCCTGATGGGACTGAAAAGATCATATTTGGTGAAAACCTATTAAAACCCCAAATAAGGTGAGGGTTGGATATTTGAAAAGTCTAACTATTAGATGCAGCTGGAAAAAAGTGAGTTGGCTTTCAGATGCAGCTCTTCATGCCCCTCTCTGGCAATTTTCATTGTTTTCAGTTATTTTTTAGTCATATTTGAATCTTAGCGACCCCATTTGGGATTTTCTTGGCAAAGACTCTGGTATGGTTTGCCATTTCCTTTTTCAGCTCAATTAAAAGAAGAACCATTTATCATGGTTAAATGAGTTGCTCAGGCTCATACAGCCAGTAAATGTCTAAAGTCAGATTTGAACTTAGGCCTTTGTTCTTAGTTTTTCTATCTGGTACCAAAAATAACATGCCATTGTCCAATATAATGTCAAACATGATATATCCACTCACTTTTCTTCCACGTGGATTTCAAATACTTGAAGTCAATAATCATTTCTTTCCAAGTTTTCTCTTTTCTTAGCCAAAATTTTCTAGTACCTTTAACCTAACTACATATGACAAAATATCTAGTACCCTTAGCAACCTGATTGTTCTCTCCTTAATATATCAGTTTATCAACAGTGCTTCTAAAATGGGAATTGAACTTTGCATTGTAGAAATTCTCTACTTAGAGCTGTCTGCACTAGAACCATCAGTATTCTCATTTTAGAAATTATCTATTTATTGATTCAGCCTAAATTTGCTTGAAATTTTTTGGTATCCCTGTGAGACTTGATTCATATTGAACTTGTAGTCCAATAAAATCCCCAATTTTTTTTGTATTGATTATTTTCTAAATACAGTTTTCCATTTCCATATGTGTATAACTTTTTAAAGTCCAACAAGATTTTGCATTCATTTATAGCTATTAAATTTCACTTTATCAAGTTCAGTCCATTTACTAACTTGTTACGGTTAGAAGGATGGGATACTGTAGTGGAATGGGCATAGGCTTTGAAGTAAGAAAACTTAGGTTCAACTTCTGTCTCTTTTATGTACTGCGTGATACTCAACAAGAAAATTAACTGTTCATTGTAGTCACATATAAGGTAAGGGAATTAGGTTACACAATCTCTAAAATCCTTTCCAGTACTAAAGATATACTCAAAACTTTTTGGATCCTGAATATTTAATTCAGTATGCTAAGTTTTGCTGCTTTTGTATTATCTGCAAATATTAACCAGCATTCTATCTTTGCCTTCAAGTTATTAAAACAAATCTGAATATAGGCCACAGATAGATCCCTGGGATTTTTCACTAAAGACTTCACCATAGGGTTGCATCTATTTCTTAATCATTAGACTTTGACTCCAATAATTCAACTAATTTTGAATCCACCCAATGGGACTATTATCTAGTTTACATCTCCACATATTGTTTGCAGTGGTATAATGGAATATTATTCCAAGTGTCTGCCTGAGACAAATTTTGTTTTTTCTCTCTCACCTACTTTTTTTTCTTGTTAAATCCTGGCAATTTCTGTATGGTGTGTTCAGGAAAGACTAGAACCTCTAGTGTCAGGGCTATTGAGCCCTTTTCAGGGATGTTTTCCACCTTTGGTGTTCCCCTGGTTCACCCAAGAAGTTGTAGCATACATATTAGCCATGACCTGGTAAATCATTTTGGTAGATGGGATAAACCAAGTAAGGAGTCTCAAATTCTTCAATGACTTAAGGTTGTGTCTACTCGAAGCCTGTGAAGATTTCCCCAGGTGGGATAGGTGGATGAGAATAGTTTGTTCCAGCATCCATCCAAGTGGCTGAAGCAAGTGCTGAGGAAGACTTAGAACTTGGCTAGACATCAAAGATGCTAAGGTCATCCATTGTATCCCAAGTCATCAATCATATGGATTTTGTCTTGCCATTGGACTCTGATGACTGTGTAAGACAGTGAGGCTGATGACTTCATGTAACTCTGCTTTACTTAAATCCAATTTGTATATGAATTAAAATATATTACCTGTACCATTTTACCATGTTTATATACCTCAAAGTCCTGTGGTGACAAGCAAAAGCTGAAACAGCAGGCATGGATATACTAGGAGTGTAGCTACAATGCTGCATACAGAGAGGCAGCCCAGATCATAGGGCTGTGTTCTCACTGGACTTAAGTAACAGTAGTATTCAGCAAACCCTTAAGTATCTAAGCAGTTTTCTTGAAGGACCACAATACTTCCTATTGGTGTGAGGAAGGGACTAGGAAAAGTGCCCTAAAAATTGTCCACTTCACCCAACTCTGGCCATCTTATTGAAAAGCATGTAACCCTTCCTGCAGTCAAAATGCACACACACACACACACACACACACATACACACAAATGCACAAAAACTTTTGTAAAGATGATTCCACTCACTATCACCACATAGAATGTGTGCACAGTAATAGAAAAAAATAAATCTAGTAGACCAGAGAGATTAACAGCTTTTCTTGCAAGAAAATTCTGCAGATATTGCATCCAAATAGTAGCCCCAAGTGAAGAAAGGCTGTCAAATAAAGAGCAGTTTACCAGAGTCAGAGTTGGCATAGCTTTCACAATCAAAACTCATCTAAGCTACAAGCTTGTATGCCTCTCAAAAGGAAGTCTTATGATGAGGTGATGGCCACTTGCATTAAAGTCCCAGGCCACCATTATCAATGGGTATGTTTTCACCATGATGAATGTTGAAGAAGCCAAAGAAAAATTTTATTAAGAACTGGAGACCTTCAGCATCAATGTACCAAAAGAGAAAAAGCTTTCAATTCTGGGTGACTTTAATGCAAGAGTAGGCACAGACTACCAGACATTCCAGAAATTCTTTGGGAGGAAGGGAGATCTAAACAGCCACATCAACAGTCACTTGCTAATGGAGACTTGTACATCTCATGACCTGCCCATCAGCAATCCTATCTTCCATTTACCTAAAGGCAATAAAATTTCATGGATGCACCTTTACAGCAAACATTGACATTTAGTAGACTGTCATTGCAAGACAAGACAGACAGAATGTGAGCATAACAAAGATGATGTATGATACAGCATTCTACTGATCACATAGCCCTATTCTCTCCAAGGTACATATTTGCATTCAACAAAAGCTGTGGCCCCAAGCTAAAACAACTACCAAAAATCTTACCCATTAGACTGCTTCTGGAACATGAACAGTTTATTTCTAAGTTGGAGACAAAGTTGAACCAACACATAGTTAGTAACAGTGGAGGAGAAAATGAGTGGGCAGCATTTAGAGATTTGGTATGCAGCACCATATTTACTCATCTGGGCCAGAATACTCACGAACATCAAGACTGACTTAAGGAAAATGATGAGGAAATTCAGAAGTTGCTGAAGGAAAAACAAGAATTCCACAAGGTTTACCAGTATGATAGCTTGTTCATTTCTATGAAAGCAGCGTTTAACTCTATGAAAAGTAAAGTGAAAGTGATGTTTAGAGACGTAAGGGATTCTTGTCTCAGTAAAAGGGCAAATGAAATTCATTATTATGCTGGCACTAATGATCCAAGGCTTTTTTATGATGCCCATGATATTTTTATGATGCTCAGAAGGCTATTTATAGGCCCAAAATCTATGACGCATCTCAACTACTCATTGCTAATGTAACTACACTGCTTAGTGATAAAAATGTGAACTTGGAGAGATGAGCTGAACACTTTGCTAATTTTCTCAACAGACCATCAACAATCAATGTGAAGTCATTGACCATATTCCTCAGGTTGAAGTCAATCCCTTTCTGACTGAACTTCCAACTGAAGAAGAAGCTTTACGGCAAAGTGCTTGGTGCTGATTCTATTCCAGCTGAAATGCATAAGTTAGGGTGTTCATTGCTCATAAAATGCTGCCTGAAATTTTCTGGGTTTTATGGCAAGAGGAGGTAATCCCCTAGGTTTCTCATGGTAGCTCTCATTCACTATAATTCTTCTATACAACATGACTAACATAAAAATGTATTTAATAGGAATCTAAGTGTAAAGCCATATGATATTTTATGCTGTCTTGGGGAGAGAGGAAGGAAGGAGGGAAGGAAATTTAAAATTTGTGAAAATGAATACTGAAAACTAAAAATAAATAAATTAGTGAATTTAGAAAAAAGGAGGTGCTTTGCTCTATAAGCAAAGCAGAATTATAATAGCTTAAAAGAAATGTGACATGCTAATTTAGAGACATCTCCACTCCAAATGCTAAGGTGGACTATTTGTGGCCAACATGTGGTAGGGCCTTCCATGATCATATTCATCTGATCAACCATGGTCAGACACACTCCAATATAGTGATATAATTTTGGTACTCTTTGAAAGCAGACAACAAACAACCAACCAATGACCCCAGGAAAAACACTTATCTTTTCTCAGTCTAAGTTTCACAATCTGTAAAGTGGGCATAATAATCATATCTGTCTCACAGAGTTGTTCTGAAGACCAAATTAGATAACATATGTAAAATGTTTCAAAAATCTCAAGCCATAGTTGATCTAAGTCTGGGATTCCATGCTCATCCTATTATGTAGATGAATTAATGTACACTGATAAATGTCAAGTACATTTTTGAGGATCAGGGGAAACATTTGATAGAACATCAAATTGTTGTTTCTTCCTCGTCAGAGAGGGCCAATGATGTGAGGAGGGTGATGTCTTCACTTGAAAATGAATTGGATTTAAATGAGGCAGGGATGTACAAAATCATCATCCTCACTCTGTCTTCCAGGGTCATCTAAGTTTAGTTACTAAAGATGACACCCAATACAGTGGGAGACCTTGGCCTTTTTAAGTTAAGGTCTTTCTAAAATCTCAACTTGTCTGAGACAAAACATTTTCAGTGATTTAAAGTTAGGAAAGACATAAGGAAAAAAAGATGGCCTAGTTTGCCTGCTAAAAATTAAATCAATCTGGGGAGGGAAAATTCTTCAGAGTTTCTATCAAGAACAGAAGCAGTTATATTTTACACTCACTCTGAGTCATCAAAATCCAAACAATGACCAAGAGAAACTTGATCTTGGATCTATTAATGGCCTATAAGTGAGAGCCAGGGTGATTTGGGTTTAAGGCATAGTCCAGTACCTCTATTTGAATCTTAATAGACTTTACAAAGTCTAGTTTTCCAGGACTCACAAATGAAACTACATGGAAGAAAAGAGTTAATTGTCCCAGGTTTTTTTAATGATAAAATAAATAGAGAAGAGAAAAAAATACGGCTTCCAAACCCTAAGGTATCTTGCAAGGTGTAAGCAATTAAAATCTGTATTCCTTTGGAAAGAGCTCCAAAATGTAAGGGTATGGTTTCCCATGTAGATAGAGGGAAAGAATGAAGGAAGGAGGGGGACGGAGCCAAGATGGCAGAGTAGAAAGACTCACATTTGCTAACTCCGAACCCACAGCCCATGGATTTCCTCTAAAAAGAACTCCTGACAAATTCTGGAACAGTGGAAGCCACGCAGCAACACAGTGAAGGAGATTTCCATTCCAGAGAGCCCTGAAAAACCGATCCCAAAGGTCCATCGCACCCCGGACGGGAGCGGAGCCATGTCCTCCTCTACCCCGGCCACTCGGCACTGAGAGGAGTGAGCAGATCCGAGCAGGTGTCAGGGATGGAATCTCCAGCGGCCGCAAAGGTCCCTCCAGCCATAGACTCACAGGTCAGTGAAGGAGACTGGCTGAGAGGGGAGCGGGGTGTCTCCAGGACTCAGGCCCCATTGGGAGGTGGCGGCAGAGGCAGCAGCACAGGCAGCAGGCAGCCAGAGGCTCCGAGAGCAAGCAAGAGCTCTGCTGCATCTCCATTACAAAAGGTCTCTGCACAAACCCCCTGAGGGAACTGAGCCTGAGAGGCAGCCCTGCCCCACCTGAGCACCTGATTTAATCTTACCCTGAATAGCAGCCAGGCCTGCTGCCAAAAGCCCTAAGGCTGGGGAGCAGTATTTGAATCTCAGACCCATAACACTAGCTGGGCAGACCCAGGCAGGGGTGGAGAGGACTCTCAGAAGTCAAGTAACTAGCTGGGAAAATGCCCAGAAAAAGGAAAAAACTAAGACCATAGAAGGTTATTTTCTTGAGAAGATGGTTCCGCCATTCCTGTCTTACGAGGAAGAGAACTGCTTACCATCAGGTAAAGACATAGGAGTCAAAGCCTCTGTACCCCAAACATCTGAAATAGATATCCCATGGGCTCAGGCCATGGAGGAGCTCAAAAAGGATTTTGAAAATCAAGTTAGACAGGTGGAGGAAAAACTGGAAAAAGAAATGAGAGAGATGCAAGAAAAGCATGAAAAACGGGTCAATACCTTAATAAAGGAGACTCCAAAAAAGGTTGAAGAAAATAACACCTTGAAAAATAGGCTAACTCAATTGGCAAAAGAGGTTCAAAAAGCCAATGAGGAGAAGAATGCTTTCAAAAGCAGAATTAGCCAAGTGGAAAAAGAGGTACAAAAGCTCACTGAAGAAAATAGTTCTCTAAAAATTAGAATGGAACAGATGGAGGCTAATGACTTTCTGAGAAACCAAGAAATCACAAAAGAAACCCAAAAGAATGACAAAATGGAAGAGAATGTGAAATATCTC
>CM053769.1:146588601-146610571 GCA_028658325.1 Potorous gilbertii
AAGAGAGGGCAGATTGGTGATATGGGTAATTAGAATGTTCAGTGTATTGGGGAGGGGGGAGAGGACAAATGGGGAGAAAATTTTGGAACCCAAAATCTTGTGAAAATGAATGTAAAATATTAAATAAATAAATTTATTAAAAAAAATAATAAAGGAAGGAAAAGGGAAGGAAGGAAGAAAGAAAGGAAAAAAGAAGGAAGGAAAGAAGGAAGGAAGGAAGGACGGAAGGAAGCAGCAGTATTGTCCAAATGAAATGAGCAGTATTGTTCAACTGGAACTTACTAGTTAGTACCTCCTCACAGGATTTTGTTCATCTTTCATTCTCAAAGAAGACCAATACTATCAGTGAATTGGATTTAAGTAAGGAAGGACTGTGCAAATTCATCATCCTCACTTTCTCCTCTGGAGTCATCTGAGTCCAGTGGGAAAACATGAGCTAAAGAAAGGAATGACAAACTATTCTGGAGAACCAGAAGTGCAGTCAAGAAGACCTGAGCTCAACTTCAGGCTCAGACCCTAACTGTGTGATGTTGGGCAAGTTACTTAACCTAATTTTGCTTTAGTTTCCTCATCTATAAAATGGGGATATTAATAGCACCTATCTTTAAGGATTGTTGTGAGGATCAAAAAATATAATATTTGTGAAAGCATTTAGCACAGTGCCTGGGACATAGTAAGCATTATATGAACATCAGCTGTTATTACCTGCATGGCCTTTCAAGAATTTAAGTTCACCTTTATCCTATTATGAGGTTTCTGAGCAAAATGATAATGGAGAGATTTTGATGTGATTTTTATGATAAATGAATATAAAGTCTCCAGTCCTTAGCATCTATCTACTTTATAGGGTTATGTCTATTGAGTGAAGCTACACAGACACAGACATGTACACATGCACACACATTCATATGTGTGTATATGTGTATAAATACACGTTTATGTATAAATACACAATTTATTCATATATACACACATGTGTTAATACATAGGTATATATGTGTAGATATATACAAAAATACATAATTTGCACATCTTAAAACACTATATAAATGCAGTTAATATTATCAATGATAACAACTGTTCACCAACCAAGCAATTATTTTTTGTACTTTTTTGGGAATGATATGAATTCCCTTGAGGACATATACAAAATATAATCAAATTATATTTTATGACATAACCTTTCCCCAATTCAACCCTTTTTTTTGTAGCAGGGAAAAAAGTTAGTGAATGACAAACTTGCTATCTGTATATGCAAGTATCAGTGAGGAAAAATAATTGTCTTAATAGAGAGATAATCCAATGAAAGAATTAAAAAGGAGCAAGATGTAAAATGACAAATGAAAAATCAAAACAAGTCCCTTGGAGATAATGACTATCTGTTGCAGAAAGCAAGAGAAATAAAGCAATCTGTGCTTAGTGATAATGTGTAGCTGAAAAAGAGTAAATGAAATGTAGACAATGGACCCGCAAGATCTTAAGTACATGCGTGACTGGGGTATGAGAAACAAAAGACTTTTCTATCTTTACTTGGTAATTGCAGCAATCCTCAACCTTAATAGTTGTGATCTTGGAGTAGGAACTGGAGTCAAACATAGTAAAACAGGTGGTGAAAGAGATATTTATAGCGTAAAGTTTACTAATAATTATTGGACTATATTATTCTTATTGAATTAAGAAAAATCCCTGCTATCTTAGATATTGTATGGAGGAAGAAAATGATATTTTGAGCACAATTTGCAATATGGCTATTAATATTCTTTCACTTACTATTGCTATTTTGAGGAGGTTGTTGAAGACCATGATGATGATGAATGTTGAAAACTGAAAATAAATAAATTAAATATTTAAATAAAAATTTTACAAAATAAGGAGTTTGGACTCAAATGCCCCTTCTGCCTAAAAAGCTATAACTTATGTCTTGTATTTCTTTCAGCATATGTCTGTGGTTGATTTTTTGTACCCAAGCATAGAACTTTGCACAGACCTTAGGATCATAGAAAATAATATCATAGATTTATAGCATGGAGAGATCTTAGTTATCATTTAGTCCAACTCAGAAATTTTATAGGTGAATAAATTGAGGCATAGGGAGGTTAAGTGACTTGCCCATCTCTCATATTGAAAGTAGTTGAGTTTAAATTTGATGGATTCTTTGACTGTATTTGATTGGTCTATCAATCTATCTAGCTAGCATCTTTTTGGATCATGACTCTTCTTAGTCAACATATTAATTGTCCCTCCAAGGTTCATGTCATCTACAAATTTGCTAAGAATATCACATGTTTCTTCATCTTATGTACCCAGAAACATGTTGCATAGTACAGGGTCAAGGACAGATCCTTGGAGAACTTCATTAGAGGTCTCCTGTCTTGCTCTGGATCAATCCATTATTTGTTTGGCCCTGTATTTCAAACAGTTCTTAATCCTTCCAGTTGCACTATCATCTGACCAAAACCTCTTCATCTTACTCACAAAGAAAGATTTTCTAGGTGGCAGAATCTTAAGAAACAGACAGAACTAGAAGGGACTTTAATGGTTATCTAGTACCATCCTCTCATTTTACAGATTAATTGAATCCCAGAGAGATAAATCATTCATTAAGTATTGATTAAGCACCTACTATGTTCTAGGCACTTTCCTTGGCACCAAAAATACAAGTACAAAGAAGGAAACAATACTTACTCATTATAAGCTTGCATTATAATGAAGTAGATAACAGATATATACAATAAACAACCATAAAGTTAAGATAAATATATATGTACATGTACAAATATTCACATATACATATACACACAGACCATGATTTTGAACTATTAAAGCTTAAAGTAATATGGGTAGATTATGAAGTAATGGTAAGATGAAGTGCATTCCAGGCATGAGGGATGATCAATTCAAAAACAGAGAATGGGAGTGTGTCATAAATGAAATATAGAGAGACCATTTTGGCTGGATCAAAGTATGGGAAGTTGAATAATATTTAAGAAGTCTGGTAACATAAGTCAGGACCAGTTTGTATATACCTTTAAAGGCTATAACTAGAGAAGTGTATATTATATCCTAGAGGCAATCACAAGCCTCTCAAGTTGTTTAAGTAGGAGAATCATATGGCTATATCTGTACTGAATTAATTTACAAACAATATGAAAGTCCGGACTTGCTCAAAGTCACCAAGAGCAACCAATCAAACTCAGGGTTCTCTTACTCAAAATCTAGAAACTCTTTCCCCATAGTACAATACTGCCTCCACTGTGTTTTGTTTTTGTTTTTTTTTGAAAGATAGAGATGCATGATTGTTTCCTGTTCTACTTTTTCCATCTGTAGTCTTTCCCGTCTTGAGTGCTTCTTTCCTGATAACTTCAACAATCACTTCTAGACTGAAAATTCTGAATTTCCATTCTGTGGGTTGAAACTTCCCAATATCTATGTGACTTTACTAGTTTTCCAGGGGTTGGGTGGAAGTGAAATAAATCATATTTGAAAACAACATAAAACAACCTCGCAGATGAATGCTTAGGTATAAACCCAAAAAATCCTTGTTGAACTAGATGACTGGCTTAGCATCAGTTACAGCTATAATGTGACCTTTTGCCACTGACCAAATTATTTCTGAACCTCAGTTTCCTGTAGTATAAAATAAGGAGTTTGGATTAGATGGATGGATGGATGAAAAACCATTGTTTATATGTACTGTTTTACTAGATTCTGTGCTAAGTGCTATAAATACAAATCCAACCAATAAGATAATCCCTGTACTCAAGGAACTTATATTTTAATAGGAGGAGAAAAAACACGAGGGGTAGTATTGAGGGAAGGATGTTTTGGTTTGGGAATTTTGAGGTATGGTGATCTGATTCATAGGGAAGTAAAAAGATATTTCCTTTCTAAAAGCAATGGCATTGTTGATTTGATTGTTGTACCCAGAGAAAGAGTTATAAAAGGGTAGTGGTGATTGTATACATATAGCATCAAGAATAGACATCAAGATATCCTAGGTAGATAGCTAGAGGAGATAAGAAACATATTCTGACCTGATATTGGGTCACCTAGATAAGAGAGTTAGGAACTCAATCAAAAAGATCCAGTACCAAAATAGGTATCTTAATAGATCCAAGTACTAGAGGTACAGATTTTTGAGGTCCTATGTGTAGGGTGCTAGTCTTTAAGGTTCTTTTAGAGTTGTCATATACTATGTCCTGAGGTCTTTTCTCAAATACTTTCTATTCTATAAGGGTTTTTCCTAACTGTGACATTATTCTATGTTCTACTATTCTATGTCCAAAGGATTCTTCTAATTGTAACATTCTGAGTCTCATGAGAAGGGGGACCCAATGAAAGACAAACTGAAGTGTTCGATTCCTTCTATGTGGAAGGCAGATATTTTTGTGATCCCCGTGAGGACTCTACTGTTTAACATTGCCTTCTAACATCAAATGTTCTCCCTCAAAGTCATCTGAAGCAAAGACTTTCTTTTATCAGATAAGAGTTTCTACTTTCATGTGTATATTATCATTCTGTGTCCTTTACTGTCTGATCCTTATCCAGATAATGTTAACTAAGGCCAAACAGTTGATGCTGGCAGTAACTAGCTAATCACAGGACTGCTGACTTTCCAGATATATGAAGGACATTATCCTATAAAAGTGCTTGATTTTGACATTAGTCTGCCAATGTTATGTAATTTAACTATGTAGGTAGTAAATTGCCTTTCCCATCCAAAAGGGAATGGTAATCTATATTTACTATGAAGGCCACAAATCTACCCACTGACCCAAAAACACACAACAGAATTTATGATATGAATTTCTCTCTATTAAATGGAAAATTATTAGGTTGTATTTGAAATTGGAATGTGTTTTAATTATATAATATTTTATGCTGGATCTGTTAACAGTATAATACATCTTTGATATTTTTCTTGTTAATTGCTATAGCCCATAAATTTTATATAGCTCCTACTGTTAAATAAATAATATTAGTGTTCTAGTAAAGAAACTATTCAAGTTAAATTTTAAAATTTCCCATTTGATTTAATTAATGGCTGATATATCCATAATCATGAAAATAGTGGTTAAATCCTTAAATCATTTATATAACATTCGGCTTTCACTTAATATTGTGTCACAAATGAGTATTTAATGCAAATTTAGCAAGCTAGTCACCGCTTTTTAATTAAATATAAGATGATTGTTAAGAGAGACCTTACTGAGCATGTAAGAGATAAATCTAATGGTCATATAATTATCTTAAAATTACTTAAGGAAGGAATGCACAATTTCATTCTGAGCTGTGTATTAGCCTTGTAAGGAATGTGTAGATATTTAATTAACATTTATCAAAGTAGCCTAAAGCAAGTTATTTAGATAGTTATTTTAAAATGACACTTAATAACTATATTAATTAATATGAAAATTGCTACCAATATCCTATTTAAAGGGTTGACTATTATTTAGAAAATTGTTTATCAATAAACATAGAAATATATAGCTTTTGGGGAAGTTAATTGCTTGCCACTCATTTTTCTTTATTTAAGTTAAATTATGAATTCAATACTACTCAGTTGATGCTTAATTAAATACTTGTACAAGCCCATACATCTAAATTAAATGTTGATTTCAACCAATGATCAATTTTTCAAAGTAATAATAGCAGCATCAATATAATAAGCAATCAAAAAACAGTAAAATCTGATTACAAGTTATATTCATTAAATAAACTTCCCATGACTCAGACTCGCATCTGAATGTACTAAAGATTTTGTAGGCTTATAAAAATGACCCTTCGATTGTTTATTTTTGGCAATATGTGATGCGTGAGTGGATTATAATGTTCCATTGTTTCATTTAGCTAAAGGTCTGCCAGTCTCTGGGCTCTACTTATAGGAATATATTTCAGTATAATTCTCTTTATATATTAAGGATATTCGTACACTATTGGAGGGGTTGATTCTCTGGGTAAGTAAGGACAAGGTTAATCAGTGGTGTATTGAAGTCAGCTTGTGCTAGTTCATTGTTGATTTTTTTCAGTGTGAACACTGATACCTTTGACAATGGTAAATTATACAAATCACTGCTTGATTTTTTGCTTTGTTTATTGTCTAAATTTTTAAGAGAGTGATGGAGAAAATTTTAATAATTTAATAATAAAAAATCAACTTAAATGTATTCTTATCGTGTGCCTCTCTGCTTCTCTGAGTGTGTGTCTGTCTCTCTCTGTTTCTCTGTGTCTCTCTTTGTTCATCCCTTGTCTCTGTCTCCTCTCTCTCCCTCTCCCCCTCTTCCTTCCTCAACATTTACCAACACTTTTCCTGAACATATTTGTAAGCGATGTGATATGGAAAGAAACCTTACCAAAGCAATTCTAAAAGGACAATTCTGTAGTGATTCAGAAAGTAGAGTGAACAAATAACTTTTGTTAAGGTTTCAAAATGTGGCACAGAGATGGCTATCAACCACTGCACATGTAGTCTCATTGGGCTATTAGAACTGCTTTAAACCACTGCTTCGAGATTTTAGATATGATGAAAAAGTTTCATGTTGATCTCCATTGAGAGTTTGTTGTAGAAAAAAAGTCAGCTAATGATCATGATCAAGGAGGGCAGTTTCCTCTATTTTGTGTATTTCATGTCAATAAATCAGCTAACTCAAAAGAAAGAAGTAGAGAAAGCAGAAGTTTAAAGTCTTTTAATACCTGATGTATATAGGAAGAAGAAATCCCTCCACAAATTGAACGGGAATATTCTGAAAAAGTTTCTGCTGAACTCAAAATATTCTGTGCCAGGATGTGGATGAAGCCAAACTCTTCTGAGTCACAAAGCTTGCCTTGATCTGGATCTATTATTGTAACTTCTATTTAGGTAACATTACTTTTGTTTAGTTATTGTCTTCAAAGTCATTTTTCTAAGATCTCAGTCAATCCTTTTTCTTTATTTAGATACTCTTGGTGATGAATATCAATTTCTATTGCCTCATAATAATAGTGAGAGATATTATATTTGTGTATATAATTGAAGTAGCTTGGCATAATGGAAACAGAACTGGCCCAAAAGCTAGGAACAATTTGGTTCGAATCCAGCCTCTGAAAAATAATAGCTATGTGACTCCACGCAAATCATTTCATCCATTAACCCCAGACAATTGTCTTACAACTGTTATTTAAGATGATTTGGTTTATGGAGTCGATTATACCAATGAAATCAGAGGTCAAATCACTATTGAAAATATAGTAAAAAAGTAATTGCAATTTTCATGTGGACAGACAAAAAAATCATCTGAAGACTAGTCTAGCTAATTGCAAAGATTATTGATTTAGAATGGTCTAGAACTAAAAGTTCATGTAGTCCAACTCCATTTTTAGCTGAGAAAAATGAGAGCCAGAGAAGTTAAGTGAACTGTCCAAAGTCACACATGTAGTAAAGGGAAAAATCAGATATGAATCCAACACATCACATCCCACATTCAGTACTTTTTAAAAAAATTAAGCCACTTTTTCTTCCAGAAACATGATCACCAGGTGTTGAATACTTTCTATTATAGCAACTTATGAAGAGCATCTATTAAGATAGAGAGATAGACTGGTGAGAGAGAGCAAAAACATTTATCTTACATTTACTCTATGCTGGGCACTGTGCTGAGTGCTGAAAGTAATAAAAACTTTAAAGGAGTTCATATTCTAATAGGAGAAGATCAAGCATAGAAGAGAGCTGAAAAGATAGGGTTTGGTTGTAGAGGAACTGGGACAGCCTAGAATATGAGCTGAGCTGAGAGTGGAGTATATGTGGGGCCCCTTAAGAAACAGTGGCTATTGAAGGATTTGTGACGTTGGCCCTCCTAGAGATAAATTTATTTATCTTTAAATATTGAAGTATCACAGCCTGTGTACAAATCATCCATGAACCTCCATAAAGCTACTTCAGGATTTATGTACTTGGACAGTAAGGATCCTCACTAGAACATAGCTCCAGAGTCAATACCAAAGTGTTTACCTCTATTAGCCAGCTAGAGGCCACACAGTTCAATGCAAAGACATTCAACGAAATAAGATATTCATAAAATGACACCAGGATATTGTTCTTAGAAATATGAGTTAATTCTTCAAGAATATGTCCTTTCATTGAGAAGAGTAGCGCTGTATAAGGGTCACAAGTGAACATATGTGCATGGGAAAAACAAGTGACTCAGAAAACTATAAGAAAAGTCATATACACTGAGAAAATATTTATCAACTGAAGGTTTAGCTTATGCTTCTGATCCTGGACAGCCTATAATATCTCCTGTAGATTTCATCAAATTATTTTTGTACTTCTTAATAAATCAGCTAACAACTATTTATTAAGTGTCTACTATGTGCCTGGAGACTGGGCTAGAGACTGGGGAAACAAAGATAAAAGAAACTTCAAGATTGGCTTACAATCTATCTAAAAGCTTACGATCCATCTAGAGAAGACAAAATGTGCATATATATATCTATATCTATATCTACATATATATAGATATATAGATATATACCACCTACCACCTAAAAGAGATACCAAAATGAAAAGTTTTATGAATACTAAAGTCAAATTTCAAAGAAAATATTTCAAGCAGTCAAAAAGAAACCATTCAACGATCACTGAACCAAAGTAAGGATCACAAAGGAATTATCAGCTGCCACCTTAAAGAAGCAGAAGATTTAAAATATGATATTTTGGAGAGCAGAAGAGCTTGTACTATAACAAAAATTAGCTTAACCATCAAAACTGAGGAAAATCATTCAAGAGGAAAAAAAGGATATTTAATGAAAGAGGGGATTGTAAACATTCCTGATGAAAAGACCAGAGCTGAATAGAAAATTTTACTTTCAAATATAACACTCAAGAGAAGCATAAAAAGATAAACATGACAGACAAATCACAAGGGACTCAATAAGGTTAACCTGTTTATCTTTCTTTATGGGAAGATGATAATTTAACTTCATTATAAGAGCAGTTAGAAGGATTCTACATAGAAAAAGCCTGTAAGAGATAGTCAATAATGTTGGGGTGATGAAAAAAATATGTTGATGAGAAAGAGAAATGCCCTGGGAGAAGGGAGAGAAAGAATGGAGAAAAATTATCTTTCATAAAATATGTATGTAAGGAAGAGCTTTTAGAGTGGAGGGCAAAGTGTGTGCATGTGTGTAGGTGTATGTGTGTACACATATACTCTATTGTAATAAAAATCTATCTTATCCAACAGGGAAGTAAGATGGGAAGGGGATATGGTAGATGCTCAAAGAGAAATGGTAGATGATCAAAAGGCAGAGTGAATTCAAGAAGACAATGGTCAGAAATAAAGAAGACTTTAGAAGAGGAACAGGATCAACGAGAAATAGACAGATAAACAGAAGAAAATTGAAAGGAGG
Source organism: Potorous gilbertii (assembly GCA_028658325.1). Taxonomy (NCBI): domain Eukaryota; kingdom Metazoa; phylum Chordata; class Mammalia; order Diprotodontia; family Potoroidae; genus Potorous; species Potorous gilbertii. The sequence goes on from CM053769.1 coordinate 146,597,989, forward strand.
TAAATTCCAATTTACTAACCATAACTATGGTGGAAATGGAATGAACTCACCTAGAAAACAGAGATAGTAGAAAGAAACAGAAACCAGCATCCAACACCAACAGAAAGTGTTTACAAGAGATACACTTGAAGCAGAGAGACACACAGAGTTAAAATAATGGAATGCAACAGAATTTGTTATGATAAGATGATGTAAAAAGACAGGGGTAGCAATTGTTAACTCAGACAAAGCAAAAACAAAAACAGACTTAATTAAAAGGGATAAGCCTGGAAACTACATCTTGCCAAAAGACAACATAGCCAATAAAGTAACATCAGTACTATACATAGACCTAATGGCATAGCATCCAAATTCTTATACTTTGTTTGCTTTTCAGTTCTTAACATTCACTTCCTCAAAGGTTTGAATTCAAAATTTTCTCCCCATCTCTCCCCACCCCCACCCCAGGACAACATGCAATTCCTCAGTCTATCCTCTTTTCTATTACCCACACTTCTTCCATCCTCCTTCCCCTCTATTTTGCTGTAAGGCAAAATAGATGTCTATTCTCCATTGCCTGTATACCTTAATTTCCAGTTGCACACTAAAACAATTTATAACATTCATTCTTAAAGCTTTGAGTTCCATATTCTCTCCCTCCCTCCCTCACCCACTCTCATTGAGAAAACAAGCAACTCAATATAGGTCATGCATGTATAGCAATGCAAAGCACTTCCATAATAGTTATGTTGTGAAAGACTAACCATATGTCCCTCTGTCCTATCCTGCCCTCTTTTTATTCCATTCTCTCCCTTGATCTGTCCTCCTACAATAGTGTTTTCTTCTGATTATGTCTTTTCTCAGTTTGCTGCCCCTTCTATTATCTTCCCTCTCCTTTCCTCTTCCTCCTTTCCTTCTTGCTTCGTAAAATAGATTTCCACATCCAATTGAATGGGTGTTATTTCCTCCTTAAGCCAAATCCCATGAGAGTAAGGCTCAATTATTTCCTTTCATCTTCCCCCTCTTCCCCTCCATTGTAGAAGCTCTTTCTTCCCTCTTTTATGTGAGATGATTTGCTACATTCTATCTCTCCTTTTCTCTTACTCATACATTGCATTCAAAAGAAAATTTTATTGTTTTAGGTATTCCCCTTCATAGTCAGCTCGCTCTGTGCCTTCTATGTATGTATGCATGTATATATGCATATATGTATATATTCATACAAACACATATATACACACATACTCCCATGTACACATATATATCTACACATATATAATATACACATACATACATACCCATGCATACCTACATATATGTATTCCCTCTAACTACCCTAGTACTGAAAAAGGTCTCATGAGTTAAAATAACATCTTTCCATGTAGGAATGCAAACATTCCAACTTTAATGAGTTTCTTAAGGCTCTCTTTCCTATTTATCTTTTCATGTTTCCCTTGATTCTAGCATTTGAAAGTCAAATTTTCTATTCAGCTCTGTTTTTTTCAACAAGAATTCTTTGAAGTCCTCTATTTCACTGAAATTCCATTTTTTTCCCTGAAGTATTATACTCAGTTTTGCTGAGTAGGTGATTATTGTTTCAATCCTATCTCCTTTGACTTCTGGGATATCATATTCCAAGCTCTTCAATCCATTAAAAAGAATGACAAAAATGAGACTATATATCATAATTTATGGAATGAAGGCAAAACCGTACTTGGAGGAAATTTATACCTCTAAATTTGTACATAAATTTTAAAAAGTCAGCGAATTGGGTATATAACTAGAAAAACTCAAAATAAAATTAAAAATCCTTAATTAAACACTAAAATGAAAATTGCAAAATCAAAGACAAGATTAATAAAATTGAAAATTAAAAAGCATTGTACTAATAAATAAAATTAGAAACTGATTTTATAAAAAAATAAGTTAAACTATGCAAACCATTGGTAAATTTGATTTTTAAAAAGTGAGAAAAACATCAACATACTAGTATCAAAAAGGAAAAAGGTAAAATCGCCATCAATCAAAACGAATTTAATGCAATTCTTAAGTTATTTTGCTCAGTTACATGCTAATAAAACTGATAATCTAAGTAAAGTGGATTTATATTTACAAAAATATAACTCACCTTAATTAACAGAAAAGCAAACAGAATACCTAAATTACCTTATTTCAAAAAACAAAATTGAATAATTTATCAATGAGCTTTCTATTAAAAAAAACCCAAGATCATCCTGTAATCACAAGTGAAATCCACCAAATATTTAAGGAGCAATTATTCTAAATGCTATGCAAATTATTTGAAAATATATATAAAGCAACAGTTCTACCAAATTTATGTTGACCCATTTTGATACCTAAACCAGAGAGATTAAAAATGCGCAGACATGTATAAACTTATTTTCATGCCAAAAACACTTAAATCAAATGTCAGCAAGGAGATTACAGTAACATATTATAAAGATCATAAACCATGAATAGGTGGGATTTATACAAGAAATGCAGGGCAAGTTGAATATTTGGAAATATATAAACATAATTGACCATATAAATAGCAAAACCAACAAGAATCATATCATTTTATCAATAGATGCAGAAAAGCTTCTGAGTAAGGAAGGGAGAGAATTTGGATATCAAATAAAAGAAAATGTTAAAACATTTTTGCAAGTAATTGGGAAATATTTAATAAGATAAACAGAAACATATATATTTTAAAAATGAAAGACTATGTGGTTCTGTTCTTAGCTTCCTCCATCATCTTTCTTGGTTCTGTGAAAATTGCAAGTGTTGAGCTGATTAGAAAAGAATAAAATATTTGACAATTATCTGGTCTTCCTTTACCCCAGGAACAATTCACAACATAATATTGTTTAGTCTCTATAGAAAATGAATAATTACAAGAATTTACGTTTATGCAAGCTTTATTTTTTTTCTCTTCTTTTATTTTCTTTAATTTTATACAAAGAGGAGTGGATCTATCTGATCAATGCAGTTAGTCTTTACAATTGTGCAGATTTCAAGCTTCTCATCCTATGCATATCTTATCCATGACCTCTTACAAATACTTCAAAGTAGAGTCCACTTTAATGTGCTAGAGTGTTTACTCTTTGTTTCTTAATATTGTGTGGATACTTGTAAAGTATGTAAATCGTCCACTGATTTTCCCTTGATTTTACTGCATATCTGGTCTACCACCTTTTCCCATTATCTCTCTGATTATATCTTTCACGCTACTTCTTGCAATTCATTGTTGGTAATTCATTATAACCTATTATTTTCACTGCATACCTCGTCACTGTCCATTGGGTGAACGAGAATTTCAAGTTCTTCAATGGAATACCATGACTTGAAGCTATGTAGTTTAAGGAATATTTCTAAAAAAGATGAACTTTTTAGCAGAGAAAAAACTTTGGATCATTTACAGCTATTCATAATTTCATAAATGTAACCCAGTCTATCTTCCTATGTTATTCAGTTCTGTGCTCAGTTCATTGTTCACCTGCAGTCTTATGCTAGCTACATATAATAATCACCCAACCCTACATGGACAATAGATTTATATTCTGGGAATTGATGTAATTAGCACAATGTTATTTCTATAGAAAAACATGTGAAGGACCTTCAAATGTATATAGTCTCCCATTGGAATGTGCTGAATATTATTCTCCTTTGTTATGACAAATCATTTTGTTGCATGCAAATCTTTCTCAATATTTTGTAATTTGCTTGATATTAATAACCAGAGGATCATTGAACAAACTCTTCATTCAATAAAAATATATAATAAATATAACCTAGAAAACCAATTAAGTAAATTATTCACCTTTAAACTTATGAAATAATGACTTGAAGCAATATATCTTTTCTCATTATATTAGAGGAGTGAGAATTACTTTTTGAAATAAAAATATTTCAGAAAGATCTAAAGGTCCAATTTAGCTGCTAAATAGCCAAAGTAGGGGAAGATAATGGATTGGTAATTAACATAGTTTTTATCATTGATATTTGAATACTCAGAGTGAGAAATTAAAACAAATTAATATAAATAGCTTAATTTGTGTAATTGACTTTTGTACGTTTATGATATGATCATATTTTGATATAAACTGAAGTTTTCTAGCAACAATATTAATTCAGTTTTATATAGCATTTCAAGATTTGCAAAACTCTTTACATTAATTATCTTGTTCATCCTTGCAAACAGCTGCATCCCCGTTTTATGGATGAGAAAGCTAATGCCAAGAAAGATTAAGGGACTTCACAGGATTGGGCATGACTGAAATCAAGGACTTGTTGATATGTAACATGCTGTTTCTCTAACTTGAGAGACATTAATATAATCATATAATTAAACAATTAAAAATTGTTAGAGACCCACAATAGACTGAATAAAGGTTAATATAAACATAAAATGATGCTACTTCTGGAGTGTGTTAGAAAGCTCAATGGATCTGGTATCTGATCACCTGGTTTCATATTCCAACTAAGCTTTATTACCTGTGTGATCTTTGACAAGTCTATTTGTTCTCTGGACCTCAACCTCTTATCTGAAAAATGAAACACTTGGCATAAATATTAAAGGGCTCCTGCAAGTCTAAATCCTAAGATCCTAAGGAATTTGAATTTTATTGGAAGGGATACAATATGTATACAGTAATGAATAACAAATTTAGAGTGTGAGAAGAGCAACGGGAAAATCCAGATAAAGTGTTCCAGAAAGTGAGTGTAGATATAGGAGAGAACACATTCAACTTAAGGTATTAAGGAATGATTTTCTGATGGAATCAATCAAAATACACACGTTTAGGAGTTACTATGTGCAGGAAGTATTATGGCCATGGTGGGAGGTATAAAGGAAATGATTCCCACTTTTAATAGAGTAGGGGAGATTGGATATTAAAAGTAAAAAAAATATGACCATATATGGTGACATATGCTTACAATCTGTTCTACAGGGATGCTGAGTTTCATGAGAGTTCTGAGTTCAGTGGGTCTAAAGCAAAATGGGTACGTTCACTGTCTGTCACCAACGTAGTGAGCCCCTGGAGAGGAAACCTACCAGCTGACCTATGTTGGAAAGAAAGTATATGAGAGCTCCGGGGCCGATCAGTGGTGAATGGCTGTTGTGCTTCCAGATTGGACAAGATAGGGAGACACAGTGTTAAAAAAATGAATACATATTAAGTAACACCATGTGAAAAAACCTTCTATGAGGTACTGAGCATGCATATTTAAAAGTGATAATATCCTTGATTCCACGTAGTTTGTATTCTTCTATGAGGAGGAAGCATGTACACTGTTTGGTATGACACAGGTAGAGAATAATGATGACAAAGGAAGAATTGAGACAGTTTTAGAAGTATATGAGAAAGGAGAAAACACTTTTGTCTTTGGTGTGAGTAAGGTATCAGAGAAGACTATGTGGAAGAGATGGGGCCTCAGTTTAGCTTGAAGCCAAGGAATACTGAAGGCTAGCATATTACTGAAGTCAAGACATATATAAGCAGAAAGTACCTTCTTGGTATGGGGAAAATAATACTAACTAACATTTATTTAGTGCTCACTATTTGCAAGGCATTATGCTAAGCACTTTTCCATTATTACGTCATTTTATCTTCACAACAATTCTGGGAGGAAGATGCTGTCATTATCCTCATTTTATAGATGAGTAAGCTGAGGCAGACAGAATTTAAGTGACTTGCCCATGGTCACCCAGGTAGTAAGTATCTGAAGATAAACTTGAATTCAGGTCTTTCTAACTTCAGGCTTAGCTCTCAATTTACTGTACCATCTCGGTACCTAGGTGGCTATTGAGTCAGGAAATTAAATGTCAAATTTGGCAGTAGAAAGTGGTCTAATCTGATTGGACTATAAAATAGCATGGCAGAGGACACTGGAGTTGGAATCCAGATGATGTGAGTTCAAATCCTGTCTCAGGTACATACTGACTGTGTATCCCCGGGCACATGTCATACTCTCTGCCTACCTCATTTTCTCCATATATATTAAAATGAAAGAGTTGTACCATATGACTTCTAGATTCCCATCCAGCTCTAAACCTATGATCCTATGGTCCTATGAAGGGAATAATGTGAAATAAAACTGTAAATTCAGGTTGGAGACAAAGTGGGGGACCTTAAATATTAGGTCAAACAGTTTGTACTTTATCCTCCAGGCAAAAGGGAGTATTGAAGATTTATTTTAGCAGGACAACGACACAACTAGACCTCTATCTAATAAAGACTACTTTAGTCTTGTGAAGGAAGAATTGAGCGAAAGAGTAACTGGAGAGAGAGAAATCAGGAGGCTAATGTAATAGTCAAGAAGAGAGAGTTAATGAAGGTCGGAATTAAGATTGTGGAAATGGAATTGGAGAGGAGAGGATGAAGGTGAACAATGTTGTGAACATAGAATTTACATAACTTTCCAACTGTTTGAACATGGGGGCTGAGAAAGAAAAAAATCTAGCATGATTGAGATTTTGAGTTTGATTTAATGGTGGTACCTTCAATAGGGACCTTGGAGGAGGTTAGGGTGAGGAAGAGGGATGATAAGTTCAGTTTGGGAGCTGAAAATGGCGACTAAAGATATAAGACTGAAGTTCAGAGAAGAGATTAGGACTGGATCTGTAGATATGAACATCATTTTTTGGAGAGATCATAATGGAGCCTATGGAAGCAGAAAAGAATCCCAAGTGCTGGAGAAGGGAAAAGAGAGTCTAAGATATAGCTTGGATTATAACTTTAATTATTGTGAGAGAGATAGATGACAGTCTAGAAAAGGACACCGAGAAGTAGCAATGAGAAGGAGAATAGAGAGGATAAAATCACTGAAGCATAGGAAATTGAGAGTAGCCAGGAGGAGTGGGTAGTCAACTGCATCAAAAACTGTGCAAAGGTCAAAGCACTGAAAAATCCTATTGGATTATGAAAATCAAAGCGTATTAGAGAACTCATCAGAAATCAGTTTCAATAAAGTAGAGTCTGAAAACCAAATTGCAAGGGGTTGAGAAGTGAGTAGTTGTTAAGGAAGTGTAGGCAGTGAATAAAGACCATAGTAAAAACAGAAAAATATGAGTAACAATTTGAGATGGCAAGATCAAGGTCTAGTTTTTATTTCTTAGGCTGGGGGTGCCTGAGCATGTTTATAGATAATTAATAAGGAGTCAGTATGTAGGAAAGAACTGAAAATGGATAAGGTATGGAAGTGTAAAAGCCACTTCCATACCAATTATACTAATTAAATTCCAGAAGGACCAGAGTCATCAACTGAAACAAACAAAAGTACAGTCTGTGTTTGATATGTGCATGTATGTGTATACCTGTATACACATACATATATATATGTGTGTACACATATACATATACATACACACATATCTCTATGCATAGACATATAGGCACACATACATACACATATACACATATGTACACATGCAAGCATATATGGAGTTCTACTTTCCAGTAGAAAGTTAGTTTGTTGGTTGAAGAACAACAACCTGAGATTGAGAATGGCAATCACTTGAGGGAAAGTTTTTCTCCTTTCCTTGGCCTCGTCCCTTCCCCCCACCCTAGGTAATTGTGTGAGTTCTACATATCTAGCAGAGATGTAAGAGGTCCAACGGGTAACTAGATTCATTAAAAGAGTCCACTGAAGTCAGTAGCAATGGTTGCTAGAGTGGTGGTGGCCAGTGACAGAGCAATCATCTTAAGACAGTGAACCAAGTATGGCAGTAACATCAGGGATCATGGCCTCTCTTGAAGGAAAGAAATTCAGTTTATGGGTCAGAAAAGACATCTATTCTCAGATTCCAGGAGTGAGTTTCACTTAAGGGGAACCCCATGAGGAATCCGCAAAGGGAGAAAAAGACTTCAAGTAGTCAGGAACTGAGATACCCTATTGCCCCATTCAATGACCAAATTTGTGCCTCAGTACCATTTTAATATAAATTTGACTCAACTTGCCCCAGACACTTTGTATATGAAAGGGAAAAATGTACCATGAGTTTTGGGGGAATTTTTTTAGAAAGTATTCTTCTTGTAACTTTTAAAAGTTAAATGAGACTACTGTCTGTAAATGAGAAGTATACTAGTGAGGAATTTCAAATAATGATATTATAAACCCCATCTCCTCAGAGTCACCCCTAGAATTCTGAGGTAATCGGTAGTCACCCACTCCATTGTGAACCCAATCTGCCATTGCCAGTGTGCGTTGGGAGAATGAGCCCAAAAAGAGTGCTACAATAAAAGGACAAATGAATGTGAATAAATAATTGATGACAAGCTCTTGGAGAAGAAAAGAGGAGGGTAGGAACAAGGTCATAAATTTAAATATTAGCCTTGGAGAAGAAAAATTATATCTCTAAATAAAAAGAACTAATGTTATCATATAGTAGGAAAGAAATGAGTGTTGTAGACAATAAATATACCAGAGGATTTCAGGAGAAATCACACATGCATACATACATATATGCACACCCATATATATATGTTTGTGTGTGTATGTGTATGTATAAATATGTATGCATGTATGTATATATGAGTATGTGTGTGTATGTATTCTCTTGCCTGGAAGTCCTTTGCAGGAGAGAAGTGGGGCTTGATTTAGTTTTTGAGTTTTTGACATACAGGAAAGATTAAAATAAATAATAGTAGCTAAGATTTATATAGCCCTTATTATGTACCATATATTGTACCAAGTATACAGTTATTATGCCATTTTAAAAACCCTGGGATGTAGATGCTATTATTAATCTCATTTTACAGATGAAGAAACTGAGACAAACTGGTTAAGTATAGCATGCGGTATCTCACAACTAGTCAGTATTGGAGTCTGGATTTGAACTTAAGTCTTCCTGACTTTGGTTTGGTCCTCTATCTACTGTACTATCTAACTGCCTGAGAAATAAGAAATCATTTGAGAAGAGCCAGTGTGAGCATATATGGAGGGAGAATTAGTCAATGTTTGTTTAGTGAGAATGGCTAGACTTGTCTAGCAAAAACACATTTTGTAGGGAGTTAGCTATATCTACTTATAGATTTTTTTGGAAGGGGGAGATAAGCAATGGGCCTATGATTTCATTGGTTTGTGAGCTCTTAAGTGAAGAAAATCTATCAATGTAGTTTGACCTTTACGAAACAAGTCAGAAATTTGTCCAGAACACTGAGAGATTAAGAAACTTGTCGAGGGTTATACAACCAAATGTGTGTCAGATGTGTGCCTTTCTGGCTCTGAGCCTGGCCATCTATCAGTTGTATCATGCTGTCTCTTCTACATATGTGGACATGTCCACATATGTACATACACACTAATAAATGTGCATACATATACACATACATTTATACCTATATATACATGTATATGTTTATGTGTGTATATACGTATATGTGTGTGATAAGACAGAGACTGTGCTCTCAAGGAAGTTTATAATGTAAGAGCTCATGATCTTTCTTGTAAGAGTGTATTTTCACAAATCTACCTTAAATTCAATCCAATATACTTTTATATAATATCTAATCAGTGCAAGGCACAATGTTGAGGGTGGCATAAATCTAACATCAACCTAGTTTTCACAGAAGCTTCTGTTATAAGAGAGAGACATATTCACATGTAATTGTTATAGAAGAAAGAATAAGATAAATATAAAGTAAAAGTCCAGGTGAGGTGTTGTGAGAGCTCCAAGGAGAGATGGATGAATTACACTAGGAGGATGGGGAAAGGGAGATCAGGAAAACCTTTATGCAGGAGGTAGCACCTCATCTGGACCCTGAAAGAAGAGAAGAACCACAAGAGATTAACATACAGGGGGGATAATTTATAGTAAGGGAGGCAGCATGGAGCAGTATGGCCATAAAATATGTAATATTATGATTCAAAATAAACTTCTGATATTTAATAGCCCTATGATATTAAAGAAGTCACTTCTGTGATCCTCCACTTCCTCACCCCTGTAATAGATTTAATATTAATTATAATACCTAAATTTAGAAGTAGTGTAGGGCTTAAATTATACCACCAGCCACTCCCAGCTCACACTTGAACTTATGGTTTGGGTTCCCCAGAGAGGTAATTTACTATTCCCACTTTCAAGGTTCTAGGTCTAGTTAATACAGAGTGGTGGGTTTTTCTACTACTCTTGTTCATGGGTCTCCAAGAATGTCATTTCCAGAAATAATGAGCTAATCCAAACTCATTACCTTTTAGAAAAGAGATTTGCTAAGAAGGCATATCAACAATATACTGTTGTTAAAAAAAAGTATTTTATTCTAATCTTGGATTTATTCTCATTTTATGCACATAATTTCCATAAAGAGAGTTGCCTCAGACTTAAAGTACAAAAGATGTAGCTGTTTGAGAAACACTTGTGACAGAGGGGCACTTCATGCTTTCTGGCCAAGTAGTCCTTCACTGAGTCTTTACCAAGTACCCTTGAGTTCCCTCCTGGGCAGAGAAGTTGGCTAGGTAATGAGAGTCTGCTCAGGTCCTAGCCGGGACTACTGAAGGGATAAGGAATAATACTTCTGGAAAGGGTCCTCTTTCTCTTTACACATGTGTTCTTTATGTGCCCTTTTGCTCTTGATGCATCAACTTCATCTCTCTTAGCCATTGATACTCTGATAAATACCACATCCAGCTCCCCCAGGTCTCCAAAACATTTGGGTCTTTAGAAGATCATAAAGTGGCCCCTTGGATAATTCTATTTTAGGAAACTCATTCATTGAATATCTGGAAAAACAAGCATAAAAGGATGAGAGGCAGCCATGTGCCCATGTCTTTCATCTGAGATTGAAGAATGACATGCCACATACAACTTATGGGATGCTCCAAAGGCATCATCACACTTTGAAACTGGAGGAAGAAAATATGGCCAATATGGTGGTCACCCCTTTGGGATATCAATGGAATACTGGATCAGCAGGCAAATGGGGACTCACCCTAACAATGAGTAAGAAGAACTGGGAAATTATTATGCACAGTAGGGTTACTCTAATTAATGTAATAATACAAAGCAATTCCAAAGGATTTATGAAAAAACAAAATAAAATACCTTCAAAGAGGGAGAACTGATGAATTCTGAGGTCAAATTGAAGTATAATATTTTTATTTTCTATTTTGTGATATGGCTAATATGGATATAGGCTTTGTACCATATGTAAAATGGATATATTTTTGGCTTTCTCAATGGGTGAGGGAGGGATGGGGAGGAGGAAAGAATCTGGAACTCAACAGTTTATGAGAAAAAATATGTTTAAATAATGCTCATAATAATATAAATTACTAAATCTGTCAAAGCTATTTCTCTTTATAGGATTTTTGCTTTTGTATAAATTATTTTCCTAAGTCTGCTGATATCACTTTGCATCAGTTCATACATGTCTTTCAAGGTTTCTCTAAAACCATCCACTTTGCTATGTCTTGTATCATGTTACCTATCTATCTGGATATATATATATATATGTATATATATATATACATATATATATATATATATCCATATATATTTATCTATATCTATATATATAAATACACACATATATACATATACACACACATATGTGTGTGTGTGTATGTATCCCAACTTCTTCAGTCATTATCCAATTAATAGGCACTCCCTCATTTTCTAATTCTTTGCCACCACAAAAATGTCCCTTTTCTCTTTCTTTGATCTCTTTGGGGTATATAAAAATAGCAGTATGATTGCTTCAGACGGCACAATTTAGTAGTTTTTTAGCCATAGGTTCAAATTGCCTTTTAGACTATCTGTAATGGTTCACAATTCCACTAGTAGTGCATCAGTGTACACCTTTCCCCACAGACCCTGCAATATTTGTTATTTTCCCTTTTAATTAGCTTTTAGCAATCTAATGGATTGAGATCATACCTCAGAGTTGTTTTAATGCGCATTTCTCTCATGTAACTTAGAGAATTTTAAAATATGGCTATTGGTATTTTCTGCCCTAGACCTTCATTTTTACTCTCTATGTATTCTTCCATTTCAAATGTGTTTTTTGTAAACAACAGATTGTTGGATTCATGTTTCTAATCCATTCTGCTATCCTTTTATTTTATAAGTGAGTTTATCCTATTTATAGCAGTTATTATGAAGATGATGATGACGCATTTCCCTGTATCCTATTCTCTTTTCACCCTCCTTTTCTTTGCTTCCTGTCCCTTCTTTAAAAATTTGTCTTGGTTTTGAATAATCCTTTTTTTTTAATCTACCCTTCCTCTTATTTTCCCCCCATCCCCACCGCCCTTTTCCTTAACTCTTTTCTCTTTTGTTTCCTTCTGGGATGAAATGTATTTCTGTACCCGATTATATATGTGTATGCATTTATTCCATCTTTGTCCAGTTCAGATGAGTGAGGTTTAAATGTCACTTGCTTCCCTACCCCTGATCCTCTCTTCTGTTTTGTAGATTTTTACTTGTCTCCCTCATGTATGTGAGATTTTTTTCCCATTCTTCCTCTCCTTTCCCAATATGTTCCTCTTCCCTTTCTTTTCCATTCTTTTTTTTACTTTTTTTTACTTTTTTTAAAATTTATTTAACTTTTTACATTCATTTTCACAAGATTTGGGGTTCCAAAATTTTCTCCCCATTTGT
>CM053769.1:146611071-146675699 GCA_028658325.1 Potorous gilbertii
TTTTCCCAGCCAGTTACTTGATTTCTGAGAGTCCTCTCCACCCCCTAGCCTAGATCTGCTAGATAGTGCTTGGGGTCTGAGATTCAAATGCTGCTCCCCAGCCTCAGGGCTTTTGGCAGCAGGCCTGACTGCTCTTCAATGGGAGCTTATCTGCTTGTTCTCAGGTGGGGGCAGGGCTGCCTCTCAGGCTCAGTTCCCTCAGGGGGTTTATATAGAGATCCTTTGTAGTGTAGCTGGGGTGGAGCTCCAGCCTGCTCTGGGAGTCTCTGGCTGAGCTGCCTTAGCCTCTGGCCGAGCTGCTTCAGCCTCTGCCTCAGCGGCCGCTTCCCAGGGGGTCTGAGTCCCAGAGATCCCCCGCTCCCCTCTCAGCCCGTCTCTCACTGACCAGTACGTCTGTGGGTGGGGGGACCTTCGCGGCTGCTGGAGATTCAGGTCCCTGATGCCTGCTGGGGTCTGCTCGCTCCTCTCAGTGCGGTGAGGCCGGGGCGGGGGAGGGGAGGACAGGACTCTGGAGGGCATGGCTCTGCTCTCCTCTGGAGTACCTTTGTGGTCGGTTTTTCAGGGCTCTCTGCAACAGAAATCTCCTTCACTGTGTTGCTGCGCGGCTTCCACTGTTCCAGAATTTGTCAGGAGTTCTTTTTACAGGGAATCTATGGGCTGTGGATTCGGAGCTAGCAAATGTGAGTCTTTCTACTCTGCCATCTTGGTTCCGCCCCCCAACCACTATTTCCTGGAAAACATGGTTGCTTGAAAAGATGAGAAAGAATTCACTATCTTCTGAGATGATCAATAACTCTATTTGCCAGCAAGAAACAGAACCCCAAACCTATCATTCTGCAATTTCTACATTTTTGCTCTTTGTCACTAAACAAAACAAACCCAATCACTATTTCATATAGCAAGCTTTCAGGCACTTAAAGACAGTTACCTTATTTCCTCAAAATTCTAAGTTTTTTCTTCTCCAAACTAAATATCTATAGACTTTTCAACTAAATATAGCACCAAGGCCCTTTATTTACTTGTATGCTATCACTTGCTACTCCACAGTTTAACATTGTTCAATACTCCAAATATAATTTGGAAATGGTAGATTATAATGGTACCATCACCTTCTTTACTCTAAAACAGGTATGTGATAGAGTCAATCAAATATAAATAATAGCCATAATTCACATATACATACCAGTTGAAGATTTGCAAATGCTTTGGTCCTCACAATCCTAAAAGTCAGATGCTAATATTATTACCATTGTATAGATGAGGAAATTCATGAAGATTAAGTGATGTACTTGCCTAGAGTCACAAAACTAGCAAATACCTGAGGCTAAATTCTACCTCCAGGTCCAGTACTCTATTAACTATAATGTAAATTTCTGTGCAACAATAAGGTTCCCGCTGAAGTCATAATATATGCTTGTAGTAGATTAAATTAACATTATTTCATGACATTCTCCACTAATTTTCACTGGTTTGGTATTATCATCAGATTAGAGGATCATCCAGGGTTGATATTTGTTAGATCTTGAATTTTTGAGAAACAAGAGAAAATGGGATTGATGGATGGAAGTAGTGAATTGTTAGTCAACTATACTCTCAACAGTATGGAGGAAAGAAATTGAGAAGTGGATTAACAGATTGGGTGGTGTAAAAGGTCTTCGTAATCATTGTGAGAAAGAAAAAGGATTGAGGTAATAAGAGGTTTATAGTGGTTCACACTTTACTTGAGGTCAGCAATAGTTCTGATATGGTTTTATTTTGTAATTTGCATGGTCATCAATTTTTACTTCTATTAATAATAAAAATAAGGATGATGATCATGAACATATAACAAAGATAACAAGAGTAACTATTATTTCTTTAGCATTTATGGTGTGCCAAGTACTGTGCTAACCACTTTACAATTATTGTCTCATATCCACCTCACAACAGTCTAGGAGATGCGTGATATTTTTACCTGCTGTTTTACAGACAAGAAAACTGAAGCAATCAGAGATTAAATGACTTGGTCAAATGACACAGCTAATAAGTCTTGGAGGCTTGATTTGGATTTAGGTCTTCCTGCCTTAGGCCTTGGTTGAGAATATCTGACCATGATTGAACTGGATCCTTCATCTTTAGTTAATTATCAGTTGGATGCTGTGTTTTGTGTCATGTATATTTCATTAGTCAAAGCTAAAAATTCTCTACTTTTTAAGAATATAACTGAAAGGAAATTTAAAAAAGTAATGGCTCTTAAAGATATTGTTGCAATGACAGAGATATGGCAGCGCTGTTGGTATGAAGTCTAGAGCTTCAGGATGACAATGAAACAGGATTAGTCACCTTGAATGGCAAAGGAAAATGAAGTCATAAATGAAAGATGATGAAAAGAACATATAAATTATAATTGGGAAACAATCTAATTAATCATTGGAAAACAAATAGCTTATAATTAGGGCTAACCTTGAAAAAATGGATATCAATGTGAACAAAGTCTGATTTCATTATATCTTGTACCAAAATATTTGAACTCAATTCTAAAACATGTAAAACAAGTATTTACAGCAAAATGAGGACATTTTCTACAGTTTTTTAATTTGTAAAAAGTTTTAAAGACTATTGTGTATTGTTTAATTTCTCCAAGTCATTTCACACACCAGATGAACAAAAAGGGTGAATTTCAGAGTTCAATATTATAGAATTATAACATTTTGGGGGATGTTTAAATCTTAGGTAACTCAGTGGATAGAATGCTGAGCCTGGAGTCAAGAAATCCTGAATTCAAAGCTGGCCTCAGATAGTTATTAGCTACTTGACTCATAAACAAGTCACTTATGCTCCATTTGTCTTAAATCATGGAGGAGGAAACAACAAAATACTTAAGTACCTTTGTCAAGAAAACTCCACAGATAGTGTTGATATGTTATGGTTCATGGCATCATGAGGAGTCATATATGACTTAACAAGAACAACAAGGTTTGGGGGGGTGAAGACAAGATGCTGGAAGAAAAGCAGGGACTTCCCAGAGCTCTCCCTGAAAACCTCTCCAAATAACTGTAAAGAATGACTCTAAACAAATTTGAGAGCTACAGAACCCACAAAATGATGGAGTGAAACAAATCTCCAGTCAAAGATAGCCTGGAAGGTCTGCAGGAAGCATCTATTATGCTGGACTGGGAATAGAGTAGAGAGCACTCCAGTGTGGGCCATGCCAGCACAGACGAGGTTGAAACAGGCCTCAGAGGACTGAATCACTGGCAGCTATGGCAGTTTTCAGACATCTCAATTCACAAATGCGAAAGACAGCATTGAAAGTCAGTAGGAAAAGTCTGTGTGACCTGATCTGGCTAGGGTCAGGCACAAGCCCCAGGGTAGTGGAGGTGTCAGCACTAGTGGCAGTGGCAGTGGTGGCAGCAGCAGCAAGAGTAGTGACAGCAGCAGTGGTAAAAGCTGCTTCCAGAGCTCTGGGACCACGGACTGTGGGGTATTGAGTGGCTGATACAAAATCCCTGAAGCCTGGGACAATATAGCCATACCCATCCACAACTCCACTGGAAGTAGAGTCCTACCTTGATAAAGAGTTTGAAAGTCAAGTATTTATCTGGGAGCATGAACAAACAGTATAAAAAAGCTCAGACTATAGATTCTTACTTTAGTGACAAAGATCAAAACATACAACCAGAAGAAGACAACAAATTAGGAACTGCTACATCAAAACCTCAAAAAAAAAATTATGAAGTGGTTGAAGGCCATGGAAGACTTCAAAAAAGACTTTGAAAATAAAGAGAAGTAGAGCAAAAATTGGGAATAGAAATGAGAGTAATGGAAGCAAATCATGAAAAATGAGTGAACAGCTTGCTAGAGGGGACCCAAAAATATTCAAAAAAAATAACACCTTAAAAACAGACTAACCCAAAATGCAAAAGAGGTCCAGAAAGCCAAGGAGGAGAAGAGTGCCTTAAAAAGCAGAATTGACCAAATGGAAAATGAGGTCCAAAAGCTCACTGAAGAAAATGTTCTTTAAAAATTTAAGTAGAGCAAAAGGAAGCTAATGACTTCATGAAAAATCAAGAAATTTTAAAGCAGAACCAGAAATGAAAAAAATGGAACACAGTATGAAATATCTCATTGACAAAAACATTGGCCTGGAAAATAGATCGGAGAGAGAATTTAAAAATTATTGGACTTCCTGAAAACCATGATCATAATAAAAAGCCTTGACATCATCTTTCAAGAAATTATCAAGGAAAACTGCCCTGGTATTCTAGAATCACAGGGTAAAATAGAAATAATCCACTGATCACCTCCTAAAAGAGATCCCAAAAGGAAAACTCCTACGAATATTGTAGCCAAATTCCAGAGTTCCCAGGTCAAGGAGAAAATATTGCAGACAGCAAAAAAAGAAACAATTTGAGAATTGAGGAAATACAATCAGGATAAGAGAAGGTCTAGTAGCTTCTATATTAAGGGATCAAAGAGCATGAAAAATGATATTCTGGAGGTCAGAGGAGCTAGGATTAAAACCAAGAATCATGTACCCAACAAAATTGAATATCATACTTAAAGAGAAAAGTGGAATTTCAATGAAATAGAGGACTTTCAAATATTCTTGGTGAAAAGACCAGAGCTGAGTAGAAAATCTGACTTTCAAATATTAGAATCGAGAGAAACATGAAAAGGTAAAAAGGAAAGAGAAATTGTAGGAGACTTATTAAAATTGAACTGTTTAGATTCATACATGGAAAGATCATTTTTGTCACTCATGAGACCTTGTATAGTATTAAGATAGTTGGAGGAAAGATAGACACAAAGACTAGATAGATAGGTAGATAGATGGCATAGGATGAGTTGAATATGAAAGGCTGATATTTAAAAAGTAAATTAAGGGCTAAGAGAGGAATATATTGGGAGGAAGTGGGGATAGATAGAATGGGGTAAATTATCTCACCTAAAAGAGGCAAAGAAAATTTTTCCTAATGTAGAGGAAGAAGGAGGAAGTAAAAGAGAATGAATGAACCTTTCATCAGATTTGACTTAAGGATGGAATAACATGCACTGAATTGTGTATCTTACCCTATAGGAAAGTAAGCAGGAAGGTGATAAGTTTGGGGGATAATAAAGGGGGTGCATATTGGGGAAGATAGTAGTGAGAAGCAAACACTTTTGAAAAGGGACAGGGTCAAAGTTGAAAAACAGAATAAGTGGGGGGTGGAATAGGATGCAGGAAAATACAATTAGTCTTTCAAAATATGACTGTTATGGAAGTGTTTTGCATAGCTACACATGTATAACCTATATTGAATTGCTTGCATTCTCAATGAGGGTAGGTAGAGATGGAAGAAGGAAAAGAATCTGGAAGTCAAAGTTTTAAAAACAAATGTTAAAAATTGTTTTTATATGCAAGTGGGAAATAAGATATAGGGGTGATGGGATTTAGAAATCTATAGTGCCCTATAAGAAAGTAAGGGGGAAGGGAATAAGGGGGAGTGGGTGACAAAAGGAAGGCCAGACTGGAGGAAAGGTTAGTCAGCATGCGTACCATATTGCTGTGGATGAGAGGGGAGAGAGGTGGAGAAAATTTGGAACTCAAAATCTTGTGGAAATAAACAAAACTAAAAATCAGTTAATTTTTTTACAATCACTACCATATAACTTAGATTATTTTCCCCTCCCTCCCCTAGACAGTATACAATTTTATGTAGGTTCTATACATGCATTCATATTAAATACATTTTCACTATAATCATGTTGTATAGAAGAATTAAAATGAATGGGAGAAATCATATAACAAACTAAAACATAAAACAAAAGAAAATGATGTGCTACATTCTGCGATTGAATTTCAAAGTTCTTTCTCTGGGTATGGAAGGTATTTTGCCTTAAAAGACCATTGGAAATATTTTTTAAGTCCTTGCATTTCAATGAAGTTCCAAGTTTACCAGAAAAAATTCTCACACACTGTGGTCGTTGCTATAAACAAAGTTCTACTGGTTCTGCTCCTTTCACTCTGCATCAGACCAAATAAGTTTTCCAGGTCTCTCTGAAGTCTTCCTGTTCATTATTTCTTATAGCACAACAGTATTCTATTATATTCATATGCCTTAATGTATTCAGCCCTTTCCAAATTGATGGACATCCTTTTAATTTCCAGTTTTTGGCCACTACAAACAGTGTTGCTATAAATATCTTTGTACATGTAGGACATGATCTCTTGGGGATACAGTCTTAGAAGTAATATTGCTGGGTCAAAGAGTATGCATATTTTTGTGGCCTTTTGAGAATAGTTTTAAATTGCTCTCCAGAATGGTTGGATCATCTCACAGTTCCACTAACAATGAATTATTGTTCCAACTCTCCCACATCTTCTCCAACATTTATCATCTAACTATTCTGTCATGTCAGCCAACCTGATAGGTGTGATGTGGTATCTCAGAGTTGTTTTGATTGGCATCTCTCCAATCAATAATGGTTTAGAGCATTTTTTCATATGATTAGAGATATCTAATTTCTTCCTCTGAAAACTGCCTGTTCACATCCTTTGACCATTTATCATTGGAGAATGACTTGTATTCTTGTTCATTTGACTCAGTTCTCTATATATTATAGAAATGAGGCCTCTATCACAGACATTAGTTACGAAAATTCTTTTCCAGTTTTCTGCTTCCCTCCTAATCTTGGTTGCATTGGATTTGGTTGTGCAAAAACTTTTCAGTTTAATGTAATCAAAATTATCCATTTTGAACTTCACAATGCTTTCTATCCCTTCTTTAGCAAAAAAATTCTTCCCTTTTCCATAAATCTGATAAATACACTAATCCTTGCTCTACCAATTTGCTTATAGTATCAATCTTTATACCTAGATCATGTGTCCATTTGACTTTATTCTTGTGTCTGGTGTCAGGTATTGGTCTATACCTAGTTTCTGCCACACTTTTATCCAGTTTTCCCAGCAATTTTTGTCAAACAATGAGGTCTTATCCCAGAAGCTGGGGTCCTTGGGATTGTGAAACAATAGAGTGCCATATTCATTGACTACTGTGTCTTGAGTACCTAACCTATTCCATTTGTCTATCCTTCTGTTTCTTAGCCAGTTTTGATAATTGTTGCTTTATAATACAATTTGAGATCTGATACAGCTAGGCCATCTTCTCTAGCATTTCTTTTTATTAGTTCCCTTGCTATTCTGGACATTTTGTTCTTCCAGATGAGTTTTGATATTATTTTTTCCAGCTCTAGAAAATAATTATCAGATAGTTTGATTGTAATGGCATTAAATAAGTAAATTAATTTAGGTAGAATTGTCATTTTTATTATATTAGCTCAGCTTACCCACAAGCAACTAATGTTTTTCCATTTACTTAGATCTGACTTAATTTATGGGAAAAGTGTCTTGTAATTGTGTTCATATAGTCTCTCCATTTGTTTAGTCAGATAGACTCCAAATTATTTTATAGTGTCTATCCTAGTTTTAAATGGGATTTTTCTTTCTATCTTTTGCTGTTGGGCTTTGTTAGTAATATACATTATATATAAAAATGCAGAAGATTTGTGTGGGTTCATTTTGTAACCTGTAACTTTGCCAAAGTTATTTATTATTTCGAGTAGGTTTTTACTTGACTCTCTGGGATTCTCTAAATATATCAATATATCATCTGCAAAGAGTTATAACTTAGTTTCTTCTTTGTCTGTTCTAATTCCTTCATTTTCTTTATCTTATCTAATTGCTACAGCTAACATTTCTAATACCACGTCGAATGATAGTGGTGATAATGGACAACCTTGTTTCACTCCTGATTTTATTGGAAATGCATGTGGCTTGTCTCCATTGCATATAATGCTTGCTGAAGATTTTAGATAGATATTGCTTATGATTTTTTGGAAAGTTCCCTTTAGTCCTTTGCTCTCCAGTGTTTTCAATAGGAAAGGTTGTTTCATTTTGTCAAAAGCTTTTTCCTCATCTGATGAGATAATTATGTGGTTTCTGTTAGGTTTGTTGTTGATATGATCAATAATTCCAATACTTTTCCTAATATTGAACCAGCCCTGCCTTCTTGGTATGAATCCTACCTGATCGTAATGTATTATTCCCATGACAAGTTGCTGTATTCTTTCTGCTAAAATCTTATTTAAAATTTCAGCATTTATATGCATTAGAGAAATTGGTCTATAATTGTCTTTCTCTGTTTTGTCTCTCCATGGTTTAGGTATCAAAACTATATTTGTATCATAAAAAAGAATGTTGGAGGACTCCTTCTTCCCCAATATTCCCAAACAGTGTATATAATGTTGGAATTAACTACTCTTTAAATATTTGATAGAATTCATTTGTAAATCCACTTGGACTTGGAGATTTTTTCCTAGGGAGTTCATTGATGTCTTGATCAATTTCTTTTTCTGAGATGGGGTTATTTTAGTATTCAACTTCCTCTTCTGTTCATCTTGGCAGATTATATTTTTTAAAAAATTTTCTTCCATCTTACTTAGATTGTCAAATTTATGTGCATACAATAGGGCAAAGTAGATTCTAATTATTATTTTAATTTCCTTGTCTTTGGAAGTGAGTTCACCCATTTCATTTTTTTATATTAGTAATTTGGTTATCTTTTTTCTTTCTTTTAAACCAAATTGACCAAAGTTTAATCAATTTTATTGTTTTTTTTTTTCATAAAATCAACTCTTACTTTTATTTATTTGTTCAATGGTTTTCTGAATTTCAATTTTATTAATCTCTCCCTTGGTTTTCAGTATTTCTAATTTGGTATTTACTTGGAGATTTTCAATTTGTTCTTTTTCAAGTTTTTTTCAGGTACATGTCCAACTCATTGATCTCTTCTTTCTCTATTTTATTCATGTAGACATTCAAAGATATAAAGTTTCCCCTAAGAACTGCTTTTGCAGTATCCCATCAGATTTGGTAAGCTGTCTAATTATTGTCATTGTCTTGAATGAGGTTGTTGATGTTTCTATGATTTGTTGTTTAACACACTCCTTCTTTAGGATTAGATTATTTACTTTCCAATTAATTTTTGGTCTATCTTTCCATGACCTTTCATTACATATGATTTATATTGCATTATGATCTGAGAAGGATGCATTGACTCTTTCTGCATTGTATTGTGAAGTTTTTATGCCATAGTATATGGTCAATTTTTGTATATGTGCCATGCACCTTTGAGAAAAAGGTATATTTCTTTCTGTCTCCATTAAATTTTCTCCTGAGATCTATCATATCTATCTTATCCAGAACTTTATTCACCTCCTTAACTTCTTTCTTGTTTATTTTTAAGTTAGATTTATCAATCTCAGAGGGAGGAGGATGGGGTCTCCCACTAGTATAGTTTTGCTGTCTATTTCTTCCTTTAACTCCATTAACTTTTCCTCTAAGAATATGGATGCTATACCACTTGTAGCATATATATTTAGTAATGATATTGCTTCATTTTCTATGGTGCCTTTTAGCAGGCTATAGTTTCCTTCCTTATCTCTTATTGTTAAATCTATTTCTACTTTTCCTTTGTCTGCTTTTGCCTCCTTTTCTTACATCAGCTGAAGCACAATAGTTGCTCCAATCTTTTACCTTTACCCCGTGTGTATCCCCCAGTTTCAAATATGTTACTTGTAAACCACATATTGTTGCATTATGGCTTTTAATCTATTCTGCTGTCTGTCTTCATTTTATTCATCCCATTCACATTCACAGTTATGATTACTATCTGTGTCTTTTCCTTCATCCTCTTACCCACCATTTGCTGTTTTAGATCTGCCTTCTTCCTTCCCCTCCACAATAGAGGTTTAATTTTTTGCCATCACCTCCTATAGTCTTTCCTTCTTTCTTTCAGCCTCCCTCCCTTTTATTTCCCTTTACCCTTACTACTTCTTGCCTGTCTTTTAGCCTCCTCTTACTCTTTCTTTCCCCCTTCCCCTCCTACTGCCTCTAGAGCTAATTAGACATATACTTAAGTTTGTTGTTCCCTCCTTGAAGCAAATACGATGAGAGTATCTCTCAAACAATGCTCCTCTCTCTCCCCTTTTCCCCTCTACTGTGATATAATTTTGCACTCCTTCCTGTGATGTAATTTACCATTTTATGCTTCCTCCTTTTCACATCTATTATTATAAGCCCTTTGCAAGTTTTAGTGTAGAAGCTTCAAGGTCCTGTGTGATCTTAACTGTAGCTCCTTGATATTTGAATGGTTTCATTCTGGTTGCCTGTAGTATTTTGTCCTTCACTTGATAATTCTGGAATTTGGCAACAATATTTCTGTTTTTACTTTGGAGTCCCTTTCAGGAGGTAAAGGGTGAATTCTTTTGTTGAATGTTTTGCCCTCTGGATCTATCACTTCTGGGCAATTTTCTTTGATGATTTCTTGGAAGATATTATCCACTCTATTATTCATCATGGCTTTCTGGTAGGCCAATAATTCTTAAATTTTGTATCCTGGATATATTTATTTGCCATGTCAGTTGTTTGTCCACTTAGATATTTTACATTTTTTTTTCTGTCTTTTCATTCTTTAGATTTAGGTTGACTGATTCTTGATGTCTTGTAGAGGCCTTAGGTTCTACTCGTATGATTCTAATTTTCATCAAATTGTTTTCTTCTGTTAGCTTTTGCATCTCCTTTTGCATCTATCCAATTATTCCTTTTGAGGAATGATTTTCTCCAGTTAGTTTTTGAGCTTCCTTTCCCATTTGTCCAATTTTCCTTTTTAAAGAGCTGTTCTCGTCGGTGAATTATTTTTTCATCCTTTAAAATCATTGGCCATTTTTTCTTCTATTTCCTTCTTCACCTGTTACAGGAGTTCTCTCTGCACATGCAAGCAGTTCATCATCCCTTCTGAACTTTCAGATGGTAGTGCAGTCTCAGTACTGATCTCTTTGGTATTCCTACTTTGATCCTTGTTGCCACAGAGAGATTCTATGATCTTTAATTTCCTCCTTTGCTACTTGCTCATGATACTGATGGTTTGTGTGTTGTGGCCTCTGATTCTATCAGTTAGACTCTCAAGAATTTGATGCTGAACTGGCTGGTGTCAGAAAACAAAGGCAGGTGAAATCTAATTAGCCCTATTTAGTCCTAGGCCTAGCTTGTTAAGTGTCAGGGAGGGGTAGTCTGTTCACAGGAGATCTCCTCAACTGGGCTAGAGCAAAGGCAAACTCAAGGCTTGGTGATCCCAGCTGTCTTCCTGTTTACCCTGGAGTGCTTAGGCATACCTGGATCCTAGTGCAAAACTCCATACCCCTGGGACTCCAGCTGTCTAGGACAACTCGGTTCCTCAGTCACAGTAAGGGGAATATTCCTTTGCTATTTTCCTAGCCTCATCTTCTGTGAGATTGTTTGCCTCTTCTGCTGATCACACTGATCCAGGATTTTTCTGGGGAAATGTTTTGTGGTTCTTTCAAGGTCAACAAGGGGAGGGGGAGAGAGCATTTACCAATCACTCCTCCATTTTGGCTCCTGGAAATTCCAAAATCAGTTAATTTATACAAAAAAATAATAAAAAAATAGAGCAAGATCTTAGGTATAATTGTTCTTGTGTTTCTGAAATAGAAAAGGGAGATAAGTCAATGAAGTTAAAGATGCTGGTGAATTTGGAGATCAGGATAATTTAAGGATCACTTTGAACACTGAAGTTTCTAAGGATTAGGCAATAGATTAGAATGGAAATGAAGTTTGCCTCAGGATTACTCAACTCCACCAAAAAAGTGGGAAAACTACCTGAAGGTTGTTAAATAATGGTAGCAAGTATATGGAGGGGGCATTTTAAAGGGATTCAATGAACTTCAAAGAAAGAGAATTTACTAAGCATGGGTGTGCTAGTAAATGTTTAAACATGACTGGAAGAAATATTTAATCTGGGTTATTAACAATTTATCCTTAACATTCTCAAGTATATACAATCAACAAAATGATAAACCAAGTCCTAATGTGTAGCATTTGCCAATATCTGCGATATTAATGTTAACATTGAAAATTTTATAATCACTGCATGTGAGCTGGTTTGAACTACTTCCAGCACACCCCAGTAACTAAGTGATGGTAACTTTTGTTATTTATTTGTTTCAGTTGTTTCCAATTGTTCATGACCCTATTTGAGGTTTTCTTGGCAAAGATACTAGAGTGCTTTAGCATTTCCTTCTCCAGCTTGTTTTTCTCAGGATCACACAGCTAGTAAGTGTGTGAGGCCAGATTTGAGTTTAGGATGAGTATTCCTGACTTCAGGACTAATACTCTATCTATTGTGCCATCTAGCTACCTGATGGCTTGGATAACATTTTTATCCACTTTTCTGAGTTTTTCTCTTAAGGTTAAGTAGAATAAACTTAATCCCACTTTCCCTAGTCTATCCTTCAAATACTAAAAACAAAAAACAACAACAAAAACTCCTATCATTTTTTTCCTGGAGATTACTTTTCTTCAGGTTAAAACATCCCCATTCTTTTAATTGATTTTTGTATTTCATGCATTTCCTCTGGAGACCATTTTCCTTGACCTTCTTTGTATGCTCGCCAGCTTGTCAATATCTAAATTGTGATTGTTGTAGAGAATGGAAATATTTCAGATGTTTGACTAAACCACAAA
The DNA here is from genome assembly GCA_028658325.1 of Potorous gilbertii. Classification (NCBI taxonomy): domain Eukaryota; kingdom Metazoa; phylum Chordata; class Mammalia; order Diprotodontia; family Potoroidae; genus Potorous; species Potorous gilbertii. Next base: position 146,623,634 of record CM053769.1, read on the forward strand.
AAATATCAATGGAGCATTAATCTCAAATGTTTTGGATGCCATATCTTTCTTATCAAGGTCTAGAATAAAATTTTTGTGGTGCTTTCTATCTCAAACACTTTTCTTGTATTATGTCCTCTATTTATGAACTCCCCATGTGTCTTTCACAAAAATCTATCTATACCTCTCTTGCCCTATTTATGATTTTTCCCCCTTAAGTCACAAGTGGAGATCATGAAAATGAAACGTATTTAGGGTAACAGTGATGAGAGAATTTAACTATTAGGTATCTTGAGATCTTGAACATCTAAATTAGAGCAACTATGGAAAATTTTGCTTTGAACCACCAATAGATCTATTGTTATGAAATATGAAAGGTAGAGGAAGTGACCAGGGAAGCTATCATTCTGGATCTGATTCTAACTGATAGGGATAAATTTTATTGCCAAAGTGGAAAGGACAGGAACAAACTTGGGAGAACAACCATACCATCTTAGAGTGCATGATACATGAAGAGAAAACTTGGCATGGTTCAAGGCTCATCATAGACTTTGGGTGAATGGATGAAATCTTTAGATTTCAGGGAAAGAATCACTAGAATTTTGGTGGTTAACATTCACCAGGGCAAAGTTCTTCAAGAGGAAACAAATTGTTAAAAACAAAATTCTAATTTAAAAAAAATCCACAAATTATCCATGACAAAGAGGTAACTTTCTAAGATGATTAATGTGATGCACAAGTGAACTTATTAGTTAACTTAATTTTTAAATTATGTGTATAGGACAAAAACTACAACATTGTGAATAGAAAGAACAGAAACAAAAGAATGACAATTGCTATATAATTACAATGAACAAGTCTGATCCTGAAGAATTAAGGAGAAAATATACTTTCCCCTTCATTGCTTAAACGGGGGACCATGGGCATAGAATATTGTATATACTATTACACTTGATTGATGTGTTTGGTCACTCTGCTTAACTTTTTTTTTCTCTTTTAGAGTCTTTTTAATAAGTGAATAGTCACTGAGTAGGGGAAGGTTAAGACGATATATTTAGAAATGAAGTGACAAAATGTTTTAAATACCAATACAAATTAAATATCTTTAAAGTTGTGAGGAAAGTAATCAAGGAAGAAATATGAAGATGCATGAAAAGAGTTTGAAATAAAATTTACAATGAAGTTAAAATATAAAAAATGTACAGAGATTTGATTTCAAGAAGGATAATGAAAGAGAAATATAAAAGTAAGAAATAGGCATAGAAGGCTAATTTCAAGATTATGAGAGTCTGAATTAGAAAAGTCTGTACAGCTTGAAATGATTCTCAAATCATTTTTGCTATAATTATGAGAGGAGTAAGTGGAATTTTCAGACTCATAGATCACAGAAAATTATAGATTTAGAGCTGGAATGGACAAGAGAGATCATCAAGTCCAGTCTCCTAATTTTATGTATTAGGGACTGAAAACCAGAAAAGTTAATTTATTGGTTTAGAGTCACAAATCTTGTAAACATCTGTTGTAGGCTTCACACGCAGGTTTTTCTGGTTCCAAGTTCAGTGATGAATCCACTACAGTAACCTATGAGATGATTTTGATTTCTCTGCAAATTCTAAAATGCCGTGTTAAAGTGTTAAAAATGAATATTTAGAAAGAGGAACTTTGACCAACATGAATCAATACAGATAAATAAATGAAAAGTCAAAGTACATTAAACTTATTTCCTTTTATTCACAATATTATTACATGGGTAGATTGGGGAATGCTAGTCATAGTATACATATTTTTCTACAAGATTTTTTTTTATTTTCATGTATAATTTATTTATTTTTCAGTTCTTAATATTCATTTACACAAGAATTTGAATTCAAAATTTTTCCCCATCTGTCCCTACCCCAGCCCCAGACAACATGCATGCCACCCAATCCTTCCTCCACTGTGTCCTCTCTTCTATTACCTACCCTTCTTCCATTCCCCTTCCCCTCTATTTTCCTGTAGGGGAAAAATAGATTTCTACACTCCATTGCCTGTATACCTAAATTTCCTGTTGCATGCTAAAACGATTTTTGACATTCATTCTTAAAGCTTTGAGTTCCATATTCTTTCCCTCCCTCCTCACCCAACCTCACTGAGAAAACAAGCAATTCAACATAAATCATACATGTGCAACAATGCAAAGCACTTCCATAATATTTGTTGTAAAAGGCTAACCACATGTCCCTCTGTCCTATCCTGCCCTTCATTTTTTCCATTCTCATCCTTGACCTGTCCTCCCACAATAGTGTTTGCTTCTGATTATCCCTTTCCCCAATTTGCTGCCCCTTCTATTATCTTCCCTCTCCTATCCCCTTCCCCTTGCCTTCCAGCAGGGTAAAATAGATTTTCATATCCAATTGAGTGTGTGTTATTCTCTCTTTAAGCCAAATCCTAAACAGTAAGACTCAATTATTTCCTTTCATTTCCCCCCTCTTCCCCTTCATTGTAGGAGCTCTTTCATTTCTCTTGTATGAGATGATTTATTACACTCTACCTCTCCCATTCTCTTACTCTTAGTGCATATTATTAAACAGTAAATTTTATTTTTTTTGTATTCTCCCTTCATATTCAGATCACCATGTGCCCTCTGTCTATATATGTAGGTGTGTGTGTGTATGTATATATATATATATATATATATATATAATATGTGTATATATATATATATATATATACACATGTACATATACATACCTACACATATATAATATACAAATACATACATATCCATACATACATATTTATGTTCCCTCTAACTACCCTAACATTGAAAAAGGTATCATGAGTTACAAATAACATCTTTCCATGTAGGAATGTAAACAGTTTAAATTTAATGAGTTCCTTAAATCTCCTCCTTCCTGTTTACCTTTTCATGTTTCTCTTCATTCTTGTATTTGAAAGTCAAATTTTCTATTCAGCTCTGATGTTTTCAACAAGAATGCTTGGAAGTCCTCTATTTCATTGAAATTCTATTTTTCCCCTGAAGTATTATATTCAGTTTAGCTGGTTAGGTGATTCTTGGTTTTAATCCTATCTCCTTTGACCTTCGAAAAGTCATATTCCAAGTCCTTTAATCCCTTGCTGTAGAAACTACTAAATCCCATGTTATCCTGATTGTATTTTCACAATATTTGAATTGTTTCTCTCTGACTGCTTGTAATATTTTCTCCTCAACCTAGGAACTCTTAAATTTGGCTACAATATTCCTAGGAGTTTTCCTTTTGGGATCTCTTTAAGTAAAATGATCAGTAGATTCTTTCTATTTCTGTTTTACCCTCTGGTTCTAGAATATCAAGGCAGTTTTCCTTGATAATTTATTGGAAGATGATGTCTAGATTCTTTTTTTGATCATGGTTTTCAGGTAGACCAATAATTTTAAAATTATTTCTCTTGGATCTATTTCCCAGGTCAGTTGATTTCCCAGTGAGATATTTCATGCTGCTTTCTAATTAATTTTTCATTCTTTTGGTTTTGTTTTATAATTTCTTGGTTTATCATAAAGTCATTAGCTTCCATCTGCTCCATTCTAATTTTTAAAGAACTATTTTCTTCAGTGAGCTTTTGAACCTCCTTTTCCATTTGGCCCATTCTGCTTTTCAAGGCATTCTTCTCCTAATTGGGTTTTTGGACCTCTTTTGCCATTTGGGTTAGTCTATTTTTAAAGGTACTATTTTCTTCAGCATTTTCTTGGGTCTCTTTTACCAAGGTGTTGACTCATTTTTCACGACTTTCTTGCATCACTGTCATTTATCTTTATCTTTATATTTTCAAAATCCTTTTTGTGCTTTTCCACTGCCTGAGAGCAGGCAGTTTTTTTGGAGTTTTTTGCATACTTTTTTGGAGGTTTTTTATATAGAAGCCTTGACTTTGATGTCTTCCTCTGATAGTATTCTTTGTTCTTCCTCATTTGAAAGGATGTAGGAAAATAGCTTTTCACGAAGAAAGCAAAGTTCTACAATGCTATTTTTTTCATTTTGGGGGGCATTTTCCAGCCAGTTACTTGCATTTTGAGTCCTTTGTTAAGTAGAAGGTATGCTCTAGGGACCTGTAAATTCTCAGTTTCTCCAAGGTGGCCCAATCAAGGGTTAGGAATTTACTTCTCTATTTACTTGCACTTTGGTCTGGGAGCAACCACAAGCTTTTCTCCCCAGGATCTGCAAGTAGAATTCCCTTTCCAGAGTTTCTGCCGGTGCTCCTCCTTATCCCAGGACTGCCATTCAGGACCCAGATTAGTCACTCAATTACCCAAAGATCTTTAGGCAGAGGGTTCCAAAAATGGCCACTGCTGCCACAGCCCTGGAACTGGGACTAGGCCCAAACCCCACTCTGTTTCCACACAGGTGAAAGAGCTTTCTCATTGACCTTTGAAGTTGTCTTTGGCATTTGTGGGTTGAGAAATCTGGAAACTGCACCTGCTGCCTGTGATTCCATTCCCTGAAGCCTGCTCCAGTCCTGTCTATGCCATGCAGTACAGTCAAGGTTGGGTTGCACTCTGCTCTGATCCCAGTGTGATAGACCTTTCCTGTCAGCCTTCCAGGCTATCTTTGGCTGGAAATCTCTTTCACTCTGTTGCTCTAGAATTTGTTTCAAGTCATTTTTTACAGGTATTTTATGGGCTATGGTGGGAGAGCTACAACAGGTCCATCTTTTTACTCTGTCATCTTGGCTCCAAGACTTTTTTTTTTTATTTTAATTTCTATTTTTAGTTCAAATTCTCCCTGTACTATTATCACTTTCCTACTCACTAAGAAGGTAAGGAATATGATACCCATTATGTATGCAAAGTAATTTAAAATATATTTCCACATTAATCATATTCTAGGGAGGGGAAGCCAGAAAAATAAAGGGGGAAAAGGTTTCAATCTGTACTGTGATGTCACCAGTGCTCTATCTGGATATGAATAGTGTTTTGCATGATGAGTCCTTTGGAATTGGGGTGGATCACTGTATTGATGAGACTTATTATTGAATATTGTTATGATATTGTTGTTAATATATTGAATATTCTCCTGGTTCTGCTCACTTCATTGTTTGTCAGTTAATATAAACCTTCCCAAATTTTTCTGAAAATATCCCCTTCATTATTTCTTAAATCACAGTAATATTTCATCATACTGATATGCTATGACTTGTTCAGTCATTCTCCAATTAATGAGTATCCCTTCAGTTTCCAGGTCTTTACCAATACAAATGACTGACATAAACATTTTTGTGTACAAGACTCATCATTTTTTAGTCTTGTGGAATAGAGACCCAATGATGATATTACTATGTCAAAAGGTGTGCACATTTAAAAAATGGCTCCAAATTATTCTCCAAAATTGTTCAAGTAGTTCACATAGTTCACAGTTCCTTTAACAGTGTATTAGTGAATCTATTTTCCCACATCCACTGTAGCATTTTTCATTAGTCTTTTCTCAATTTAGTCAATCTGATAGGTGTGAGGTTGTAGCACAAAATAATTTTAGTCTGCTCTTCTCTATTAGTGGTCAGCATCCTTTCTTCATGTGACTACTGATAGCTGAATTTTATTTCTTTGAAAACACTGTATTCATTGCTACTTTTGTAAATGTTGCCCCATTCTCTACATATTTAGGAATGTGATTTTTATCAAAGAAATTTCTTGTAAGTTTTCCCGTTTCCTACTTTTCTTCTAATTTTGCCTGATTTGGTTTTGTTTGTGTAAACCCTTTTAAATTTTATGTAAACAAAATCATCCATTTTATTTCTAGTGAATATATTTACCTCTTGTTTGGTCATTAACTCTTCTCCCATCAATCTGAAAGATAATTTCTTCCATGCTCTCCTAATTTGTCTATGTTATCACATGTGTTATTTATATGTATTTTTATCTTACTTTGGTATGCCGTGTTAGCTGTTAGTCTGTATTTAACTTATATAAGATTAGGTTCCAATTTTATGGAAAGTTTTGAAAATAGTGATTTTTTTTGGTCAATAACTAGGATCTTTGAGTTTATCACACACTGGTTTACCACACTCTATTATGACTCAGTATATCATGTACCGAATCTCTTTCATTGATCAACTACTCAAATTTTTTTCTAGTAACAAATCGTTTTGATTACCAGTTTGCAAAGTAGTTTGAGATCTGGTACTCCATGACCTCTTCAGTTCTTTCCATTAATTTCCTTGATATTCTTGACCTTTTATTCCTCCAGATTAATTTAATTATTATTTTTTCTAGTTCAACTTTTTCAAGTTGTATAAAGTAATTCCTTGGTAGTTTAATTGGTTTTCCACGGAATAAATATTAGATATCATGTATTTTTGTCATATTGACTCAGTCTATTCATGATAAATTAATATTTCCCAAATTATTTAGATGTGCCTATATTTGTGTAGAAAGTTTTGTAATAGTGTTTATACAATTCCTATGTGTGTTTCTTAGCTGGTAGATTTCCAAGAATTTTATAGTGTGTACAGTTATTTTAAGTGAAATTTCTTTCTATTTCTTTACTGGATTTGTTGTTGTTAATATGTAGAAATGCTGATGATTTTTGTGGGTTGTGCTTCTTTTATATTCTAGTTTCCTCCCTGAAATTTTAATTGTTTTGACTAAATTTTTTAGTTTACTGTTTATCAGGCTCGCTAGTTATAGTATATCAACTGCAAAAGTTGATTTTTTTTTCCTTCTTGCTTTTGTGTATTTCTTCAATTTCTTTTTCTTGTCTAGTTTCTAGATAGCATTTCTAGTACAATTTTGAAAAATAATTGTTTTAATGGAAATACTTGTTTCATCCCTGATCTTATTGGAATAGATTCAAATAACCATTTCATAGAAAATGATTGCTTTTGGTGTTAGATACTACTTATAACTTTAAGGAAGCATCGATTTATTCCTGTGCTTCCTAGTGCCTTTAACATGAATGTATGTCATATTTTCTCAAAAACTATCTCCACATATATTAATATAATTATATGATTCTTATTTTGTTATCAATATGATCAATTTTAATTGCTTATCCTAATATTGAACAGAACCCTGCATTCCTGGCATAAATCCCATCTGGTCACAGAGGATGATCTTTGCAGTATATTGCTGTAATCTCCTTGCTAGAATTCTATTTACATTTTTTTTGAAACAATATTCATCAGAGCAATTGGTGTATAACTTTCTTTATCTGTTTTTGCTCTCTTGGTTTAGGTTTCAAGAAGGCCAGCCTTAAAAAGGCCAAGGTCTCCTATTGCATTCTGGCTCATCTCCAGTCATCCTGATGAATATCTGGTCACTGGACCAGATGGCTCAGGAGAAGCAAGTGAGGTTGGTGACCTTGCAGATCCCTCCCTCACTCCAAACAAAGTGATGTGCAAGTCAGATCATCATCTCTCTGATGTCATGGTCTTCTTTGAAAGCAAAGGATGAACACAGACAGGTTTATGTATCAAGACCATATTTACATAATACAAAGAATTTGTTAACTCTTTGTCTATGTTTTTGAAACAGTTATATAGTATTGGTGAACACTGTTTTGTAAATGTTTGGAAAGAAATAAATTTATATCCTTCAAGTCTAGAGTTTTTCCTTTAGGGAGCTCGTTGATGATTTCTTCAATTTTCTTTCATAATATGGCATTACTAAAGTATTATTTTTATCTGTTTTATCAACCTGGGCAATGTATATTTTCATAGTTATTTATGTTTGGTTTGTTTGGCACTCCTAATTCATTAATTTCATTTTCATTCCTCATACATTTGTCCTTTTCATTTTTGATGTAAGATTTTGTTTTCTTTTTCTTTGTAGCCAATAGTTTATATATTTTATTATTTTTTTCATTAAACTAGCTCCTATTTCTTTTTTGTTCAAAGTTTTTTTACTTTCAGTTTCATTTATCTCCCTTTGATTTTCATGATCTCCAATTTTAATTGGAGAATTTTAATTAGTTCTTTTTCTAGTTGTTTTAATTGCATGGTCAATTTGTTAAGCTGCTTTTCCTCTCTTTCACTGATGTGTTGAGAAATATTTAGCATTGCTCTGATTGCATGCCACAAATTTTATTGTCATTATTTTAATGAATTTTTTCTATGATTTGTTGTTTGACCTAATCCTTTGAAATTAGATTATTTGGTTTTCAATTAATCTTTAATCTACACTTCAAAGGGCCTTTATTGAATATAATTGTTATTGCATTATTGTCCAAAATGGATTCATTCATTATGCTTCTCTGCGGTTAGTTGTGATGTTTCTATGCCTTAATACATGTTCAGTTTTCATGAAGGTACCGAGCACAGCTGAGAATACTTTCTATTCCCATTCAATTTTCTCCAGAGTTTTATAATGTCTAACTTTTCTAAAGGGCTATTCATCTCTTTAACTTCCTTCTTGTTTATTTTACATTTGTAAATCTACGTCTGAATGGGGTAAACTGAAGTCCCCTATTAGTATAGTTTTCCTTTCTATTTCCTCCTGTAACTAATTTAACTTATTCCAGAATTGGAGGCTGTGTCATTTAGTGTATATATTTTCATTATTGTTAATCCATAATCTATGGTACAATTTAGCAAAATGTAGTTTCCCTGATTATCTCTTTTAATCACTTCTATTTTATTTTTTTGCCTTTGCTTGTTCTGAGATCATGATGGATGCCCCGTCCTCTTTCATTTTAGCTGAAGCATAATAGATTCTATGCCAGCCCCTCATTTTAACTCTTTATTTTTGTGTTTCAAGTGTATGTCTTATAAACAACATATGGTTGTGTCCTGGTTTGTAATCCACTCTGTTATCCTCTTTCATTTTTGTGGGAGAAATCAAGTTCATTAACATTCACAGTTATGATTGCTACCAGTGTGTTTCTCCCATCCTATTTTCTTCTACTGATATTTCTCTTTTTAAATCTGTCTCCTCCTCAAATATTTGTTTCTCTTCTGACTACTGCCTCCTTTAATCTAACTTCCTTAATAATGTGCCTTCTTTTCTTGTAGACCTTTCTCTCCTACTTCCCTGTTGTTTAAGATGAATTAATTAAAAAAGAGATGAATTTCTATACAAAACTTTGGGTGTATAGATATATGTGTATGTGTACATATACCTACATATACATATTTATGTAGGTATGTATAATTTCCTCTTGAATATCTATAGACATGATTCATGTTCATTTTTCTCCTTCTTTATTCCAGCACATCCCTCTTTCTCATCTTTCTATTTTTCTTTTGAGGCTCTCCCAATATAAGAGACATATTCATTCTTTCTAAGTAGACTCTTTCTAACTTTCCTAATGATTTCAAAATTCTTAGGGGTTGCAGGTATCATATTTCAATAGAGAATTGTAAACAGCTTAACCTTGTTAAGTCCCTTATGTTGTCTTATATTTAAGACTTATATTTACCTTTTAAAAAATATTTTCCATAATTACATGTAAAAACAATTTAACAATTTATTTTAAAGCTTTCATGTTCAATTTCAATACCACACTTCTTCCCCCCACCCTCTGTGAGACAGTAAGTAATCTGATATAGGTCATATCCATGCAATCATGTAAAACATATTTTCATAATAATCATTTTGTGGAAGAAAACTAAAACAAAATAAAGGAAAGAAAGTTAAAATAATATGCTTCAACCTGTATTCAGACTCCATCAGTTCTTTTTCTGGAGGAAAATAGCATTTTTCATCATGGACCCTTTGAAATTGTCTTGGATCATTGTCTTGATCAGAATAGCTGTCTTTCACAATTGATCATCATGAAATATTGTTGTTACTGTAACAATATTCTCCTGGTTCTGCTTATTTAACTCTATATCAGTTCATGTAAGTCTTTACCAGTTTTTTTCCTGAATAAATCATGTTCATCAGTTCTTATACCATTATGTTTCCTTTTTCTTATACTTGTCTTTAGTCCTGTATTTGTACATCAAATTTTCTACTAAGCTGCTTAGTCTTTTCATAGGAATTGCTGGAAAGTGCTTTATTTTATTAAATGTTCATCACTGTCCCACTTGTAACTTCATATGCAGTTTATCTGCATTGTTTATTTTTGCTTGTAACATTAGTTCTTTTGTCATCTTGAAAGTCATATTGTAAATGTTCTGTTCCTTTGTACTGATAGTTACTAAATCTTAAATTATCTTGACTGTAGTTCTAAGGTATTTGAATTATGTATGGATCTTTCAGTATTTTGTCCATACTTGAGAGTTTGAATTTTGGCTGTTATATATCTTGGAGTTTTCATTTTGGTATTTCTTTCAGGAGGTGATTAGTTGATTCTTTCAAATTTTACTTTGTCCTCGGCTTCTGAGTTATCTGACCAGTTTTCCTTTTCCTTCATAATTTATTGAACTATGATTCCTGAGTTCCTTTTTTGAGTCATACTATTCCCTCACGTATACTAGTAATTCAGGTTCTATTTTTGGGGTTTTTATTTTTTCTGTGAGATATTGCACATTTTTTTCTACTTTTTTTTAGTCTTTTTACTTTGTCAAAGTTATCTGTATTTTTTCTTAATGGTTCATGAAATCATCACGTTTTCTTAACTTTTAACTAATTTGTAAGGAGTTATTTATATATTTTTCCTTTTATAAAAAAGTTATTTATTTATATTCAGTTTACAACATTCAGTTCCACAAGGCTTTGAGTTTTAAATTTTTCTCCCTTTCCCTTCCCTCTCCCCTCCCGAAGATGACATGGAATGTGATATAGGCTCTATACATACATATCCATCTTGAGCCTTTTGAACTTTGCATTGCTGAGAAGAACTAAGTCTATCAAAGTTAGTCATTGCACAATATATCTGTAACTGTGTATAAACTATTATCCTGATTCTTCTCCCATCACTCAGTTTCAGTTCACACAAGTCTTTCCAGGTTTTTCTGAAGTCTGTCTGATCACCATTGCTTATAGTATAATAGTATTCCATTATATTCGTATCCCACAATTTGTTCAGCCATTCTTCAAATATTGGGCATCCAATCAATTTCAAATATTTTCCACCATAAAAAAGAGCTGCTATAAATATTTTTGTACATGTGGTTGCTTTTCCCATTTGATGATTTCTTTGGGATACAGCCCTAGAAGGGGTAGGAGTTATTTCTTTCAGAGAATTTGTGTAAGTCTTTTAATATATGACTAATCCTGGTCAAATTCAAAACTTCAAATTCAAAAATTAATATTTCCCCCAATTTATTTATATTTAGCTTTCAATATTCACTTTGATAAGTTTTAAATTTTCTTCCCCTCCTCCTCCCATTATCCCCAAGATGGCATGCAATCTGATATGGGCTCCACATGTCCATTCCTATTAAACACATTTCACATTATTCATGTTGTATATATAAATTGTAATGAAGTGGAGAAATTATGAGAACGAAAAAGCAAAGCAATATAAAACAAAGTAGAAAATAGTCTGCTTTGCCCTGTATTCCAACTCCATGGTTCTTTCTCTGGATGTGGATGGCATTTTTCATCATGAGTGCTTTGGAATTGTTTTAGGTTCTTGTGTTGCTGAGAAGGGGTAAGTCTATCAGAATCAGTCACTGTACACTGTGGCTACTTCTGTGAATAAAGTTCTCCTGGTTCTGCTCACTTCACTCAGCATCAGTTTGTATAAGTCTTTCCAGGATTTTCTGAAGTATGCCTGTTCATCATTTCTTATAGCATAACAGTATTCCATTACATTCATATACCACAATTTGGTTGTAGGGTGTGTTCAGGAAGAAGCAGTACCTTTGGTGTGATGGCTGCTGAGCCCTTTTAGGGCTCTTTTCACCTTTGGTATCCATCTGTTTCACCCAGCTCTCACTTGTGGCTCCAAAAAGCTACAGCATGTGCAGTGGCCATGCCTAGTAAACTGAATCTGCCCAAGGGCCAAACTAGGTTGAGAGTAACCAAGGGGGAGGGGGCGGAGCCAAGATGTCGGAGTAGAAAGACTCACATTTGCTAGCTCCAAATCCACAGCCCATAGATTTCCTGTAAAAAGAACTCCTGACAAATTCTGGAACAGTGGAAGCCGCGCAGCAACACAGTGAAGGAGATTTCTGTTGCAGAAAGCCCTGAGAGTAACCAAGGGAACTGAAACCCATTTGTGAGTTAGTGGGGTATCTACCCCAAATATGTGAAAACTTGCCCTGATGGAATGGGCAGATGAGAATAATTTGTTCCAACAGAAATAAAGGCAGCTGAAGCAGGACATGTGGACTTCTTAGAGTTTGGTTAGACACCAAAGACACCAAGGTCATCCACAGCATCCTGAGTCATCACCAGTCATCTTGACGCTGTCCTGCCACTGGACTATGATGACTGCAGGAGAGAGTGAGGCTGATGAGTTTTTGCAACTCTGCCTCACTTAATTTACACATCAATCAAAAGATATCACCCATACTATTTTACCATTACACCTCAAAGTTCAGTGGTGACAGGCAACTGACAAAACAGCAGGTGTAGATACACTGGGTACTGTAGTCACAACTCTGCACACAGGCAGCCCAAACCATAGGGTTGTTTCTCATTGGAAGCAGCAGTGGGACTTGGAAGCCCCCTGGGTGTCTGAGAAGCCTTTTAAGGATCATACTGCTCACTTCCTGGTGTGAGGAAGGAGGCTACAAAAGGTACCCTAAAAGATATCTGCTTATACAGCCCTGGCCAGATTACCATGGCAGGCAGGTAATCCCATTATGTGGTTGAAACACACAAAAAAATTCATAAAATATGCAAAAACATCTGCAAAGACGACTCCACTAACCATAGGCACATGGAATGCATGCACATTTATAGACAATACAAAATCCAGTAGACCTGAAAGACAAGCTGTTCCTGATGAAAGAGAACTCAACAGGTGTTGGATCCAAATAGTATCCTTGAGTGAAACAAGGCTGGCAAATGAAGACCAGCTTACTGAAGGTGAAGCTGGATACACATTTTTATGGAGTGGTCATGGTGAAAGGGAGTGCCATGAAGCTGGTATAAATTTTGCAATCAAAACTAACGTAGTCAGCAAGTTGGTATGCCTGCCAAAAGGAGTGAATGATAAGCTCATGACAATGTAATTGCCCCTTGGAGAAAAAGGCTATGCCCCCATCATCAGTGCCTATGCTCACACCATGATGAGCCCTGATGAGGTCAATGAAAAATTTTATGAAGACTTATAGACTCATCATCAATGTGCCAAAGGAGCACAAGCTTATAATTCTGGGTGAATTTAATGCTAGAGTAGGCTCAGACTACCAGACTTGACAGGAAGTCCTAAGGTGGAATGGAGTTGGAAACAGCAACAGCAATGGTCATTTACTGCTGAATACCTGTGCATCTCAAAATCTCATCGCTAACACATTTTTCCACTTTCTTAAACTCAAATAATACCTCATGGATGCACCCTTGCAGTAAATGTTGGCATCTAATAGACTATGTGATTATAAGGAGAAGAGACAAACAAGATGTGAGAGTGATAAAGATGATGTGTGGTGCAGATTGCCAGACAGATCATAGACTTATTCTTTCCATGCTAAATATTCACATTCATCAGAAGTACTGCCCCCCAAGGCAAAATGACTAGCCGAAGAATTAATGTCGACAAATTAGAGCTCTTCTCTGAGCACGAACATTTTGTTGCTCTCTTGGAAGGAAAGTTGAGCCAACACATACTTGGCAACAGTAGAGAAGAAAAGGAGTGTGCAGCTTTCAGAGATTTGGTGTACAGTGCTGCATTTGCTCATCTAAGTCAGAACACTCGCAAACACTAAGACTGGTTTGATGAAAATGATGGAGAAATTCAGAAGCTGCTAGACAAAAAACGAGAATTCCTCAGGATTTGCCAGCAGAATAGGCCATCCACCTCTAAGAAGGCAGCATTTACCTCTAAGAAGGCAACATTTAATTCCATCAAAAGCAAAGTACAAGCAAAACTTAGAGATTCGGGATTAATGGCTCAGTAAGAAGGCAGAAGAAATTCGGTTTTATATTGGTAATAATAATGTAAAACACTTTTATGATTCCCTGAAAGCTTTTTATGGACCAAAAACATATGGTGCATAGCAACTACTCAGTGCTGATGTGTAATGTCTCAGACTCGCTACGTTAAGCCTCCCCCTTGGAACCTTACCTCAAGATCTGAATCTGCATCTTGTAGGTCTTTGGACGTCTCCGGCTCCTCTGGTGGTGGAGGGGAAATAAATTAGACAGAACTCCTGAGCTGGCAGCTGCACACACTTTATTGGTTACATCTCTCCAATGACCCCCAGTTCCCCCAGAACCTTGCTTATCTATTCGCCTCAGCTCCTCCCATGTTTTTCCCCATGGGTGGAGCCAGGTCTGTTAACGAGGCATTCCCAGTACCCCACAGGGGGAGGTTAACACCTCCAGGCATTTCACAGGAGGCCATGGTCCAGAGCCAAGCCCTAACACTGATGGAGCCACATTGATTAGTGATAAGGACGTGATTCAAGAGAGATGGGCTGAACACTTCCATAGTGTTCTCAATAGACCATTATATATCAATCAATGCTGGTACCATTGACCATTCACATCAGGTTGAAGCCAATTCCTCTTTAACTGAATTTCCAAATGAAGAAGAAGTTTTGAGAGCCATTAGATTTCTTTCATGTGGCAAAGCACCTGGTGCTGATTGTATTCCAGCTGAGATTTCCAAGGTAGGGGGACCATTGCTAATAAAAATGTTAACTGAAATTTTTCAGGTTATATGGCAAGAAGAGATTATCCCCCCAGGAGTTCAAGGATACCTCCATTGTCCATCTCTATAAGGGTAAAGGGAATAGATTGTCCTATGACAATCACAGGGACATCTCTCTCTTAGTCATTGCTGGCAAAATTCTTTCTAGAGTCCTCCTTAATAGGCTGATCTTCACCTGGAAGTTGGTCATATACCTGAAAGTCAGTGTGGTTTCAGAAAGTGCTGAAGAACAGTCAATGTGGTGTTTGCTGCCTGACAACTCCAGGACAAATGTCATGAGCAGAGAAGAGGATTGCATACAATGTTTGTAGATGTGACCAAGGTATTTGATACTGTTAGTCATGAGAGTTTATGGAAAATTATGTCAAAATTTGGTTATCCAGAGAAGGTCATCAGTATTGTACGTCAATTTCATGATGGCATCGGTGTTTGCTGCCTGATAACTCAAGGACAAATGCCAGGAACAGAGCAGAGGATTGCATACAATGTTTGGAGACGTGACCAAGGTATTTGATACTGTTAGTCATGAGAGTTTATGGAAAATTATGTCAAAATTTGGTTATCCAGAGAAGATTCTGGATAGTCGACAACGACCTTGTGCTTTCCCAGTCATCATTGGAAGGAAATAGGGTTGTGTGCTTGCTCTTATGCTTTTTAGCATGATGTTTTCAGCCATGTTGTCAAATGCTTTCAATGAGGGTGAACATGGTATCAAGGTCAACTACCATACTGATGGAAAGTTCTTCAATTTGAAAAGCCTACAAACCAAGACCAAAGTGGAGGGAGTGTTGATACACAATTTTCTGTTTGCAGATGATTGTGCACTCCATGCAGCCTCTGAAGCTAAGATACAGCAAAGTATGTATCAATTCTCTGCTGCCTCTGCTAATTTTGGCCTAATAGTTAACACCAAGAAAATACAGATACTCCATCATCTACCACCACACCATCCCTATATGGAACCATCAGTTACAATGAATGGAGAAGTTTTGAATGCAGTGGATAAGTTCATCTGCCTTGGTAGTGTACTTTCCAGGGATGTACACATTGACAATGAGGTTGATGCATGCATTGCCAGAGCTAGTTCACTGTTTGGGAGGCTCTGAAGAAAAGTGTGGCAGAGAAGAGATATTAGACTGACCACCAAATTGAATTTCTATGGAGTCCTTGTGCTGACCTCATTGTTGTATGCCTATGAAAGATGGACAGTCTACCAGTGACATTGCTTTCATTTGAATTGTCTTAGGAAGATTCTAGGGATCATCTGGCAGGGTAAGGTACCAGATGATGATGTCTTCGCTCAAACTGAACTGCCAAGCATTCAAACTATGCTTCAGAGAGCCCCTCACCAATTGACTGACCACATTGTTTGAAAGCAAAATGTATGCTTGGCAGAAAGACTATTTTATGGAGAATTCACATGGGGCAAGCAATCATGTCGTGGTCAGAAGAAGTGATACAAGGACACTCTTGGTGTCTCTCTTAAAACTTTGGACTTGACTGTACAACATGGGAGACACTGGAGGAGGACCACTCAGCATGGTGAGCCCACATCAGAAAAAGTGCTGTGGCCTATGAGCAAAGCAGAACTGGGATAGCACAAAGGAAAAGTAGGATGTGCAGATATGGAGTAACCACCTCAAATATTCACATGGACTATCTCTGTGCAGTCTGTGGTAGAGCATTCAGAGCTTGCATTAGTCAGATTAGCTACAGTTGGACATACTGAAACATTTTCCTGGTGATTTCATTTTGGTCCTCTTTGAGAACAAAGGACAGCAACCATTCCACAATCTATTTTGCCATTCCCCAATTGATGGACTTGCCCTCAATTTCCAGTTCCTTATCATCAAAAAAAAATTGCTATAAATATTTTTGTACACATGGATCATTTTTCCATTTTTATGATCTCTTTGGGATACAACCCTAGAAGTGGTTTTGTGGGATCAATGTGTATGAAAATTTTTATAGCCCTTTGGGCATTTTTGTAAATTGCTTTCTAGAATGATTGGATAAGCTCACAACTCTACACACAATGAATTAATGTTCCAAGTCTTCCACATCTTGTTCGACATTTATCATTTTCCTCTTTTATCATGTTTGCCAATCTCATAGATGTGATTTATCTCAGAGTTGTTTTTATTTGCATCTCATTAATCAATAGTGATTTAGAGCATTTCTTCATATGACTATAGATATCTTTAATTTCTTCCTCTGATAACTGTCTATTCATATCCTTTGACCATTTATTAATTGGGGAATGACTTGTGTTCTTGTAAATTTGGCTCAGTTTTCTATATATTTTAGAAATTAGACTTTTATCAGAAATGCTAGTTGTAAATTTTTTTCCATTTTTCTGCTTCTCTCTTAATCTTGGTTGCATTGGCTTTGTTGGTGCAAAACTTTTCAATTGAACATAGTGAAAATTATCCATGTTGCATTTCATAATGTTCTCTATCTTGTTTGGCCATAAATTCTTCCCCACAAATATGACAAAGTAGTCCTGGCTCCCCTAATTTCTTTATAGTGTCAGCCCTAATACCTAAATAAGGTGCCCATTTGGACTTTATTTTGGCATATGTTATTAGACATTGGTCTACATCCAGTTTATGCCATACTATTTTCTAGTCTTCCCAGAAGGTTTTGTTGAATAGTGCATTTTTATCCCAGAACCCGGGATCTTTGGGTTTATCAAAGAGTAGATTGTTGTAATCATTGACTACTGTGTCTTGTTCACACAATCTATTCCACTGATTCACCCCTCTGTTTCTTAGTCAATATCAAATAGTTTGTATGATTGCTGCTTTATAATACAGCTTAAGATGTGATATGACTAGGCCATGTTCCCTAGCATTTCTTTTGATCAATTCCTTTGATATTCTGGAACTTTTGTTCTTCCAGATGAATTTTGATATTTTCTTTAGCACTATAAAATAATTTTTATTAGTTTATTTGGTATGGAACTGAATATGTACATTAATTTAGGTAGAATTATCATTTTTATTATAGCTAACTCTGATTTTTAAGGAGTTATTTTCTTCAGTATTTTTGTGCCTCTTTTACCAAGGTCTTAATTTTCTTTCCTTAATTTTCTGCATAACTATTATGGTTTTAACTTTTTTTCTGTATAACTCATTTAATTTTTAAAGTCTTTAATTTTGTTCTTTTATGTTGTCTTTATTTAGATCTTCTAAGAATTCTCATTGGGCTTGTATACAATTTGCATATTTATCTGAGGATTTTCTTATAGAAATTTTCAAGTCATTGTGTTCTTCTGATTTTGTGTCATTTTTTCTGTTACGAGAGTAGCTTTATATTGGTAGGTTATGTTTTTGTTGTGGTTCATTTTCAATTTTTCTTAACTTTTGGACTTCATATGAGAGTTGGACTCTCCTCACCTTTAGGGATGGAAAGGTGTCTGACATGGTATTTTCTTTTTTATGCCCTTCTGCTGCTTTCAAAGCTGTAAGTTTTTGGTACTTCCAATGTTGTATGATCTGGGGAGAGGTCTGGTCACTTCATTCTTGATTTGTACTCTAGTCCTTACACACTTAGGTCCCCTACTCTCTTGCAACTATAATAGCTCCTCTCCACTCTAGAATCAAGACCCAGAACTGGGTAACAGGCAACAAAGCTGCCAAATGACACCAGATCCTGCACCCATTATTAGTATAGGGCTCCCCTGGGAATTTTT
Source organism: Potorous gilbertii (assembly GCA_028658325.1). NCBI lineage: Eukaryota > Metazoa > Chordata > Mammalia > Diprotodontia > Potoroidae > Potorous > Potorous gilbertii. The sequence goes on from CM053769.1 coordinate 146,641,982, forward strand.
TCTGATACAGTGTACAGCTCTCTTATTATTTCTGAACTTTGGACTCCCTGCTTCTGCTACAACCATAGATTACAGTCAATGACTCTTCTACCACACTCCTTGCCAGTCCCCACGCTAGAATCTGAAAACCTCTATTTCTGGGTTTTGAAGTGTCCCTGGCCTGGGAAAATGGCACACCATGATTTTTGTTGTTGGTTTTTCCCACTCAGAATTCAATTTGGTGTGGGATTTTTTTAGTAACATTTTGTGTTTTCTTCAATTACACATAAAGATAATTTTAAATTATTTTTAAGTTTTAAGTTCCAAGTTCTATCCTTTTCTCCTTCTTGATCCCCCTTCAGTAAGCAGTCTGGTATAGGTCATACATATACAATGATATAAAACATTTCTGTTAACTACTAACGTTCTAACTATGGGTACTTTGCTGGCCTTCTATGAGCATTAGTTTCTTTAGCCATGAAATGATAATAATTTTAATCTGTTCTTTCAAAATTGGAAAGCACATGCTTCATAAATCTTAAAGTGACACAAGTGCAAGTCTGCCAACATCATTAGTGGAAGAGACATCCATTAGTAGTGGCTAGAGAAGTACCTAATTTTAAAATGAAGATCTGTACAATCTCTCTTTGAAACATGTTAATTATATGATCTTGGGCAAGTCATTGAGCTTCTCACTATCTGAGACTGTAAGCTTTAGAAAACAATCAGATCTTTATAATTTGAAGAAGTTCAACCCTTAACTTTCTAATACAGATGAAATTATAGTCTAGACCCAACAAACAAACAAAAACACTAGAAAGCCAAATAATGTTTGTAGTTCATCATAATTAGTCTAAAACTGAGTTTCAATTTTTTTAGCTGACTAAGGTAAAAAAAAATCTTGGCAAAAAGCAATGTTAACCAATAAATATTTACTGACTTGATTTGAGAAATAATGGGGTTTTTTCTAGGCCTAAATTATCTAAAACTGAACAGTTATATTTATTACATTCACAATAGTATTGATCCTCTCCTGGCTTCACTGACTCTATGTAAAGATTTTGAGATTTGGAGCTTGCTTTAAGAAGTGGTTAGCAAATGTCTCTATACAGCCATTTGGAGGAAAAAAGTCATGCATTCTACAGTAATAGAATATGCACTATTTTCTTTTTTCAAACTCATATTTTATTTGATTCCAAATTAATATCTGAAGTTTGCTAAAGTGTTGTTTATTATTGATCCATGTAAGTTTTCACACATGCTCCATCCCAGGAAAAGTACAAGTGTTTTGTTTAACAATTTCCTCCTTAGCCTTTCAGTTCTTCAGTAAGACTAGAAACACAAAGATATTAACAAGAAAGTGATGATTATAACTCTGTGAGCTTCGAAAGAATAAGTTCAAAGAAAATAATCCTTCACTTGAATGCCTATCTTTTGGGGAGTTTGCAATATTTCAATGAATCTGAATAAACCTATTGAGCTCTGGGTAAGATAAGAAATGTATTTTAAAGTCCTTTAAACTTGGTTGTTTTTAAAATCTTAAATGAAATGCGTAACTCTCTTTAGATGCATGACACCATCCATCACAATTTTATAGTTAGACACATAATAATGTAGAATCTCAGCTTGCTGTTCACTTGTAAAAATGGGAATAGACTTCAAGAAATAAGCAATTTCCCAACAGAAAATTGGAAATTCTACCAACCAATTCCAGGTGACCTGCCATCAATCAGTGTTAAATTCTCTAGAGCTATTGCTGAAGGGTACTGCTATTAGTAAAGGGCTTCACCTGGTGTCTAATGGTATATAACAAACACATTGCAGAGCTATAGGAGTCCTAAGAAGCTATAATTGTTAACTTTCTGCAGAAATTTTGCCTGGCAATTGAGAAATAAAGAGAGATTTTTATAACCTCCATGCCATTTACACTTATTAAAACATCTGGGATTTTTTTTGAGAAATTTGTTTAAATGATTTTGCCTTGCAGTTAAATTAAATTAGCTGACAAAATATTTTATATTATTATTAAACTGTTTAATGTGGGTATTCAGAATTATGTGCCATTATTTGGAGTTTGTACTAATATGACAATTATTCAGGTTCTGGATTTAAATAATAAGTTCACATTTGCCATAAAACTCCTTGTACAATAGTACTAAGTAATTTTGATTAATGTCTGGAATGTAATGTTCCATGGTTCTCAGTTCCTTATTTGCTCGAGAGAGTATATAAGAAATTCAGTAAAAAATGTAAGTTCTCACTCCCTCTGCAAGGCAGTGATGGGGTTATTTTAATGCTAGTGAATTTAATACTTCAGAAAAGAAAGAGCAATTGTGGAAAACGCAGACCAAGCAGATCAATCACAATGGATTTTGGATACCAAAAGGCAGAGATAGGAAAATTGATCCATTCTTTGTTTTCACAAATGGAAACCATTCTGAGATAAAGATCTAATGGCAAAGCAGACATGACAGTTCCCTGACTTGCACAAATATAAAGACTGAAGTAAAAGACTTTACCATGAATCGTCCAAGATTTCTAGTATAGTGCCATATTGGATTGCATATTATGCTTAGTTCATTTCACAGAAGTGTTTTAATCCTATCAGAACAGGGATCCCAGGTCCCAAACCTAGGGCTTTGCCAGATAACCCCTTGCAAGTAGACCTTGTTGTTCAGCATGACTCACAATGGCTTAAATATGCTTGATCGTGGAACAATGATCAATAGGGCCAAAGCCATGATTTGAATCCCCACAAAGGATGGAAACTGAAAAGAGATGCAATTAAATGTCACCTCTAGGTTTGATTCTTACAAGGAGAAGTTGATTCGTGAAGTGGAAAAAAAACATTAGGAAAAAAAGTCTGTGGCATCCAAGAGCACATAAAAAAATAACCAGAGTCAATCTCCTATAGGTTTGAAAATAGCAGATTTAAAAAAATACTTAATTGATATATTTTGGTTTTATGTTATCTGCATTTCCCAATTAATTTCTCCATCCTATCCCAGAAAATATTTATTTTAACAATGAATAAAAAGGGAGAAAAACAGGTTAGCAAAATTGACTTTTTAAGCGTCTATTATTATACCATTGTTCCAAATCCATAACTCCCCATTTCTCCAAATAAGTTGGTGGAGGTGCCCTCTGAAGCTTCTTCTTTGGGACCATGTTTGGTCATTATCGTCTCAAAGTATTTACTTTTTATTCTTTATTATCTCTTTTATTTATGGTGTTGTAGTTATTAGGTGTTGTGTGTTCATCCTTCATTGCTGAAGCAGACCATGCCATCAAAGAAATTATGACATGACTTGCACTTGACTTTGTTTTGAGTGAGGGAGGGTTGTACAGGTCAAGAGCCTCACTTCTCCTCCAGAGCCACATGAATTCAGTGATCAGATCAGGATGACTGGAGATGACCCAGAATGTGCTGGAAGACCTTGACAACTTTTTTTTTTTTTCATCAGTTACCAAGTCACTTTACTGGGATGTAAATGGTGGCAGTTTTTTGGTATGGTTTATGAAAAGGTCAGATAACCAAAATATGCATGCACGGAAAGACAGTAGGAGTCACTCCCAGAGTTCCTAGATGTGGGGGAAGCCAGGTGTGGCTTAGCTTTCGTTGTCACTGTCTCTAAGGGTGTGCTTGTCAAAAAGATATTCTGCCATGCCAGAATCAGGGGCCCCCATTTTGCGTAGGTTGGTTACGTGATCACCCAGTTGTTTGATGCACTTTACCTGTTTGTCCAGGTAGTGGGTTTCGATGAAATCACATAAATAGGGGTCATTCTTGTCAGTTGCCCGCTGGTGCAATTCCAGTAACAACTGACATTTTTTTCCAAGTGCAGAGCACACTCCAGAGGATGCAGCCCACTCTCCCTGTCATCTCAGTCGGGTTTCTTGATGTCCTGCCAGAAGGTGCGGCTGCCGCGCTGATTCTGGAGTTTCATCAACTTCTCAGTGTGCTCCCTCTCCTCATGGGACTGGTGGAGGAAGAACCTGCCAAAGTTCTTCAGTGCTATGTCATCTTAGTTAAAATAGTAAGACATGGACAGGTAGACATAGGAGGGGTAGAGTTCCAGGTTGATCTGGTGGTTGATGGTGCCCTCCAAGTCCTGGTGGTAGTTCTGCAGCACCTGAGATGAGGACGAGGTGGTTATGGAGGCAGCGGAGGCTGTGCAGCAGGGGAGGCTGAGCGGGCGGCTACTGTGCCAACTGGAGGACGGATGAAGTGTTGGTTAGTGGATGTGAAGGACAAGTGACTTAGGGCAGGTTTGGTCAGAATCGATCGGCGGGTTCCATTCAAGCACTGTTGAACCAGGAAGCTGCAGCGACTCCCCTTCCCTGTGCTTCTGGCCAGACCTGGGGAACTTTAGGCCACGGTCTTGGCATGTACTCACTTAGGGTGAGACAACACCCATTTATTGGATAGGCCTGCTTAAGAGCTAGCCAGTCTGTAACGAATATAGATGCAAAAATTTTAAATAAAATTTTAGCAAAAAGAATACAGCAACTTGTCATGAGAATAATACATTATGATAGGTAGGATTCATACCAGGAATGTAGGGCTGGTTCAGTATTGGGAAAACTATTAGCATTATTGATCATATAAACAAAAAACTAACAGAAACCAAATGATTATCTCAATAGATGCATAAAAAGCTATTGAAAAAATACGGCACCCATTCCTATTAAAAACACTGGATAGAATATTAATAAAGGGGACTTTCCAAAAAATAATAAGCAGTACCTACCTAAAGCCTTCAGCAACCATTATATGCCATAGAGATGAGCTAGATTCATTTCCAAAAAAGATCAGGATTGAAACAAGGATGTCCATTATCATTACTCTTACGCAATATGGTACCAGGAATGTTAGATGTAGCAATTAGACAAGATAAAGAAATTGAAGGAATTAGAACAGACCAAGAAGAAACTAAGTTATCACACTTTGCAGATGATTTGATGATATACTTAAAGAATCCCAGAGATTCAAGTAAAAATCTACTTGAAATGATAAACAACTTTGACAAAGTTACAGGTTACAAAATGAACTCACACAAATCTTCTGCATTTCTATATATTACTAACAAATCCTAATAGCAAGAGATAGAAAGAGAAATCCCATTTAAAGCTAGGGTAGATACTATAAAATATTTTGGAGCTTACTTGCCAGAAGAAACCCAGGGATTACATGAACACAATTTCAAGACACTTTTCCCACAAACAAAGCCAGATCTAAGTAGATGGAAAAACATGAGTCGCTTGTGGGTAATATAATAAAAAGGACAATTCTACCTAAATCAATTTACTTATTTAATGCCATACCAATCAAACTATCTGATAATTATTTTCTAGAGCTGGAAAAAATAATATCAGAACTCATCTGGAAGAACAAAAGGTCCAGAATAGCAATGGAACTAACAAAAAGAAATGCTAGAGAAGGTGGCCTAGTTGTACCAGATCCCAAATTGTATTATAAAGCAGCAATTATCAAAACCACTTGGTACTGACTAAAAAGCAGAAGGGTAAACAAATGGAATAGGCTAGGTACTCAAGATACAGTAGTCAATGAATATGGCACTCTATTGTTTCACAATCCCAAGGACCCCAGCTTCTGGGATAAGAACTCATTGTTTGACAAAAATTGCTGGGAAAACTGGATAAAAGTGTGGCAGAAACTCGGCATAGACCAAAACCTGACAACATACACAGGAATAAAGTCCAAATGGGCACATGATCTAGGTATAAAGATTGAAACTATAAACAAATAAGTGGAGCAAGGATTAGTGTATTTATCAGATTTATGGAAAAGGGAAGAATTTTTGACTAAAGAAGAGATAGAAAGCATTGTGAAGTTCAAAATGGATAATTGTGATCACATTAAACTGAAAAGTTTTGCACAACCAAATCCAATGTGACCAAGATTAAGAGGGAAGTAGAAAACTGGAAAAGAATTTTTGCAACTAGTGTCTGTGATAAGGCCTCATTTCTATAATATATAGAGAACTGCATCAAATGTACAAGTATACAAGTCATTCTCCAATTGATAAATGGTCAAAGATATGAACAGGCAGTTTTCAGAGGAAGAAATTAAAGATATCTGTAATCATATGAAAAAATGCTCTAAATTACTATTGATTAGAGAGATACAATCAAAACAACTCTGAGATATCACATCACACCTATCAGATTGGCTAACAGGACAGAACAGTTAGATGATAAATGTTGGAGAAGATGTGGGAGAGTTGGAACACTAATTCATTGTTGGTGGAGCTGTGAGATGATCCAACCATTCTGGAGAACAAAATCTATGACCAAAGGGCTACAAAAATGTGCATACCCTTTACCTAGCAATACTGTTTCTAGGACTGTACCCCAAGAGATCATGTCCTACATGTACAAAAATATTTATAGCAGCACTGTTTGTGGTGGCCAGCTAATCTAAACCTCAGCCCTGAGTGACAGTCCCACCCCCACCCAAAGCCCCTGGGAATCGAGTATCTGAGTTAGATCTTAGCCTTGAACATGGTCCTGGGGAGAGGAGGAGCAATAAGACCATCTTCTTGACAAAAGATTCAGAAGTCAAGGAACTGACTGGGTAAATGTCCAAAAAGGGAAAAAAATGAGAACATAGAAGGTTTCTTTCTTGGTGAACATGTATCTCCTCCTATCCTTTCAGGATGAGGAAGAACAAGGCAAAATACCTTCCACATCCAGAAAAAGAACTATGGAATTCAATTGCAGAATGTAGCAGGTTATTTATTTTGTGTATTACATTTTGGTTTGTTATATGATTTCTCCCATTCATTTTCATTCTTCTATGCAGCATGACTATAGTGAAAATTTATTTAACAAGAATGTAGAACCTATATAAAATTGTATGCCAGCTTGGGGAGAGAGGGAGGAGAGTGAAGAGAGAGAGAGGGAGAAAAATCTAAGTTATATGGTAGTGATTGTAGAACACTGAAAATAAATAACATTAATATAAAAATATCGTTAAAATGGTTAAGGACATTTGGTTGATTGATTCAACTGAATCAGTTGACCTATTCACCTTTACCTATGTAACATAACTTTATACATATAGTCATTCTCTATTCAGTGGGCATCTATTTTGTTTCTACTTTGTTATTACAAAAAGTGATACCATACATATTTTGATATTTGTGAGTCCTTTCTTTTTATTATTGACTATTTGGACAATATGCATAGTGGTGAAATCTCAAGTATATGAACATTCTGTTTTCTTAACATGTAATTTTATTTCTCAAATGTTTTCACCAATTCACAGTTCTGCCAACAGTTCATTTAGTTTGCCATTTTTTTCCAAAGCTGCTTCAATACTGATTATTTCTGGGTTTTTTTGTTATAACAATTTTTCTGAATATGAAGTAAAACCCCATGGTTTACCATATTTCTCCAATTAATAATTTGAAGCATTTAGCACAGGACCTATTGTACTTATGAGTACTTATATAACTTGATGAGGAAACAATTTATATGGTTTTTAATAGTTTGAAATTTTTCTTTAAAACCACTTTATTGGCGTAGGAATGGAGTCAAGATAGAAAAGGAAAGAGGCATTCAGTTGAGCTCTGCCCAATTACTTTCCAACAACGTTAAACTAATACCTCAAATCTAATTCTGGTGTGACAGAACCAACAAAAGCTTCAATGAAACCATTTCTCGCCCAAGAAAATATAAGAGACGAGCAGGAAAGGTCTGTCTTTTGAGGTAAGGGGTGGGCCCTGGGTGCAAAGAGCAGGTTGCAAAAACCTTCCCTTGGGGGGTGCATTCTTCTGAAGCTCTCAGCTCATGGAAAGTGGAGAGGTAAACAACTGAAGGAAATTATATGGGATCCTTTGCTGATGTTAGGTTTGACCTATTTCACTGCTCATATGTGGTTAAAGGTCACACTCCAAGAACCAAAGGAGTGATAGTATTTGTGGTGATAGTGGAACAGTGGCCCAGGTCATGTTTCCAGGGTAGTCACTCATGCACCAGTAGGGACAATTTCAAGAGAGAAACAAGCACTAGAATTTGTAGCTACAGAAGTGCAGGGGAACTAACTGGTCACAGTTCCAGAGCCAAGAGGAATCTTGGGACAGGTGGCTAAAGGAGACTACATTACTTTCCTGGGTAAACCAGAGCACAAACCAGGAGACCATTAACATATCTCTCCTTAGATCATACCATCTAAGAAGCACTGAAAACCTATAGATTCCCCTAGTCTGGTTCTGAAAAGAACAGTAAAAAAAGGTGTATAGTTTGGAACAGTGTCTCTATATCCCAGGAGCAGAGTCCAACTTGAACATAAAGTTAAAACTTCAAAAATAGGTTATAAAAATGAGCAAACAGAAAAAAAAGTACATGACTATAGACAGTTTATATGGTTAGAGGGAAGATCAAGACACAAATTCAGAAGACAAAGAAATCAAAACATCTACATGGAAAACTTCAAAAACAAATATAAATTTGTCATTGGCTCAAAAGGAATGCCTGGAAAAGCTCAAAAAAGGATTGAAAAACAAATAAGAGAGATAGAGGAAAATTGGGAAAAGAAATTAGAGTGATACAAGAAAATTATAAAAATAGTTGATAGCTTGGTAAAAAGAGACACGAAAATATTGGAAAAATAATAATTTAAAAACTAGAATTGTTTAAAAGGTAAAAGAGATGTGAAAATAAACTGAGTGGACAACTCCTTAAAAAGCAGAACTGGGAGACTGGAAAAAGAGGCACAAGTATTCACAGAAGAAAAGAACTTCTTGAGAAATAGAATTGGTCAAATGATAAAGGGGTGGAAAAGCTCACTGAAGAAAGTTATTCCTTAAAAATAAGAATTGGAAAAAGTGGAAAGTAATAACTCCATGAGTCATCAAGAAACAAGAAAACAAAATAAAGTAACAAAAAAATGTTAAAGATCTCATTGAAAAAAATACCACTTGTAAAATACCAGGAAAGATCTGCAAAATGGATCATGAACAGAACATTTAAGAGGTGTTTGACTACATGTAAACTATGATCAAAAAAAGAACTTAGACATAAAATTTCAAGAAATTATCAGGGAAAACTCCTCAGTTATCCTAGAACCACTGAGTAAAATAGAAATCAAAACAATTTCCTGATCATCTCCTGAAAGAGTTCTCAAAATGAAAACTCCCCAAAATATTATAGTCAGGTTCCAGAGAACCTAGATTAAGGAGAAAATGTTGAAAGTAACCGAAAAGAAACAATTAAATTATATCATAGTTAAAAATTAAATAAAAAATACCATGTTCAGCATCAAGTGAGATTAAACAACTTTATCTTTAAAGAATCAGAAGGCTTGAACAATTATATTCCAGAAGGCAAAGGTGGCAGTATTACAACAAAGAATATTTCTTCCAACAAAAAATAATGTATACAGCAAAACTGAATATAAAATTTTAAATTTATATTTTAAAATATTTCTAATGAAAAGTCCAAAGATAAATAGAAAATTTGATTTTAAAATAAAAGATTCAGGAGAAGAATTAAAATGTAGACATGAAAGATGAAACAGAAAGGAACTAATGAGGTTAAAATATTTGCATTCATGTATGGGAACATTGTAAGAATTTTATCATTATTAGGGTAATGAGATATACTTAGAAGACATGGATGTTAGATAACTATGATGGGTTGGTTTAAAAAAAGAAATTGAGGAGCATAAACAAAGGATTCACTGAGAAAACGGGGAAGTGAGAGAAAGAATAGGCAAAATTATCACAAAAAGGTACAGTGGAGGGGAAGAGATGAGGTGGTGGGCTTTGCTTAAAACTAACTTTAATTGAAATTGACTTAAAGAGGAAATAGCATGCACTCTCAGTAGGTATGCCTTACTTACAACAAAGTAAAACAGTTTTACAACACTAAAATTATATTAATGGGAAACCTCAGCTTTCCTCTCTTAGAAAGACAAATCTAACCACAAAGTAAACCACAAAGAAGTTAAGGAGGTGAAGAGAATTTTAGAAAGGTTAGATATGATAGACCTCTAAAGAAAATTGATTGGGAATAGAAAGGAGTACATTTGCCCATTCAGGTATATATAGCATCTTCACAAAACTGATGGCATGAGGGCATAAAAATTTCACAACCAAGTGAAGAAAAGTAAAAATATTAGATGCATCCTTTTCAGACAACAATGAAATAAATTTATTTTCAATATAGGGCTGAGGAAAAAGATTAAAAATTAGAAACTAAATAATCTAATACGTAAAATGAGTGGATCAAAGAAAATAACATAAAAACAATCAGTAACTTCATTAAAGCAAATAACAGCAATGAGATAACATACCAAAATTTATGGGATATATTCAAAGCCATACTTAGGGAAATTATATTTCTCTAAATGGTTATAGCAATAAAATAGGAAAAGAATAGATTAATGAATTTGCCATGTAAGAAAAATAACAAAAACTTAGAAAAGGATAAATTAAAAACCCTTAATTAAACACCATATTTTAAATCCTGAAAACCAAAGGACTGATGAATAAAATTGATGAATAATGAAAAAAAATGAACTAATAAATAAAACTAGGAGTTGGTTTTATGAAAACTACCCAATAAAACAGGTAAACCATTGGTCAATCTGATTTCAAAAAGTGAAAGAAAAGAAAATAGAACAAATACCAGTATCAGATATTTAAAAAACAATAATTAGCAAATTATGATGAAGGTAGAACAATATTTAAGAGTTATTCTGCCCAATTGTTTGCCAAATAAATCTGACAATCCAAGTGAAATGGATGAATTCACAAAAGCATGAATTGTCCAGATTAATAAACTATGAAACAATATACTTAATGCTATCTTAGAAAAAGAAATTTAATAAGCTCTAAAATAGCTCAGAGGACCAGGTGTTTCACAAGGGAATGCTACCAAATACTTAAAGAACAATTAATAACAATATGATATAAACTATTTGAAATAAAAGAGAATTAAAAAAAAAACACTAATTCCTTCAATAACACAAATATTTTACTGATACCTAAACCAAGAAGAGTGAAAACAGAGAAAAGAAAATAGTAGGCCAATTTCCCTAGTGAATATTGAAGAAAAATTTTAAAATAAAGCCCCAGCCAGGAGAATACATTAATATATCACAAAGATCATACACTCTGATGAGATGGTATTTAAACCAAGAATGAAGGACATGTTTAATATTAGGAAAGCTGTCAGCATTATTGACCATATCAATAATAAAACAAAAAAGAAAATTTGATTCTCTCAACAGATGGAGAAAAACCTTTGACAAAATACAATACTCACTATTAAACACACCAAAAAGCACAGGAATAAATAAAACTTTCCTTAAAACAAGGAGTATTCTTTCTGTCTTCCTTCCTTTCTTCCTTTCTCTCTCTTTCTCTCTCTCTTTTTTTTTCTTTCCTTCTCTTTTCTTAAAGACTAAATCTTAAACTCATTTCACTCTGGAGCTCATAGATTGGACCACAATAGGTCCATGACCAAGCAACATTTAATGGCTTTTGTGGCCCTTCTGGCTCAGTGAAGGTCAATGGTAAGTATTTTTCTTTTGACCAGGAGCCCTGAGCATCTTCCCCTCCCAATTAGATTTTTATTTTTTTAGATTAATGCATCTGCGACAGAGCCAAGATGTCAGAGTAAAGGCAGGGACTTGCTTGACCTCTTCTCCAAATCCCTCCAAATACCTGTAAAATGACTCTAAACAAATTATAGAGCTACAGAATCCACAAAATAATAGAGTGAAACAAATCTCCAGCCCAAGGAAACCTGGAGGGTTGACAGGATGGTGTATCACTCCAGGCTTGAAACCAAGTGCAGTCTGGCCTGCTCTGTGACAGCACAGTCATAGTTGGAGCATGAGTCAGGGTATTGAATCACTGGTAGCTGTGACAGTTTTCAGACTTCTCAACTCACAAATGCCAAAGAAACATGGTAGGTCAGTGAGAAAATCCTACAGGACCTGAATGAAAGAGGAGATTGGTCTAGCTGAGGTCAAGCCCCAGGTCATGGGTGGTGGAGGTGATGGTGGTGGCAGTGGCAGTAGCAGCAGCAGCAGTGGCTGCTTCTGGAACTCTGGGCCTACAGACAATAGGGGGATGGAGAAGCTGATACAAAACACCTGAAACCCAGTACAGAACCTCTACCCTCATCCCCACCTCCCCTGGAAGCAGAGTTCTACCTTGACAAAGAGTTAGAAAGTCAAGTATTTGGCTGGGGAAAATGAGCAAATATTGTAAAAAAATATACCTCATACTATAGAATCTTACTTTGGTGACAAAGAAGATCAAAAGATACAACCAGAAAAAGACAACAAAGTAAGTCATAGCTCCTACATCAAAAGCCTCCAAGAAAAATATGAATTGGTGACAGGCCATCGAAGAGCTCAAAAAGGATTTTGAAAATCAAGTAAGAGAAGAAGAGTAAAAATTGGGAAAAGAAATGGCAGTGATGCATGAAAATCATGAAAAATTATTCAACAGCTTGCTAAGGAGACCCAAAAACTACAGAAGAAAATAACGCCTTAAAAAATAGACTAACCCAAATGGCAATAGAGTTCCAAAAAGTCAATGAGGAGAATAGTGTCTTAAAAAAGCAGAATGGGCTGAATGAAAAAGGGGGTCCAAACTCACTGAAGAAAATAATACCTTAAAAATTAGAATGGAGCAAATGGAAGCTAATGACTTTATGAAAATTCAAGAAATTATAAAACAGTACCAAAAGAATGAAAAAAATAGATGACATGAAATAAAAATCTCATGGGGAAAACCACTGACCTGGAAAATATGTCTGGGAGAGATAATTTTAAAAGGATCAGACTGCCTGAAAGCCATCATCAAAAAAGAGACTATATATCATCTTTTAAGAAAATTTCAAGGAAAACTTCCCTGATATTGTAGAACCAGAGGATAAAATAGAAAGTGGAAATATAATCAAGATAACACAAGATCTTGCAATTTCTACATTAAGGGATTAAAGGGCTTGGAATATAAATTTATGGAGCTCAGAAGAGCTAGGATTAAAATCAAGAAACACCTACCTAGAAGGTAAAGTATATTAGAGAATCAACTAAAAACTTAAATGAAATAATAACTTCTGCAAAGTTGCAGGATATAAAATAACTCTACAACAAATTAACAGTATTTCTATATATTTCCAACAAAGTCTATCAGGAAGAGATAGAAAGAAAAATTTCATCCTCAGACAAAACAATATATTTGAGAGTCTACCTGCTAAGACAAACCCAGGCACTATATGTACAGAATTACAAAACGTATTTCACACAAAATCATATCTAAACAATTGGAAAAAATACTATTTGCTAATAGAGAGGCCAAACCAATGTAATAAAATTGACATTTCTAAATTAATTTACCAACTTAATATCATATGGTTCAAATTTCCACCAGAAAAAATGTTATACTGCTAGAAAAAATTATAATACTAGTGGGGAGATACTACAATACATCACAAAGGTCATATATGTGATGAGGTAGAATGCAGGGCTGGTTCAATATTAAGAAAAATATCAGCATTTGTCGTCCTGTCATGTCACTTGTGTCTGACGTTTTGTGACCACAATTTGGGGTATTGTTGTCCAAGATAGTGAAGTTGTTTCTCATTTCCTCCTCCAGCTCATTTTATAGATGAGGAAACTGAGCTAAATAGAGTTAAATGGCTTTCCCAGGGTCACACATCTTTTAGATTTCTGAGGCTAGATTTGAAATCAGGTCTTCCTGTCTCTAGGTGTATTGCTTTAAGCACTATGCCACCTAAGCTTGGAAGTGGGGGTGATATTCTCTGGAGTTCAGACCAGGTAGAGATGCTAAGGGAAAGTGGAAAGTGAGTTAGAAAGTCCAGATCTTGTTTGCTGTAAAAGAAAGCTTTGGGAGGAATTTCATACTCTGTCCTCCAGCTGTCCAAGTAGAAGGGAGAAGAAGCTGCTGGTAGAATATCCAAGGTGAATCATTAAGCAAGATGATGAAATTTCAGGTGATCAGCTATCCTGGGTGGAGCAAAATGTGATGTGGAGTTGAAACCAAGTGTATAGAACTACTAATGGAAAGTGGAAAGTTTGGTTAAGCTTTTAATTTATTCCACTCTGACTCTTAGGTGGTGCATTTCTCTTTAAGAATTCACTAATTCCCACCTTCTGTCTCAAAGATCCTAACTCCAAATCACTCTCAGAGCTGAGAAAACACTACTTGTTTCTCTGAACTACAAATCCCAAAATTCCAGTCAGTCCTCAAACCTCTTTAATACTTGTAAAAGAGAAATGTTTCTCCTTCCAAACAGTTTCCTAATTTCTAAATCAGTGTAATGGGATATTTGAAGACCATATTCCATGAATGAAAGTAAGGTCTTCAAAGCCTGGTTGTGCAAATCTCTGGAAACTATGAGGCTGCAATGCCCCAGGACAAGGCAGTCACTCTTTCCTGTTCTTGAATGAAGAGCACTTCTGCCTTAAGAAGTGAGGAAAAAAGAGGTAGCAATTTGGTAGTTTAGCTATTGTATTTCTTCTTTACATGTATAATGAGTTACCTCATTCTGATCAGGAAGGGATCTTTCCCCTTCCATTAGCATGTAAAAAGATTATGCTCTCTTTTTCTGGGGGCAACGACATGCCTAATATTTCCTGAGGTTTGCAGTCAGACTTTAGAGACCTTATTTCTACCCATAGACAAACTGACCTTCTAATGCCCTACTCGACTAAATTTCAACCTAGCTAGGAATTTATTGAAACTGACAGACAATGGTCCCTTTAGAAGCTACCAGAAGTTTTCTGAACCCGCCCTCCAGCAAATTTCTTTGGCAAGAGTGATTCTCAGAAATAAATTCTTTAAAAGGTAACACTTTTACCATGACTATAAACACTTATAAATAAGAAAGCTTAGCAAGGTTGATAGAAATCAACAACAACAACAAAAAAAGCCAACAGATAGTGAATTTTTATGCTTTAATGGAAGACTCAGTCCTTTATTTCAAGGATCTGACAATTTAGTTTGAAAGAGGAAACATATACATAGAAAAAATTAAATAATACACCAATCTTAAAATAGGTAAGACATTTATATGGTACTTTGCACTTCACAAATTATGTTTTTTGTAGCAACCCTGTTAGGAAATATAGATATTATAGAGAGAGTACAAATATAGTAACCCTTTTTTATATAGGAAGAAACTCAGATTCTAGAGATATTAAATGATTTGATCAATCCAGTAAATTCCAAATTGGAATTTGACCCTAACTCTCTAAATAAATGCACTTTCCACCAAATCACACAAGAGCTCAAGAAAATAAAAGAGGTGCCATTAGACCATATAAAGAGTTGCCAAATGACTTACAAGATTATAAAATGATTTCATCACAAGAACTCTACCACAGAGATTGACATTTCTCCAACAGTTTTCCATCATATTATTGCATGCTATCAAAGGTGAATGAATTTCATGAAAATATTTCAGTGGTAGTGAACCAGCTTCTTCCCTTCTCAAGATGGGCTTGCATTCATTCTCTCCTATATATTTATCTCTCATTTCCAGCTCATATCCTCAATGACTAGTGTCTGTGATCAGGAGGTTTGGTCCAGGACAAGAGTCAGTATTCCTTTGTTCCATCTGGCCCTGCCAGTATCCACAAAGTAATCCCCTGTCTTTCCTTCCCCATTGTAGTCTCCTCTTTCTCCTGACCATTATAATAAAAGTAATATTAGCTCCCATTTTTAGAGAGCTAAAATTTGCAAAGTGCTTTACCAATAATATCTCATTTTCTCCTCACAAAAACTCAGGGAATTAGGCTTAACTATTATCATAACTCTCCAACTCAGAGGCTAAAAGACTTTCCCAGTGTCATACCACTAATAAGTAAGTGACTGAGATTGGCTTAATATCATATCTTCTTGACTCTGGGTCCAGTGCTGTATTCATTGTGCTACCTGATGGTGTCTGTTCTCTCTCATCCAGTAACATTAACAATAACAAAAAAAGTGTGAGATATAAAAGATGTCACTGATTTGATTGCCATCTTGTGATTTACTTTTCATAAACACATGTCCTTTTTTATGAAGTACTAATTCTCATGGTAAGACTCTTGCTTTACATTAATGGATTCAATTGATGCATTTCAAAGTATCCCACAGCCAAATTTGATGAGTCATGCAGGAATGGAATGCTTTGAATAAGTTCTCTTTTTAATTATGGTTCCAGGGACAGACTTGCTTCTCCTTCTGAGAATCACCTAGATGAGTATAATGAGAGTCATCATCAGTAAATTGGGTGTTTACTGATGGATTTTTTTACACCATGGCAATCCATTCTTTGTTTAATAAAACAAAAAAATTTAAAACATTAGTGCTATATGAAAGGATATATTTATAAAGTCTGATATATTTGTAAGATCTTATTATTCAAAGAATAGGCAAATTTTAGCCTGCTTAAGAGTGGAGCCTATGTTCATGAATATGAGCATGAACTTTAAGAAAAGGGACTCATCAGATCTAAGGAAGAGCTACAATTTTTTAAATGAGTTTTTATGAAAGCATTTTGGTTTTTACATCACTATATTTTTTCCCCGCATTTCTCCTCCTACCTCTTCCATAGAGCTATTGAAAATAACAAGTAGTATTTTTAAAACAAAAAAAATTAAAGAGAAAAATCAGTGTAAAATATCAATATATTGAAAAAGTCTGAAAATATGGGCAATACACAACATTTGTAGAACTTACATCTCTACAAAGGAGGGGAGTGGGAGTATTTATTTGTATCTTTTCTTTTGAATAATGCTACTTTATAATTTTGCAACATGTCTTTGTGTGGTGAGATTCATTTTCATGATATAATATTTCTAAGTGGTATGCTGTGTTAGTGTTTGGCTCTCAAAAAATGACATAAGATTGAAGATCTAAGGCTAGAAGTCACCTTATAGGTCAAATACTACAACCCCCACATTTTGAAAGTGGGAAAACTGACTCCCAAAGAGTTGTAGTTTCTTATCCAAGAGGATTTGGATGGTAGGTGATAGAGTGCACAACAAAATCTTCTGCCACCACAGTCACCAATTGTATGGTTGAACCGTGCTAAGTGTTAAACAAGGTGTGGATAAAGGTCATTTAAATGGACTTGGAAAATTAGAATGAATGAGCTAAAGTTCTCTTCTAGAAATATGAAGGTTGTGGGTAGATATTATTAGAGTCTATAAAGACATGAAAGTGACAGATAGAGTAACATGGTCTTGTTCTTTAAGTCTGAGACATTAGAATTAAAGTCACCTCTACTCCTCATACCTTGAAGCTTAAGAAACATGTTCAAGACAATCAAAGGGAAGCCCCACTTTATGTACCCCTATTAAATACATAGAATTCATTGCCTAAGTGATGCTACAGGTTTGAACTCAGAAATTATTTAGAGAAAAGTTGAGATAATTTGGCAGATGGTGGATTCAACTGGTTTTTATAGATTATACTAAGGAAACGTCAGGATGTTTGGGGGTCTCTGTTATCCCCTAAAAGAGAAATAATTTATGGTTACATTGACCATATAGCTGACTCAGAAGGGCATTTCTTAAGTTTTGATAAGAACGTTGCAGCATAATTCCTTTCCTTAATGGGATAATTCATCACCTTTAAATGTTAGTTTTAAAAAACCTTTTTCCTTTTTAATATTATAATTTTTATGGTGGATATAAGTAGATTGATGGATATTACGAATGATGAATTATGTATGAAAAGTGCCACAAAAAATTTTCACTGAGCCATATAACTGTATACATAGTTAGAAAGTATTAGTCTGTCAATAAACATTTATTAAAGCACCTAAAATGTGCAAGGTGATGGGACTATGATATAGTAAAAATGAAGTATAACATACATATAGTCTAAGTGATGCATTGACATCCATGGTTTTTTTTTTTTAAAGAGGGCACATGTGATATGTTGGATGGATCTTGCCTGGAGGATTTGTGGACAAACTTGAATAAAGATCACACAGAATGATAAGCCATGCATGAGCTTTGTAATGGAAGTAATAAGGAACACACACAGCAATTGGAACTCAGAAACGCTGAAGTATCAACATATTGAAATGATGAGGCACAATTGCTAAACTGGATTTCAGAATAATTCGTGTAAATTTAGAGAAAGATAACCTTGAGAATTGGTATATTCAGGCTAAAACAATGTAGCCCTCAGTACGTCAGGCAAAAATGGGCACCAAATGTGACAATGGGTGTGATTTGAAGTTCTGTCTGAAAGGGCTGCTAGAAAAGCTTGCTAAGTGCCACAGATTCATAGTTTTAGAGCTTGAAGGAACCTTAAGGTGTTAAGACCAACCTCTCTATTGTAGAGATAAGATGGTGAATTGTACAGGATTGCTCAGTCAGAATGAGAAAGAAATAGAAAAGCTGGAACATGATAGACTGAAAAGCAATATTTGCACCTAAGGTAAAACTTGTTCCAGAAAGCTCATCATATTCTTATGTGAAAAAAAAGAAAGACTTTCAAAAAGAAAAGGATTTTCAAATATCCCTCATGATTGAACCAGAGATGAGTAGAATCTTTGAAATGCAAACCTAGTTATAAAAAAAAATTAAGGCAGGTAAAAATGTCCATCTAACACATAAAGGCCTAGAGATTACTTACTATTTACATTCTGGGAGATGAAAATTAAGACTCCTTCCTTTGAAGTCTCAATTAGCCTAAGTGTCATTAAGGATATGAAAAAAAAGTTATGGGCTAATCTTTGAAAGGGTCAGACAGATATATCCCAGAAGATAGAAGGAGACAGAAAGGAAATGAAGTGATTTTAGATTTTTAAAAGTTGTGACAAAAACATGAAGGCAAGGAGTGGTAATAAAATGAAGACAAAAGCACGACATAAACCTAGAAGCATAATTTCAAGAACACCAAAGCAATGTATGAGTTACTGAGGAAAGCTATGAATAATATATATGACTTTTTTTTAGATCTATAACATTGTGAGGTTGCACAACCTAGTAACTAAAGAGCTCACTGAATCTGAAGCCCTGGATTTGAGTATTTCTTCTTCTATTTGACCCTTGGAAAGCAATTAAAATTTTGAGTGCTCTAGGCAACATTTTAAACTTTTAAGTGGCAGAGCATGGGCCAATCTGAAATAGCAAAGGAATTTTTCCCTTTCAGGATTTCACCCATGAAATGACAGCTCTAGTTCCTATATCTCTATATTGGGGAAAAGAAGTATATAAAAGGATAGGATAACTTCTTGGGTATAAATTGGATGATGATGGAGAAAAAGATAAAATTTTCTTCTTCAGCTTTTTTTGGCAAGGAAAATTTTCTTCAATTTTGGAAAAAAAAGAACAAAAATAGCTAATATGAAGTAGAAATGGAAGATGAGTAGGTACAACAAAAGAGGTTTCCCAGTTGTCCATGATGAGTTTAGATCATTCAGAGCCAAAACATCGGAGGTTGCTAAATGAAATTTTTAATGTGATAACTGAAGCCTTGTCATTGATATTTGAAAGATCATGCAGCAAGGAAGAGTTTCTGCAGTGCCAGGGAAGGGTAAATGTTTCTGTTTTTAAGAAGCAAAGATATTGAACTCTTCAAATACAGACCAAAGAAACTGATTTCAATTTCTGGCAAAATTCCAGAGTTTATTATTTAAGAGATGGATGGTAGTGAGAATTTCAGTGTCTGCAACGTAGTAAATGCTTGATAAATGTTTATGGATTAATTGATTGATTGATCATTGACTACAAAACATAAACAAAGGTATTGGCAAATAGCCTCATTTTCTTATTTGAAAAGAATGTGAGGCTGATGAATATGTATAAGTCTATATCTATATTAATTTGCTTAAAAATAAAATGGCTCTAATATATATCAAAATAGAAATGACTTTATAGTTACATGATATTATTACAATTTAATCAATGAGTAACAGCTTCAGCCAAGTCCTACACTTAAAAGAGAATGTATCTAAGAAACATTTAAAATCAGATTCGGAAGAGCTTTTAAATTTTTCAGATGTAGTTTTTAAATGAAATACATACATAAGAAAAATCAAATGTCAGCATTATAATTTTACATACATATATGTATGTGAAATCTCTAAATCTTTATATCTCTGTATCTTTGTCTGTGTCTACCATTTACCTACATCTACATTTGTATCTAGATTTGCATCTACAGCTAAACCTATGCTTATACCTTTATCAACATTTATGTTTTTCTATCTAGACCCAACTTGTGGTTTCACTGGTGTTGGGAACTCACTTTATCTATTCAGTTTGGCATATACTATGGAGCTTGTAATCCTAGAGAATTGTCTGGGGATAATGAAGGGGAAGGTTTTTCTAGCTGGTATGCGTCAGGGAAACTCAGTCTTTCCAGTTCTGAGGCTGATCTTCTACTCTCTAAGTCACACTACCTCTCTGATGAAAACAAAGTTTACTTAAATTTAGCAGCACATTTGACAGTCTCTTGAGTGATTCTTATTGACCAGGTAGAAAAATGTGATTTATAGTGTAGTATGGTTATGTAGATTTGGAGCTTGTGGAAAGACTACTTCAATGGAGTGGCTATCACTAGATTCATGTCAACTTGGAAAAAAGTTGGGGCTACTGCATTGGGACATCTTCATACCTGTTTAACAATTTTTTTTATCAATTTTTAAATTATATTATAATTGTTTATGAATGCCACAAATATATGTAATCAGATATTATATTTTTATGAAAGTTTCAGCTGATGGGAAATCATCTTTGTTGACAGTTAAAATGAAAAATATTTCAACAGACCTAAATATTGGGATGAATTTGAAAAGATTAGATTTTATAAGGATGTCACTCTGCATTCCAACAACTTCACAAGTAAAAGACAAGGAAGGGATGAGTAGAAGGTGGTCTATCTAAAAATGACATGGCAGTTTTTAGTGGGCTGCAAGTTCATTGAGTACTGAGTCTTATATGTCAGTCAAAAGAGTTACTGCAATGGGAATCATTTAGTTTTCTCATATTCTTGGCTGGTTTGACATAATTCTGGACTATTTAGTTTTGAAAATTCTACCTTTTAGTAAACATCGTGCTAAATTTTGGGATATTCAGAGGTGGGAGAAAAGGATAGTGAAAAGTTTGAGATTAATCTATTTGTGTATCTGTTGAAGGAACTGGAACTTTTTCTCTTGGAGAAAAGGAGGTCTAGGAAGTAGAGTTGAGGAGAGAAGGCATCCTTGGCATAATTGTCAGGCAGTGCAAAGGAATAGAACTGAGAGATAAAATGTTGCTCATGAGGAATAGAGAGCAGAGGATAATTTAACTATATTGTAGAATGAGAGCGAGGCAGAAAATTATGATTCTGGTTAGATATATTGGGATCAAGTTGTAGAAGAATTTAAAATTACACAAAGGAGCATATATGTTATCCTAGAGGCAATAGGGAAATAGTGGAATATATTAAATAGACAAATGACTTGGTTAGGTATGCTTCTAAGGAAATCACTTCACTATAGGAGATTTTCAAGCAAAACTTATATGATGACATATTGGTGGTATTTTATATTTGATTATTATTTAGGTAAAATTTGGACTAAGCAACAAATGAAGTTCCTTCCAACTGAGATTTCATGAGTCTAAATGTTTAGGGAAGGAAGAAGAGAGAGACATTAATACAAAATGATTTACCAACTTTTTAGTAAAAGATAATTTAGAAATTAAATTTCATATATTAATCATGTTTTATATTTACATCACATTCATTTTCCAAATATATCTTTGCCTTCTCCCCTATCAAAAAAGCCATCTCTTGTAAGAATGTTTTTAAAAGGAGAAAAAAAAAGAAAAAAATTAAAACTAACTAACACATCAACTGGTTTAACATTATTTAAAACATGCAATCTCCCACTGTCACTCCATTGTTGTCCTTCACAGTTATGGTCAAAAGACGGTCAAAATAATATCATGATGTCAGAGTCAAAGTACAATTTCTCCAACTATAGCTGATAGATAAATATGAGTTTAGAAAACTCTACCATAAGGTGGGTACAAATAGTCTGTTAGGACATTTGGGAGGGAGATATCTCTAAATGTGTACATCTCACCTTTCTTTTGAGCTACTGCCATTCTGATTTGTTAACAGAGCTCAGTTTTGATGTGGGCATGCCATGTTGGATAGTCCTGTGCTAGCATCTCTCATGTCTCAGAATTGATGCTGAAGTTCTTCAAAGAGATCTAGAGGTATCATTGTACCACTTCTTCTGACCTTTGTGTAAGTATTTGCCTTCCACAAGTTCTCATAAAATAGTCTTTTAGGTAAATGTATAGTTGTCATTTGGGTATGTGGCCAGCCCACCAAAGTTTCACTTGCTACACTAGAGTATGAATTCTTGACTGGTCAGTACATGAGAGAACCTTGGTGTACTGCCAGGTTATCTTCAGAATCTTCCCAAGTGTAACAGCAAGGACCCCAGCATATGCAGTGAGGCCTGCTGTATAGGTTCTTAGATCTACTTTTCTAAAAGGAAAGTAATGTTTGAGGGATCAACAATCTTTTTTACGCACATATATCATTCACTTAGTTCAGGGGAAAAAGTCAACATGCTGAACTTCCAGGAAAATTCAAACAGGGGGTCTTACTGACTGGAAGTGTTTGTTTGGCCAGATGAGAACTCTGGGAAGCCGCTTAAGGAGTCCCCTGGCTTTGAAAAATCAGATGTCAATGTTTCTCTCTCTGGTAACTATAGTCAGACAGTTGGGGTCCAACTGTCTTGAATTCAGCCAGAGGTAGCCATGTCTGCTGACTTTTAATTTGTCTGTATTTTCTTTGAAGTTCAGGGTGTTGACTAACCTGATCTAGGTAAATGATATATATGCTTGGTTAAAGGAAAGATACATGTGCTTGATTAAAGTGATTGTTAACTCCTCAAAAGGTACTTTTCCTTTTATGAATGAAGATCTAAGAACCTGTAATAGCAGTTCCCCCAGTGTATGTTGGAGTGCTTATTGACACATCCACAAATGCAACTCCATGTCATAGTCTGACCAATATGACCAAATTTTCAGCCACCTCATGTTTCTACTATGGATAGCTAGAATGATATTTTAAAAATGCCTATGGGTCTTGTCTAAGGTACACACACCTATGTACACACACACACACACACACACACACGTATATATAGTCATAGAAATGTTTGTTTTTTTCCACAGTTTAAAAAAGAATAAAAAAATATTTTACAAAGAAAAAAAAGAAAATATAAGCAAATATTACAAACAGAAAGACCAACAGACAGGATTTCCAACTATCTGACCATAGATAATAAATAGTTACCAGAGAGAGAAGCACTAACATCTGGGTTTTCAAAGCTGGGGGACTCCTTTCATCTGGCACATCAACCTTCTTCCAAAAAATAAGCACCAAAGTAAAACCTCACCTCAAAGTATATATACACTTTTCAGAGTTGGAGGGCATGACCTTTTTGATTCAGTGTCTCATTAGAAGTTAACAAAAGGTATCTGAAGCCCATTAATGGGGGGAGAGCTTTAACTCTCCTCCCACCCCACCATTAACTTTATATTAACATTATACCAAGACAGTTCAAATAAAAGCTGGCATGGTGCTGGTAGAGAGTTCAGGTTTCACAAGAATACAATAATGAAGTCAGGACAAGATCTTGATAGACCTCCACTTTGGTATGTAGCCTAATACCTGTTTTCTCTCATATAACTTTTTTTTTCAGAGCCTCCCAAATAATGAGTTAACTCTGTCTATGTGTGTGTTAACCTTATCATTTATGTGAACATCCCTTGAAAGTATACTGCAAAGGTGAGTATACTTATTACATCATTCAAAATCGCTCCAATTGCTGCAGTCAGTGGTTCCACATGTGGATGGTGTAGTTTTGGCTGATGGAAAACCTCTACTTTCTTTGTGATAATGGTCAGGCCAAAATTAGCACAAGTGACAGAGAATTGATGCATACTCTTGAATTTCAGCTTAAGAGGCTACACTGATTGCAGTCATCTGCAAACAAAAAGTCATGCACCAATTCTACCTTTACTTATGTCTTGACTTGTAACTTTTTCAAGTGAAATAATTTACCATCAGTATAGTAGCTGACCTTGATGTCATTTTCATTTTCCTTGAAAGCTTTTGACAATGTTGCTGCATCATATTAAAAATCACAGGAACAAGCACAACCTTGCTTCACTCCATTGTCTCCACTGGTGACTGGGCAAGGGTGAAAGCATCCTTCTTTATCCAGAACCCATATAAGCATGCAGTCATGGAACTGGTTTACATTATTGATGGAGTCCTATGGTGACCAAATTTTCCCATGTTCTTCCACAAGCCCTCAGGATAACAGTACCAAAGGCTTTGGTCAGATCCATGAATATTGTGTACAAACTTCTGTTCAGCTCTTGGCATTTATCTTGGACGTGTCAGTCTGCAAACACCATGCTGTCCATTCCTTGACCCTTTCTGAAGTCACACTGTTTGTCAGGTAAATGACTATTTTCCTGGTGAAGGATCAGTCAATTAAGAACTCTGTCAAGAATTCTGCTGGCAATGATTAAGAGAGAAACTCCACTATGATTGTTATAGGACAACTTATTTTTCCCTTATAGATATTGATAATGGAAGACAATCTCATCTTGCCATATAACCTAGAATATTTCTGTTATTTTTTGTTTGAGTGGTGGATCACTTGCTTTATAGAACTCTGCTGAAATTGAATCAGTGCCAGGAACTTTGCCACATGACAGGAACTTAGTGGCATTTAAAAACCTCTTCTTCAGTTAGAAGTCTGGCTAGAGAGGGATAGGCTTCTACCTGAGCTATATAGTCAATGACTTGAGCATAGTTTGATGATGGTCTGTTGAGAACAGTATGGAAATGTTCAGCCCATCTTTCTAGGATCATGTCCTCATCAAGTTCAGCATGGTTCCATCAGAGAAACAAAGATCTTCAGTTTGAAGGTAGCCTTCAGGGCATCGTAGAAGGGCTTTGGATTGTTACTAGCAATGTAAAACTGAATTTCATCTGCAGTAGTCTCCTAACTCTGCAATTAATTCAAGCAGACACATTTTCTGCTTTTAACATGATCTTACACTAGCTGTTTCCCTTATTGTGGCTATAGTCTTATCATTTGTACAATTAGTAGGTTAAACTAGATAATCTTTAAGGTCTCTTTCTTCTCTAAAAAATATGATACAATGATTCAATGTCAAGAATACAGGGCAAACTCTAAATGGGCACATAGATCCATAAAGCTTTATAAAGAGCAGTTTCCAGAAATATGGTGGTAACTGGATTACTGAAATGGAAGAGATGAAAACACAAAATAAAACAAAACTGAGATGCCAAGAACATTACCTATTTTGCCTTGGATAAATCTTTTGTAGAGCAATCTTATTAATCAATTTTTTTAGTTAGATGTTTTACAGATGTATTGATAGGAGTGCTGGAAAATTATTAACAACCAGCTCTTCCAGGAAAAAGTACAACACATTTTTTTTAAGTTTAATCTGAATTGTTAACATTTTTCTATCCCTTCCCTAAATCTAGAAATTAGCAAAACAATAGCTCAAACCCTGATTTGTAGAGTGTGTCAATTTCTGATATGTAAACATTCATATTGAATATTTAGTGCTCAGTTTTGTCATCTAGTCTGACCTTTCTCCATTAGGTCTCCTTTATCTATACAGAGTTGGGCTCATAGGGAGACACATTCTGAACTTAAGACCTTAGAAATCATCTAGTACAATCATTTCATTTTACAAATGAGGAATTGATACCTAGAAAGGTTGAAGTGTTTTGCCCCAGGTAGCAAATTTAACAAATATAGATTTATATTCATAAAAAAGCAAATTGTGCAAAAGAAACAAATATGACTTTCTACAATGTCTACTAATTATGCAATGTATATTAAAATAAAGCATTCACAATGTGGCACAGATATGGATTATGCATTTCACTTGATTTGTATGAATAATTGTTTTATGACCCAGATGTATGGAGAGCTGATTGCAAATCAACCTAATAATAATGTTTTTATGCTTTTTGTGTTTTTTAAAAAGGTGTAAAAAAACAATTCAGTGCATTAATAAGAAGCTGGTTATGCAAGGAAAATAGTAGATATTGTCAACTTTTTTCCACCCTGAATTCTTCAGAAAATCAATGATCATTGTTGATGGAAGAAAAGAGAAACAGGGAAAATTGACTTTAAATATTCAAGGAGTCATCATTGTTGGCTATGCATACTAATTCCTACCTTTGCCTGTAGGCGTATATTCCTTCCCTTGCTCTTATCCACATCTAGTTTCTGTAGGCAGTCATCAGTGGCACTCATGACAAGAACATGGGAATATAAGGCACATTAGAACAATCATCCAGAATAAGATTTTTTAAAGGCATTTAAAAATCATTTATTAGAATCAAGATATCTCTAAAGTGGCATTAAGCAGTTGAGACATTTAAATTTGTTTTTAAAGACAAAGAAAAAGGATATTGAAATAAATCAAGAGTAACTAGCTCTTTGTTTCCATGTGAAAATTAAGCACAAAAATGTAAAAGTAGTTTAGGACTACTTGTAGTGAATTCTGTGATTGAAATTAAATGGAAGCCAGATAGTATTTCAGAAAAAAATTTGTTAGATACATACATATATATATATATATATGTATATATATGAAAATGATAAAATATAAGAAGATGTGAGATATGGGGCCGAATAATTACTAGAAATTAGTAAGAATTCAGTAGTAATTAGTAGGAGAAAGATCTGTGAGTTTGTGGATTATAAACTTAATGTAAGTCCACAGCGCTATTGTTAGCCAATAAAGTCTAATTAATTTTAGGGTGCATTAAGAAGATATGGTTCAGCATTTAGGATGAAGGAGGCACAGTACCACTGCATTCTGCTTTGATCATCCTACATCTACAGTATTGGTTTGTTTTTTTGTTTGTTTCTTTGTTTCTTTTTTTTCCCTGAGGATCACATAGTTAGGAAATCATTGGTAAGTAGGACTCCATCCGGAGGAGTACAGCTAAGATAATCTTAGAACCATGGGATAATACATTTAATAAGGGTTAGCATTTATATAGTTTTCAGATTTCCAAAACACTTTAAAAATCATCCTTGCTACTTATTTGTGGGAGATAGGTCCTATTAATTGTCCTCATTTTACAGACAAGATAATTGAGGCAGACTATAAGTGTTTTGCCTAGTGTAACACACCTTATAAGTATCTGAGTTCATATTTGAACTCAGAGCTTCCTTATCCTATGTTCAGAAATCTATCTATCCACTGTGCCATGCAACTTATTCAGAGCTGGAAGAGACCCTGAAGGTTATCTGGTTCAATCTCCCTCTCCTAAACTCCCATGAGGGTAAGAAGCACAGTAGAAAGAAAGATATAATACCAGAAGATCATCCCTTCAGGTTGGAAAGTGTCCCATATGCTACTGGGGAAGAGCAGAGGACAATGATAATCTGTTCCAATACTAATCAAGTGGATGAGTCAAAACCAAAAGAAAGTTCAAACATAGATGAATCTGGTGATGAAAGAAAAGCCTGATGCTGTAAAGATCAATATTGCACAGGGAGCTGAAATGTAATATCTATGAATGAAGGCAAGCTGGATGTGGTCAAACAAGAGATGGAAAAAAGAAACAGCAAGATCTTAGGTGTCAGTGAACTTACATAGATGGGAAAGGATGAATTGTATTTGGGTGATTCTTACATATACTACTGTGATCAAGAATCCCATTGAAGAGATTGAGTAGGCCTCACAGTCAATAAAAAAAATGAGGAAAATAGTACTGAGAAACAAATCTAAGATACCATGTTATACCTATCAGATTGGTTAACATGCATTGCTGTCATTTTTCTTCCCAATTTTTCCTCCACCTCTCTTACTTGATTTTCAAAATCCTTTTTGAGATCTTCCATGGCCTGAGACTATTGCACATTTATTTTGGAGGTTTGGGATGTAGAAGACTTGACTTTTATGGCTTCCTCTGATAGTATGCTTTGTTCTTCCTCATCCAAAAGAACGGAAGAAAACACCTGTTCACCAAGAAAGTAATCTTCTATAGTCATTTTTCCCTCCCTTTTTGGACATTTTCCCAGTCAGTTACCTGAATTTTGAGTCCTTTGTCTAGCAGAGGGTATACTTTAGGGACCTATAGGCTCTCAATTCCTCCAAGGTGGCACAATCAAGGGAGAGGAGTTTACTTCTCTCCTATCCTGCCCTCTGGTCTGGGAGCAACCACAAGCTTTTCTTCCCAGGATCTGGGAGTAGAATCCCCTCTTCAAAACCACCTCCAGGTACACCACGCCAGGGCTCCTCCTCACCCCAGGACTGCCACTCAGGGATGAGATCCAGATCAGCTGGTGGATTACTCCAGGGTCTTTAGGTGGAGGACTCCAAAAGGGGATGCTACTACAGTGACTTCCCCTGCCCTGTGCTGAGGGCTAGGGCCGGACCCTGCACCCTTCTCACCCAAGTGAAAGAGCTTCCTTACTGACCTTTGAAGCTGTCTTTGAAGCTGCTGCCCATGATTCCACACCCGGAAGCCCACTCTGGTCCTGTCCCTGCTGTGTCATGCTCTGCTCTGAGCCTGGTGTAATAGACCTTTCCTGTCAGTCTTCCAGACTGTTTTGGGCCGGAAATCTCCTTCACTCGGTTGTTTGGGAACTTCTGCTGCTCTAGAATTTGTTTAGAGTCATTTTTAGAGGTATTTAATGGACTTGGGAGGTAGAGCTATAGAAGGTCTTTCCTTCTACCTCACCATCTTGACTCCTCTCCTGAGATTGGCTAACATGGTAAAATAGGAAAATGATAAATGTTGGAGAAACTGTGTGAAAATCAGAACACCATTGCATTGTTGGTGAAGTTGTGAATAGATCCAATCATTCTGGAGAGTAATTTGGAACTATACTCAAAAGGTTATAAAAATTTGGATATCCTTTGATCCAGAAATGCCACTACTAGGTCTATATCTCAAAGATATCATAAATATTGTAAAGGAAACCATATATATACATATATATATATATATATATATATATATATATATATATATATATATATATATATATATAAATATTTATAGCAGCTTTTTATGCGGTGGCCAAAAATTGGAAGTTGAGGGGATGCCCATTAATTGGGGAATGACTGAACAAGTTGTGATATACTAATGTAATGCTATATTATTGTTCCATAAGAAACAATAATAGGCAGATTTCATAAAAACCTGAAAAAATTTACATGAACCGATGCTGAGTGAAGTGAACTGCACTGGGAGAACATTGCACACAATAATAGTAACATTGTGTGATGACTGACTTTGATAGACTTAGCTCTTCTCAACAATGCAGTCATCTAAGACAATTCCAAAAGATTCATAATGGAAAATGCTATCCACATCCAGAGAAAGAACTATAGAGTGTGAATGGAGATTTAAGCATACTATTTACTCATTTTTATGATTTTTTCTCTTTTCTCTCTCACTACATGATTAATGTGAAAATATGTTTAATATGATTTTACATATATAGCCTATATCAATTCATTAGTTGGCATGCCATCTATGCTTCTAAAATCTACCCCTGATCTCAACAGAGCAGTAAACAAGTCTCTCCTTGTCAATTTTTTTCTGATTTTGAATCTACTGACTATTTACTCTTCTCTCTCTAGTAATTTCATCTTTTTCCCAGTCTCCTACATCACCCAACTGTGAAATCTTGTCCAGCAACTCTGAAAGAGGGTACCCTATTGCTGCAACTATTAGCATCAAAATCAAGTGCTTTTAAGTGAGAAGAGCCATCTTCACTGTCATATTCATATGGCAAACTGCAAAGGGAGTATCATAGTATGCATCTGCATTTCTGATCATTTTAGAAGTCTTCATTACCTCCACTTTTAACTTTCTTATACAGTACCTAAGTGAATACCAGGGTCTCTCTCCACTAGGCCACATAGAATCAGTAGGATACTGCCTACTGCAGCCTTCTTCAGCCTCCTTGTATATTGTAATCTCTAAAAGTTTTCTGTACAGAAGGATTCTAATACCACTAAAGTTCAGACAATTGACAGAATCTATAGTTATTCCTCCAGCTAAATCATCATTGATTCTCACCATCCAAGGTATTAATGATTCTTTCATCCTTTGGGTGAATTTACTCAAAATTTCTGTGATCTTCTGCTGAGTAAAATTCTCAATTACTTCCCTGAACATTGAGTCATCTCCTTGGTTCTCCTGTTTCCACCACCCTATTGGGTGTGCTTCTGACTGAGAAACTTCTTCCTCTAAAATTATTTCACTTCCTTTGTCACTGTGGCAGCTAGGCTGGATTTGTACAAATGTCAGATGTACATTTATTTAGTTAGCCTTCAGTTTCTTTGGAGCTAAGTGAACAGCCTTTCCTTCCACCTGATACCCACCCAGACTGCTCTTGTACTCTTTTTCCATCTGAATTTTTTCCTTTAGCAGCTCATCTCTGTTTCTACACATAATACAGTAAACAGTTAGTAAAACCCAGTCTCTTCTACATATCCATGCCAACTCCTTCCCTGATCTTATTGATATTCCTTGCAAACACCTTTACAAATATCCAGGTTACCTCTCCTGTAACCTCATTTCCCAGTTTTCACAGGGAGCTTTTAAGCCCACTTTTTCGCTAGTGAGGGATATGTTAAATCTTCCCATCCTGAAACATTAGTGTCTTCCTCTAAATCATTTCTATCTCCAAATAGAGACTTTTTACTTTGGGATCCTGTCTGTGATACCAAATATATTGTCAAGGCAATATCCACAGCACTGTGATGACTATGAATATGCCAGCATAGTTCTCAATTACAAAATATAAAAGACTCTCCATATAGAAAGCAAAAGAAAACCATTTATTTGAACACCAGAAAACCAAATCCCAGAACCAGAAAGCAAAATCCATCATAGTGACCAAGAAGTTAATAAACATGATCACAGCAGAGGGCAAAGCCATTCTCAAACCTCCCCTCCCTCAGCCAGGGCCTTTTCACTATCAACTGTCAAAATGTGTCAGTTGGGCATGTGTCAGTTGGCCTGTGTTCTATCCCCTCCGACCTGGCCCCACTCATTCACTTTCTCCTGGTTTTGCTCCACCCTTCATGTTCTGCCTCTTCAGCAAGCTCCTTCTGCTACATGTGGCTTAGGCTTCCGGGTGATTTAAGCAGATCACATGGGCCTATTAATTAATGAGAAAGATCTTTCCATTTAAATTGCAATTACAAATGATTGGATCAGTTAGTTCACAGTTCCACTCACAGTATATTTGTGTCCTGATTTTTCTACATCTTCTCCAATATTTGTCATTTGTCCCTTCTATCATCTTAGCCAATCTGATAGGTTGTGAGATATCCCAAAGTTGTTTAAATTTTCATTTCTCTAATCAATAATGATGTAGAGGATTTTTCATATGACTATCTATAGCTTGGGGTTTTTTCATCCAAAAACTGCCTATACATAAACTTTGACCAACTATTATTGGGAAATGATTCATATTCTTTTTTTTAAAAAGTTCTCTATCTGAGATAAAAGACTGTTATTCAAGAAATGACCAATAAAATTTCCCCCCTACTTTCTTCCTAATTTTGGCTACATTGGTTGAATTTATACAGAATTTTAATTTAATGTATTCAAAATTTAACAATTTTATATTTTACAATATTATCTCTTATTTATCCATAAATTATTCTCCTATCCATAAGTCTGATAGGTATATCCATTTCATAGATTGAGTGCGTGGAGAATTGAGGTTTGCAATATTCTATAGGAAGCTGAAAGAGCAGTAACAACAACAAAAATATTTCAAAGCAAAAGAAGAGCAAGAATCAAAATGACTGTATGATGAGGTTTTACAAATAGTTGAGAAAAAAAAAAGGAAAAGAAAGGAAAGGGAAAATATGGCAAACTGAATGCAGAATTCCAGGGAATATTAAGGAGAGATAGAAAAGCTTTCTTAAATGAGCAATGCAAAGAAATAGAAGAAAATAAGATAAATATATGGACAAGAGATTTACTCAAGAAAATTAGAGATATGCATCATGAGCATGTGAAGGGTTAATGTAAAAGAAAGATCTTCCCTGTACATTTATAGATCAATGTGACTACATGTTCCCCTTTTCTCCCTGGAACAGGGGTCATGTTCCCAGGTGTAAAGGTACACACAGGTATTTTGCATTATCAATCTTACTCTTTTACACTCTGGCCCAGTTCACGGTTGTGAAACATATAGTTCTGAATCACATAGAGACTTGATGCAGAGCCATTCAGGTGCTGGGCTATGTGGGTTTTCATGCTTTTGGGTGCTGAACTAATTTAGTACTGAGTCTTTGAAAACCATATATACTCAGGGAGATTGCTATTGCCTTGATTTTGGTGTTCCCCTGTTCTGGTGAGGTGTGTAAATATTTCTGTTACGCTGCTAAGTTTTGTCTTTCTATATTTCTGTAATGATGTTTTATCTTATCCTAGTGTGCAGAATACATGTTGTGCTGTTTTAGTTTTGAGTGAAGAGTGCTTATTATACTATGCAATTTGATTCTTAATTTTATATATATATATATATATATACATATATATATATATGTATATATATATATATATATATATATATATATATATATATATATACATATTCACAGCAGCTGTTCATATCACATTGGCAATGCAGCATGATAAATAATAAACATGGTAGGAAGTCAACAGAAATAGAAGGAATCAAGATGTGGCAAGAATATATAAAACTATAAAACAAAAGTCTTAATATCATCAATAACCATGATGGTGTGGTTATTGATTTAGGATCAGGTAAATTGGAGAATGAAGTAAAATGGACCTTAGGAAGCATTGATAATAACAAGGCTAGCAGAGGTGACAGAATTCCAGTGGAGCTATTTAAAATCCTAAAAGATGATGCTATTATAGCACTATTAAAGCCTGGAAAAATTAGCAATGACTATTGAATTGGAAAACATCAGTATATAGCCTAATCCTAAAGAAATGTAATTACGGGGGGGTCGAGCCAAGATGGCAGAGTAGAAAGACTCACATTTGCTAGCTCCGAATCCACAGCCCACAGATTTCCTGTGAAAAGAACTCCTGACAAATTCTGGAACAGTGGAAGCCACGCAGCAACACAGTGAAGGAGATTTCCGTTGTAGAGAGCCCTGAAAAACCGACCACAAAGGTACCCCAGACGGGAGCGGAGTCCTGTCCTGCAGAGTCCTCCCCTACCCCTACCCCAGCCGCGGAGCTCTGCCTGGCCACGCAGCACTGAGAGGAGCGAGCAGAGCCCAGCAGGCGTCAGGGACCTGAATCTCCAGCAGGGAGCAGGGTATCTCCGGGACTTGGACCCCTGGGAAGCGGCCGCTGCGGCAGAGGGTGAGGCAGCTCCGCCAGAGGCAGAGGCAGCTCAGCCAGAGACTCCCAGAGCAGGCTGGAGCTCCACCCCAGCACCACTACAAAGGATATCTGTATAAACCCCCTGAGGGAACTGAGGCTGAGAGGCGGCCCTGCCCCCACCTGAGAACCAGCAGATAAGCCCCCATTGAAGAGCAGTCAAGCCTGTTGCCAAAAGCCCTGAGGCTGGGGAGCAGCATTTGAATCTCAGACCCCAAGCACTAGCTGACAGATCTAGGCCAGGGGGTGGAGAGGACTCTCAGAAACCAAGTAACTGGCTGGGAAAATGCCCAGAAAAGGGAAAAAAA
>CM053769.1:146676199-146692752 GCA_028658325.1 Potorous gilbertii
ACAAATGGGGAGAAAATTTTGGAACCCCAAATCTTGTGAAAATGAATGTAAAAAGTTAAATAAATTTATTTAAAAAATAAAAAAATTAAAAAAAAATTAAAAAAAGATATGTAATTACAAAGAATGTTTCATTGTACTCATTTCATGTTAGTAAAATTATATTTAAGACTCTGTAAGCTAGGCTACAGTAATATGTGACCTGAGAATTATCAGAGATTCAGGCTAGTTTTTGAAGAGGCAGAAGAAATGGAGACCAAATTGCGACAATTTGTAGCATTATTGAGAAAGTAAGGGAATTCCAGAAAAAAAATCTACTTCTGTTTATTGACTACACTAAAGCATTTGACTACATGGATTCCAAAAAAATGTGACAAGTCTTCAAAGAGATGGAAGCACCAAATCATCTTCCTTGTCTCCTGACAAACTGTATGCAGGCCAAGAAGCAACAGATAGAACTGAACATGGAACAACTGATTGGATTAAGATTGAAAAAGGAATGGAACAAGGCTGTATATTATCACTAAATTTATATAATTTTTATGTATACTACATAACGCAAAATTCAAGACTGGATGATTCAAAGGGTGGAATAAAGGTTGCCAGGAGAAATATCAACCAGTCTTAGATATTCAGACTTTACCACTCTGATGGCAGAAAGTGAAGAATTAAGAAGTCTCTTGATAAGGGTGAAAGAGGAGAATATAAATGCTAGCTTGAAACAACATAAAAAACAAAAGAGACAACAACAAAATCCTAATAACTTGTCAATTTATCCCATCACTTTCTGGCAAATAGGGGAGAGGAAATGGAAGTAGTGTTAGATTTTATATGCTTGGGCTCAAAGTTTGCTGCGTATCTGAACAGGAGCCATGATATTAAAAGATATTTGTGCTTTGGAAGGAAAGATATGACAAATCTGAGAAACACACTAAAAAACAGAAAGATCACCTTGCTGACAAAGGTCCATATAGTCAAAAATAAGTTTTATTTTTTCCAGTAGTGATGTGGCTGTGAGAGTTTGACTATGAGGAAAGATGAGTGCTGCAGAATCAGAGTTTTTGAACTGTGGTACTGGAGAAGATTTTGGGGAGTCCCTTGGACAGCAACAAAATCAAATCAGTCAATACTTAAAGATATTAATTCAGACTATTCATTGGAGAATAAATAGTAAAGCTTAAATACTTTGGCCATATAATGAGAATATGAGACTGATTAAAAATCTAAATTCACCCACTAAACAAGTAGAGTTCATGAAAGAATAATGAGTGATGATGACATGTCTTGAAATGAATATAATAAATTTACTTCTATTGCGTGAAAACAATTTTCAAAACTTGATTAGGACAAATCAATATTATTTACTTTGATCTAGTGTGGTTGTTCAGTGATTCATTCACATCTAGTCCTTCATGACCCCATGGACCATAGCACACCAGCTTCTGTCCTTCACAAACTCCTGAAGTCTGTCAAGCTCATATTCACTGCTTTCATGATACTATCCATTTCAACTTCTGCCATTCCTTACTCCTTTTGCCCTACTCTTTTTGTCTTTTTACTTGTAGAAAAAATACAGCAAAGTGTACCTTACAGGTGTATTTATGTAACTTCATATGCTCTGGGGCAAATTGAACAGAAAAAGGAAATTTTTAGGTATTTTGCATATTGAAATCTTTTAAAAAATGATCCATTTTAATTCAATTTGACTGTTTTCCTAAAAGTGTGCCTTGAACAAACTTCAGCAAAGCTAAAGAGAAGGAAAAACAAAATGACAGAGACACTGACGTGAAACGGGATGTGCTTTTTCAGTTGAAAACATTTAAGACATCAACAAATTTAATTACTATGTTAAATGCTGGGCTTACAAAGAGATGCAAAAATGGTCCCTGCCCTCAAGGATCCCACATTATAAAGATGAAAAATGGAAAAAAAATGTAAATCATGTATGTGGAAAACGTATGTACCAGATAAATATGTATGTGTGTATACACATATATCTTGTATATATCTGTGTGTATATATGCACACATATACCTGTGTATATATATATATGTGTATATGTACATATATATGTACACACATACATATATGTATACACATATACATATGCCTATACCTAGCTATGGTTTTATATATATATGTATGTATGTATACATATGTGTGTATATATATATATATATATATATATACATTTATTTATTTATCTCACCTGTCTATCTCTCAATATGTATATAGAAAATCAGAGGCAAGCTGGAAGGGTTGTCACTAGTATTGAGAGGGTGAGGAAAGGTCTCTTACAGAAGGCAGGGTTTGAGCTGAGATTTCAAGGAAGCCAGGTGAGCCAGGTGGTAGAGATGAAGAGGGAGTGCATTGCTAACAATAAAGACTTCCAGTGGAAAGAAATGAATTTGGGATATAGAATCTTCAATTTCCAGGAATGACAAAAAAGCCTTTGAAAGTTTCTGATACTTAAATAGTTCAACCAAATATGAGGAAGCCAGTGAGACAAAGAACCTACCTTTATGGCACAGATGTACCACTGCCTTGGTCCCTAGTCATTCATTTGCATAATACCACAGTAAGCTTTTGGGAAGAGTAACTCACTAAACTGGGACTGATCTTTGTAACTCAAAGAAGAGTCCCTAGCAGAGGGAATTGATCTTGCCTTGTCCAGTAGCTGAATGAACTGTTCTGCCTAGCTCAGCAGCAACCTAGTGTTCCAGCAGCTGAGAAGACTTTCTGGTACAGCAAAATAGTGGCCAAGCCCAATGAAGAGCTAATTCATCAGCAGAGCAAACTGCTTCAACCAGCCAAAGAGCAGATCCATTCATCAAGCAGAGACACTGTATTCTCCAAGGAACAAACTTATCTGAGTTGCCAATCCAGCTGAGACACTGCCCCTCGAGGACCCAGCCATCTCAGAAATGGAAAGACTGACTCTTAAGTCCAACAGTCAACCTCTACCTCCATAGAACCTCCTCAAGAAAGGAAAGATATTAAAGCCTTGTAGTTTTTGAGTTTAAATTGCCTTGGACACCTCTGTTCCCATTTTCCTGTCTACTCTCCCCACTTCCTATTCCCCCTTTCTCACTTTGGACTCTCCAGTGTATAGCTTGGAAAGTGTGCCCCTGGTTTTGGGGGAAATGACTTTTGACTACTATTTTTCCTATGTTTAAGTTAATGTCTTTGCTAAAGAATAAATTTTAAGGGGAGTTCCCTATTGAAGTTTCAACACAATATTCATATCGCCTACAGCAGCCGTGGATATGCTGGCATAATTCTAAATCATGATGTACAACAGACTCTCCACATTGAAGGCAGAACTAAAACATTAATTCAGATACCAGAAAGCCAAATTCATCACAGTTACAAAGAAATCTACACACAATAAAAATGCAGAGGACAGTATCATCCCCAAATATTCCCTCTGTTAGGTTTCCCACAAACCAGCTCCCTTAAACAAAATTACAAACAAGCTCTCTCACTCAAGTTAACCAGCTGCCTGTTTTCCTGCATCCTTCGCAGTTTGGACTAGTCTCTAACTTATTACCTTTCAGTTCTGCTCTCACTCCACCCCTTCCTGTTGCACCTGTTCAGTAAGCTCCTCCCACCACAGGCTCCATATGACTCAGATTTCCATGTGACCCAGTCAGGTCACATGAGTATATTAATGGATAAGAAAGATCTTCCCATTAAGAAGCAAAACTACATTAACACTAAGCAAAAATACATTATCAGTACACCTATTCACAGACTGTCTTTTTAATTAAATTTAAACAATTAAAAAAACTGTTTTTGTGGCATTTAAAAAGGTTGAACACTTAACTTCTGAGTAATTTAATGATTTTATTAATAATGCCAGCATTTTAATGAAAGAATGGTCATTTGGCCATTTCTCTCAGACCAGACACAATCATAATGGCAGACTCATGCCTTATATGCCCTTTTGGAAGAGACATGTTCCCCAGGGTAGCAACCAATTCTGATTTGTTAACAATAAAAGAGAGAATTAATATTACAATGAAACGATTCAA
The DNA here is from genome assembly GCA_028658325.1 of Potorous gilbertii. Lineage (NCBI taxonomy): Eukaryota > Metazoa > Chordata > Mammalia > Diprotodontia > Potoroidae > Potorous > Potorous gilbertii. The sequence continues at coordinate 146,680,231 of CM053769.1, forward strand.
CCTGGACTTTGATTATACCATTTGCTTCTAAGGTATACAGTAACAATGAAGTCAGCACAATGGCTCTGTAGGCCTTATTTGGTAGTCAGTCTAACATCTCTTCCCTCCCACCCTTTCTTTAGATGCTCCCAAACACTGAGCTAGCTCTGCAAATTTGTGCATCAATCTCATTATCAGTGTGTACATATCTAGAAAGTATACTGCCACTGTAAACAAACTTAATGCCATGAAATTGAATTGCTTCCATTTGAATGTTTTAGGAAAATTCTGAAGATCACCTGGCAGGATAAGATACCACTCACTGAGGTACTTTCTTGAACTAAACTCTCTACTACAGAGTCCAATTACGATGACTGGCCATGTTGTTCCAACGTCAAATGTACGCTTGCCTAAATGACTTTTCTAGAGAACTCACAGAGGCCAAGTGCTTACATGGTAGTCAGAAGAAATGACACAAGGAAACTCTCAAGATTTTTCTAACTTTGGAATTGATTATGTGACATGGGAGACACTGCCACAGGACTACATAGTACCCTCATCAGGGAAGGTGCTACTCTCTATGACCAAAGCAAAATTGAAGGACCTCAAAAGAAATGTGAGGTGTGCAAATTTAGAGCTTCTACTTGTGAAATACTTTGCACCCCCCCCCAATCATTAGAGAAAGGCATAAAACCTGAACTGGTCAATCAGAAGAAAGATATTTTTAGCCTACTTTGAGGTTAATGTACCATGATGCTTTACATGCTCTGGTGAAACAAACATGTTTTGCTTTGCTGAGTGAACCCAAAATGCCCTTTCCTATGTCAGCAAATACAAGGCCAGATGAACCTGATCAGAAACATTCATCTCTTTATTACTAAAAAGGATGAGGTACCTTGAACCAGACACTATCTTGAGTAATGAAACTTTTCTTATGTTTTCTGATATTATATTATGTCATGTTAATATAAAAGAAGCACAAAATCCTGGATCTATAATTTCAATTGACACCTTGACAGTCTCTTATTATATTTGAAACCTATCCTATTAAGAAATGTCTTTCTCATGTTATGGTTAACAAACATGGAGACTATAATTTTGGTTGACATAGGCATTCTGAGTTAGGATTGCTGTAAGTGGGTAAAAGGTCTCTTTCAGTTTGTTTACCTCTGAGTTCAAAACTTTTTTCTGACTATCATGCATAGTTCTCTGGCTTAATGAGAAAAATAAGCACTTTATAGCACATGTACAACCTGATTCTGTTCGTTTCTTGTTCAGACTTTGGTAAGATGGAATCTCTTTCTGTTTGTTCTTTGGACAAACTTTCAGTTAAGGGGGAATCTGATTTTGTTTGTTTCTTTCGAACAAACATTTGGTAAGGCATTCTCAGCTCATGTTGATCTGATCAGCCCCAGTAAGATGCATTGTAAGGATTCTAATAATGATGTCAAGGACAACAGACAACAAACCATCAATACTCCTAAGGTAGCCCCAGTCTTGGGCAATATATTCAAAGAATTTATCCTCACCCCAACTTGAGTAGAACACCATAACTGCCCTACCTTGGTCGGGTCTGTAAAGAGGAGAAGGTTGCCTCAACTGTCAGAGACGAGGGTCTTGAAAGAAGGATAATCGAAAAGGGGGGAATCTGAATCTCCTCCAAATCACTAGTTATTAGTAATAATATCTCATTTCCTATTGCTATCTTTTATTTTTATGTCATATTCATTGCTGAATATATCCTCCTCCCCGCCTACCCTGAAAGTGACTTTTTATGACAAAGAAAAAAAAATAAATAGAAAAAAAGTAGTTCAGTAAAACCAACAAGCACATCATCTGAATTGCTATATATGTAATTCTCCATACCCATAGTCCACTGCCTATGTAAAGAAGGGAGAAAAGTTTATTTTCTCAGGCCTCAGGTTGATCATTGTAATTACACAGCATTCAATATATTAATATATCAAACTATGTCACTATTTATTATTCGATGGGTTGTTTTTTAAAAATCTCACATACATTTCAAAATATATTCGTTTCCCTCTGTCCAGCAATTCACCTCTTGTAACAAATAAGCAAAAAATTAAAACAAAGCAATTGAGTAATACCAATTAATGTTATATGATATTTGAAATTGTGTAAGATATCCTCAGGCATTATCACTTATCTGTGAAATGAAGGTAGAGAGGTATATTTTTTTTCAGCTTTTCTCTCAGGACAAACTGGTCAGTACTCAATTTTGTTTTGTTGTCCTTTCTGAGATACCCCCAATACAATTATAAAAAAGCAGAATGTGAGCGTTATTCACCACCTTTCCAAGTTTATTGATTCATGGAGATTCTTAGCATTTTTTGAAGATTACTTATTGATTTATCTTAATTATTAAATAGACTAGAAATTCCCATTCCTACGCAGTGATTATTGCCACCCACCCTCCTTGCCAGGTGGATTCATCCAGTTTTTATTCAGCAAGCATTTGCTTAGAGGTTGTTGTCTGCGTAACAGTATATGCTAACACTAACTTTCTTATGTAGTACTTTGAGGTTCATGAAATGCTTTTCCTTCCTTCCCATGAGGATAGTAGTAAAAGTGTTGAATTCACCTTATAGATGAGAAAACTGCGTAAAGAGATTGACTGAACTGTGTGGAGTCTTACAGTTATGAAATGTCAGAAGTAGGATTCAAATTCAGGTTTTCTGACTCCAGGGGCAGTAGTCACTGTACTATAAAACACTGCTTTTTATTTTGACTAGTTCTAGCAATTCAACTCAACAAGCATTTTTAAGGCACCTACCATGTGGAAAGGGGTGTCTAGGTGGTGCAGTGGATAGAGCAGCAGGCCTGACATTAGGAAGACTCATCTTCGTGAATCTGGTCTCAAACACTTACTAGCTGTGTGACCCTGGGTAAGTCACTTAACTCTGTTTGCCTCAGTTCCCCATCTGTAATATGAGATGCAGAAAGAAATGGCAAACCACTTGACTATATCTGCTAAGAAAGTCTCAAAAGGGATCATAAAGAGTTGGACATAACTGAAAATAATTGAATGAGAACCTCTTATAGAAATCTAGGTGTTGAGGATGCAAAGACAAAAAGGAAAGAGCTCCTCCCTTTGAGGAATTTACATTCTACCAAAATAATATATATAAAAGTAAGTAAATGTCAGATTATTTGAGGAGGCAAAAAGCACTGATAACATAGCAAATAAAGGAAATCTTAACAGAGGAGACAGTGACTAATTTAATCATTGAAATATTCTGAAAGAGAAAGACAACAGTGCATTAGAGGGGATGATATGCAAACACATCGAATCAAGAAATGGAACAGTGAGTTTGGAGAAGTCCAAATGGCTTGAACATGGAGTGTTTGAAGACAAATTAGTTTCTGATTTTTTAAACTATGTAATACTGCCTTTCAGAATAGTCTAATCAGTTGTTTGTTGGATTGTTTTTGTTTTGGTTCTTGCTCTGCTTTTCTCTAGAATAAATTTTCCAAATTAAAGGCATACTGTATCTAGATTATAGAGGGTTTTAAGTACCAGACTGAAGAATTTCTTTCTTATCTTATAGATAATTATGGTGTGACATGGTCAGATTTGAACATTAACATTATTTTGACAGCTGTATGCAGGAGAGATTGGAGAAGGAAAATCTAGAAGCAAGTAGGAGACAGTTATTCTTCTTGAGTTGTATACTAGTACCTCTCCTGAAGTTTCATAGCTTCTCCTGGGCACATGTGTGTGTACCTTCTCTGTGTCTCTTTATGTGGGATGTATGTCTACTCTGTGTTTATCTATATGAAACCCTACTGTAATTTGTGAAATTCTCACTCATCATAACAGACTTTCATTCAGATTCCCATCTATATGTATTTGAGTATACACTATTTCCCCTGGTAGACTATAGAGAGTAAGGATTGTCTCATTCTTTTTCTTTTTATCTGAAACATTGGCACAGAGTGGTCACTTAACGAGTGCATGTTGATTGATTGGTTGATTCTTATAAAACAACCTCTGGAAGATTTTGACAGTAAAAGTTTATGACATTCCACTACAGACTAAACTCCTGTGATGCTTTATCGAAGTATAGAGATGTTCAGAGATAATGGTTAAAGTAAAGGTAGGAGGTATTATTCTCTCTCTTCAATTTCTGGCTAATCCTAGTGGTATTCTCAGTTTGATAATGATATGAGCCAGTGTTTAAGTCAACTGTACATGTCTTATCTTTCTCAATCATGAAAGACAAGACAAAACAACCTCATCTTCCAAGAGTATTCAAGAGACCTGTGATATCAGAGGTTATGTCAGCAGAGTACAATCTTTGTTAGATCAGACTAAGTTGAGAAAGATTAGAGAACAAGCTTATTAATAACTGTCATTCAAGACTAGTCTAGTTAATGTCAGAATAGCTCATTACCAGAAGATTGTTCAACAAACGCATGTATTTAGCCACAATTAACTAATGAAGTCTACCTACTATATCATGGAAGGATTCCATTCCTCACTACCTAGCATCAGTGGTCAGTGGAGGCTCCTATGGTAAAGAAAGGTGAATTCTATGCAATAGAGCAATTCATCCAACAAGTAGGCATTAAGCATTTCCAAAGTCCAAGCCACTAAGCTAGGTGCTGGAATTGACCTCAAGTCTAGTCTGACACTAAAAATGAACATATGAAGCTATAGAAAATAATTTTTCAAAAACTTCTGAAACACCAGGACCAAGATATTATGAAATTATTTCTCTTAAGAGGTTTCAAGACCAACACAGACCCTGATCTTTCCTGGATATTACAGGTTCAGTCTTGGAGGGAGGGTATCGAAATTCAGTGACCTTGGATGGCCTAAATTCTATCATCATCACTCCTAGCCGCACTATCTAAGGCCCCTATGTTTCCCGACCTGCAATTTACTGGGTGTAATCTGGCTCTATTTTTCACATCAGAGCCTCAAGTAATTGAGCTTCAGGCTATAAAAATGCAATAAACTAAATAAATAACTAAGCAAAAGAGAGTTTAATTTTCAGCAAACCTAATATGATTTACTTGGCCATGTGTATTCATTTTCTAGATCATGAGGGCAATTACTGTGGGCATGGGCTTCTGGTTTTCTTTCAGTGTGCACTTGGAACCCACATTAGCATTAATGAAAGTTGCAGCTCTGTATTGAGGGAAGAAGAAAACCCAGTTTGTACTTTCAGGTTTGTTACTTTTTAACCGCAATTATGCTTTAGAGGCAGTGTTGCTTTAAGAACCACCTATTTAATTTTCTTAGACTTTGAAAACCTTTCAATAGAGTAATTGCCTGACATAGAACACCTAGGAGGTGAATTTAAATGAAAAGTATTTTCCAAGTAGCAAAGAGAAATTAAATGCTTGATTAGAAGGTCTGTGTCACTAATGCTGCTTCATTGTAGAAATTCTTAAATAGCAAGTCTGCACTCTCCTCTCACAGTCTGGATTCATTCACCTGTGTTTCTTTGCTGTATTATTCTATGGGTTAAGTTGACTTACTTTGGAGGGTATTTTTAAGCTCTTCATATAATTTCTCTCCATAATGTCCACAGGAAATGTGGAACCATAATATGCAATTACCCTCAGGTGGTGTAGTGGATAGAGCAAGAAAGAACTGAGTTTGAATCTTTCCTCAAGCAGTTACTTTATTAGCTGTGTGACCCTGGACAAGTCATTTAAACTCTCTGTGCTTTAGTTTCCAAATATATTAAATGAGAATCCTAACAATAACTAGTGCTTTGGGGCTTACAAAGCTCTATACACATGCTATCTCATTTTGATCTTCCCAAAACTTCTGGGAGGTACTCATAAAGAAATCAAGGCTAGGAAAGATTAAATTATTAGTTTATTGTGACATAGCTAGGAAATGCATGAACTTAGGTCTTCACTCCAAGTCTGTCAGGCTACTCACTATACTACCTATCTGTATAATAATAGCACCTACTCACAGGATTGTTATGTTTCCCCTGAGATGATATATGTAAAATGCTTTACAAACTTTAAAGTTCAATATGAATTCTATGGCTGCTACTACTACTACTACTACTACTACTACTACCACCACCACCACCACCACCACCACCACCACCACCACCACCACCACTACTACTACTACTATTTTCCATTATTATCACTACAAGAGGTCCAAGTATGCCCCTGGGAGTATAAAAACTAGTTCACGGGATAAAGATTACACATTAAGTCTAAATAGGTGATTGGTGTTTGTAGACAAGCAAAATTTAAAAAAAAACTGTTACTCTTATATAACACTATATGGCACTGCTCCCAAATTTCCAGGTGAACTCAAATTTTGGGTCCTCCAAGGGTAACTTCTAGTTTTAGAATTTATGAGTGATCCTAAGTAACTACTCCTTATACCACAGTTCATTTGCAATCTAGCAATAGGCTTAATTATCTTTCATCAAAGATGATTACTAAGATGATATCAGAATAGTTGGTACAAATATTTTCCCCCAAAGCCTAAGCTATACTCATCCACAAATACACATGGCATTTATGGAAAGAGTAGACTCTTAAATTGAGGTATATGTGTAGGATACATGTGGCCAAGAGTAACCCTTGATTCCTATCATTAAGGCCATGGAAGTCTTTTCTCCCTTTGTAGATTCTTCATCACATAATTCTTTTTGGGCATAGTGTCTGTGGCATGGTTGGTGGAGGTAGGTAGGAAAGTTGATTTCCTTTTCCTTCTTTTCAAGAAAAAATCCCTCTCAGAGGACTGTTTCTTCAACTTCTGGCTCCGAGTCTAGAACTGACAAATTCTGAACTCTTTTACTGCCTCTGTGGTCAATTCCCACAATTATTTGCTGTTTTTATATACCTCTGTATCATTGCTTTGCTATTCTGCTACAGAAGCCATGTAGGTAATATTTCTCTTCTTACAAGGAGCACCACTTTTCAGGAATGTTGCTTTTCACTAAAAAGACAGATCTGCAAATTCCTAAACTTGAGGCAAGCCCTAACCTCCAAGGTAGCATGTATTGAGGAAATTTTCATTCTCTGTCTCCAAAGCCAAATTTTAAGATTATCAAAAATTTCAGTTATCCACAAGATAACTTCTAAGCATTGAATGAAGAAATCCCTTTCTCTGGCAACACCTCCAGATTTTGTCATTTCATTATCTAGGAAATTAGACAAAAAAGAAAAAACTTTCTACATGAAATTTGGCTGCAGAAACTTCCCCACCCCACCCTTACCCTCCAAGATTTAGTGGGTATCTACATCTACTTTTGCCATATACTTCTATAGGAATTATATCAATTACTATTTCTAGGACTTGGAAAGTCCTTTCTTCATGATGTCTTAGGTTCCATCCATCTTTATATTACAGGATGCTTTTACAGAGAAGAGTGAAAATATATTCATCAGATGTTAGATCAATGCCTCACCCCCATGCTCCCCAAAAAACCCCAACTCTTTCTGACAAGATTGAATAACAAATTTTGGCTAACCATCTCTCTAAAAATGCTTTTTTTATTTTTTAGGAAGGGGATATATACACACTCCATTAAAGCCCAAGACAGTAACTGGGAACTTTATTGATTTTGTTGCTTAATGGTGGCATTTTCCAACAGTTAACAAACACTAAAATAAATCTCTTTCAGCTTACACGCTCACTCAGAGTAATCAAAAATAGTAAATCTATAATGCTATTTTAGCAAAAGGGTCCTGCTGAAAATTGGTCCTGTCCAAAGCATCCCTTTTAACCAAGACTTAAAGCTAAGAACCCATTCTCAGTGCTGCATTACTTTCTCAGGTTTTTCCTCTCTACAAAGAGTGTGTGTGTTTGGGGGAAGGGGAGGAGGGGATGTTAAAAATCACTCAGTTAACCAAAGTTTAATTGTTCTCAGCTGAGGTTTGGCTTTAGTAGCCATATGCATGTCTGATGACTTAGATGTCACTTCCTCATGTAGTTTTGCAGTGAGAAAGGATACATACATACATACATACATATATATGTATATATATATATATACATATATATGAAAAATTCACAGAAATACAGCAATGTTTACTTAAACTGATAAGTAAAGTAAGCTAAAAGGGCAGCTTGATGGCACAGTGGATAGAGCACCAGGGCTGGAGACAAGAAGACCTGAATTCAAATCTGGCCTCAGATACTTACAAGTTACTTAACCCTGTTTTCCTCAGTTTCCTCATTTACAAATGATCCAGAGAAGGAAATGGCAAACCATTGCAGTATCTTTGCCAAGAAAACACCAAACGGTGTCATGAAGAGTTAACATGACTGAAATGGCTAAACAACAACACTTGTGTGACCATGAGCAAGTTGCTTAATTGTCCATTTTGTCATCTATAAAATGGGAATAATTCTCATTGCACTTATTTATAATGAAAGCTTATAGGGAAATGTGAACTATTGAGTACTTTATGACCATTACATGATATATAATAATAGCTAGCATTTGGATAGCTCTTCACAGTTTGTGAAGCAATGGGTATATTATCTCAGACACTTCCTAGCTGTGTGAACCTGATCTAGTCACTTAACCTCTGTTGCCTCAGTTTTCTCCTATAAATGGGGATAATCATAGCCCCTTTCTTTCAGAGCTGTGTGACCAAATGTGATAATTGCAAAGTATTTAGCCCAGTGTCTGATCCTAAGTATGTTAGCCATTATTATTAACACTAATTACAATCTCATTTGACTTTCACAACAGGTGTTTACAATAGATGTTATTATAAGCTCATTTTACAGATGTGGAAATTGAAACTGAGATGGGTTAAGTGACTTACTCAGGATCATATAGCTAGTAAGTATCTGAGACAGGAATCAAACTCAGCTCTTCTTGACTTCAAGTTCTGCGCACTGGGCCATCAGCTGCTTATGTAAATGCAAATTTTTAATATTATGGTTCCAGACCCTTACCATCTTGGCTATCATCATTTTGATACATTCCAGGTTATGATGTCATCTCCTAAAAAGTTTCCATTGGCTTGTGTAATATAGGGAAAAAATTAACACAGTGCCAAGATTTTTAAATTTTAGTCTATTTGGCATTCTTAAGCTACATATATATATATATATATATATATATATATACATACATACATGCATATATGCACACATATATTTTCAATAAGTAATCAAAGAAAAAAGTGAAGAATTTCATGAAAATATAGCCACAGGAAGGCAGAATCCATCTTCTCCAACATTTTATTATGCTGATATTGAGCAGATTACCATTTTATTAACCATTTTATCAAGCTAAGAAAATCAGGGCTGTTGGGGTTATATTAAAAAGATATGTTACTTGCTGTTATGTGCATGTTAGGTGGAGTATGTTGGTATAGGGTGGGGTAGTAGGACTCTAGTTTTATCATGTAAGATATATTCCTTATTGAAGATCTGTACTGTAAGCTCAATATGTCAGTAGTCAATGATGGTAGTTAGAAGTGTAAGTTTCAGAATCTGAATGGGTCTGAAGCAACAGCTATGCTTGAAGAGGAAGCTAGGTCAAAACCAGGGGCATCACCAAGTCTAGAGGCAAAGTACATGTTTCAGGGATCAAGGATTCAGTAGATGGTATACCATAAGGTTTAAACTAAACAGAGAAGGCTCCAATTTGCCACACTTTCCACTCTATTAATACATGTGAGTTTTAAAGTCAGGCTGTGCACAGCAGTTTTCTTCTCTCAAACTTCTATTGAACTCCCTTCAGTTGAAGATCTCCTGTTACCCTCATTAATTTCTTGAGCAATTATGCAACCTATGCTCTGGTGAGCAGTGAAGACAAGGGCTGTATCTTGTTTGATCTTTGTCCCTAATCAAGTGCCTAGTCCTGTGTTCTGACCATAGTAATCTTTTTTGGTTGAAGTTATAGTGGAAATAAAACCTAGCAGGCAGCTTTTTAAAAATTACAAACTGGATAAGAAGGTTTCAATATGGAAAGGAGATTTTGTTTTTTAAAAAGAGAGTAATAGATCAAAATTCAACCCCTTTTTAGTATTATCTCAATATGAAATTTTGAATTTTGAGTTGACTTAAAATGAAATATAGAATCATAAGGTCACAGAACCTCAGAGGTGAAAGAGACCTTGGAGATCATCTAAGTACAAACAAGAAGCCTCATGAACAATATCCACAATATACAGTTGTACAGTCTCTACCTAGACTTCCAGTGAAAATGTAGCCCAGCACCAGGAGCTGTCCATTCCCTTCTAAGGCAATTCAGGCCTTAAGAAGACTTTTTTTTCTTCAATCAGGACAAAATTCACCACTCTACAATTATAATTCTTTGCTTCTAATGAACAAGCGTTTTTTATTATGTCTAATCTTTCTTTTGTAGAGAGATCAGAAAGAAGCCTAGCTGTGATTTGTTGCTGGCAGTAAGTAGGTCATGTCACCAGCCTTTTCATTTTTCACTAAGTATCCCAGAATTTTCATGTAATAGAGTTGCATAACAGAAAGTAGTTGAACATAATTTCCTCATCAGTATTGGGAAACCAGTCTGGGTTGTGATTAAGACCACTAGCTCTGGAGTCAAAGTATCTGGATGCAAATTCTGCTTTAATGCTTATGCAACCCAGACCCAAAATCCGTTGGTATGGGTCTCCTTCCCTATTAATCCAGATGACTATCCTGCCCTGCATGGGTGGAGGAAAGAGTTGGTGAGAAGTCAGAAAGCTTAAACTTTTGCCAGTCAACTTCAAGTCCTCTTTGGGGGATTTATCAAGCTTCAAGTTCCCCTTTGGGACTCTTCAGGGTCAGTGGCCCTTTCAGGGATCTCCAAGTGAAACTTTGGGAGAATATGAGAGGTGTGAGTGGGCTCCATCATATCCTTATTTTCAGCATGTTACTCTAGGCGCTTTGCAGAGTTTCTGTTTGGATAAAACCTAAGACTCTCTCTTGGTTGAGCTGAGTTATCCTGCTCCCAGTAAGAAAGCTCCTTCACTGTGTATTATTTGGTATATATTTTTCTATGTATATCTTCTCTAATTTATGTTTTGCTATTATTTGGATAAATAGGTTTCTTTGCTGTTTGTTATGTGAGTTAATTGTAGAATTGGCATTAGGTGGGGGAAGGGATCAAGACTTAGGTAGAAAGTTGGGGTCCTACTTTCTCTACAAAATGCCAAACTGATCAAAACAGTTTAAATCTGATCCTATCCTCTATGCTTATAATCTTTAAGGGAATGGGCTGATATACTTCTAATCTGTTACCCCTCTCTCTGAGCAAAACAGAATGGTGATCTCTGGGCCTATGTCTTGCTTCCCCTCCTGGAAGGAATGGAAGACTCCCTTGGAGTAGGATGGGAGAGAAAGAAGCTAGAGATGCCTATGTTGCCTCCCTTTGAAGCACTCTCAATAATAGGTATTCCATAACATGTGGGATTATCTACAAATGTGGGCCCCACACATTGCTCTCTTTCAATGTGAGGAGAGACTTAATAACCACAGCATTCCCAATGGAAGTTGGGCCGAGCATATTGTGTCCTCAAGGATAACAAGAGAGTTGAAAGTCCATTAGGGGAAAGAAGCAGCATACAATGAGGCACAGTGGAGAGCAGCACCCAGTAGGAAGCAAAGTTAACCACTTTATAGCACCCAAAGATATCAAAAGCTGTGAAACATTAGAGGCATGACTTGATCCTTTATAAATGTGCCTAGGAAACAATTTATATTTATAATATAATTTATAAATGATTACTGGAAATAGTATTTCTTCCTGGTGTGTGCATGTGTGTGTGTGAGCTCAAAGTTATGTACAAAAATATTACACTATTTTTATTATGCTATTTCTTTTAATGACTTTTCTTTGAATTGTGACTTCTGACTTTTTAATTTCTTTAACAAGTCTTTATATTACATAATTATAAGTCTCTTCATTATCCTTGTCACCTTTCTCTGGGCATCTTGTTTATCACTTTCATTGATAAAAATGGATCCTTAAAGTGAATATAGTACTTGTTGGGTAGTCTGATTAGGGTAGAGTATGGAAGAGCTATCATATTTCTTGTTCTAGATGCTATGAATGCATTAATTCATTGAAATCCAATGAACATTTATTACATGTCTATTATGTTCTAGGAACTAAGATGGGTGGTAATGGTAAAAAGACAAAATCAAGACTGGACCTGTCCTCAAGAAACTTATATTCTATTAGGAGGAAGATGCAGCATATATGAAGACAAGTAAATACAAACTACATACAAAGTAAATTGATAGTGGAGAGACTTAATAACTGGTGGAGTAGGGGGAGTGAGGGGAATCGGTTTCTGTGCATTTTGTACTGACCCTTGAATGGACTAACATATTCCAAGAAGGAAGGAAAGAAGGAAAGCAGGAAGGCAGGAAGGAAGGAAGGAAGGGGAGGAGAGAAGGGAGAGGAGGAAAAATAAAACAAAGAATGAAGGGGGAAAGAGAAGAAGGAAATGAGGGAGGGAGAGAAACAACCATTTATTAAGCTCTTTCTTTGTGCCAGGCATTGTTCTAAGTTCTGGGGATACAAATATAAGCAAAGAGAAAGATCATGTGGCCACACCACAGTA
>CM053769.1:146693252-146719632 GCA_028658325.1 Potorous gilbertii
TACTGTGGTGTGGCCACATGATCTTTCTCTTTGCTTATATTTGTATCCCCAGAACTTAGAACAATGCCTGGCACAAAGAAAGAGCTTAATAAATGGTTGTTTCTCTCCCTCCCTCATTTCCTTCTTCTCTTTCCCCCTTCATTCTTTGTTTTATTTTTCCTCCTCTCCCTTCTCTCCTCCCCTTCCTTCCTTCCTTCCTTCCTTCCTGCCTTCCTGCTTTCCTTCTTTCCTTCCTTCTTGGAATATGTTAGTCCATTCAAGGTCTTCTTGGCTGTGTATTTAAACATATAAACTACCTCTTGAATTTTGCTTTCATCTCTTTTGACCTTACTTTTGAACTGTGTGTTTATCCTTTGTTGCTAAAGAAGACCATACCATAAGAGAAATAATAACATGACTAGCACTTGACTTTGTTTTGAGTGAGGAAGGGCTGTGTAGGTCACCAGCCTCACTTGTCCTCCAGCGCCATCTGAATCCAGTGACCAGATATTCATCAGAATGACTGGAGATGACCCAGGATGAGGAAAATGGGGTTAAGTGACTTGCCCAAGGTCACACAGCCAGTGAGTGTCAAGTGTCTGAGGTGAAATTTGAACTCAGGTCCTCCTGACTCCTCACTGTTGCTCTGTCCACTGTACCACCTAGCTGCCCCAGGTTAGAACTATGCAAGAGTGATTAAATTGTTAGTTGTCTGCCACAGGAAGCACACCGGAGGAATTATGTTGCAAGTGAGTGAGTGGCAATGAGAAAAGAAAATATATGTAACAAATATAAAGCTGCAAACAAAATCTGTGCCCAACAACTGGACAGCAGCTAAATAAAACAACTATACTAATGGCATGGAATGTTAGTGAGCCATAAGGAATGATGAATATCATTCATAGGATTCATAGAAGTTAGAGGAGATGGGGGGAATAAAAAGTAGAGGACCTGAGTGAAAGAAAAGGCTCCATTTACCGCTGTTTGCAAAGACACCCCCAAGTTCCTGTTTGAAGTTTCTGCTATTTTAGCGCATATGATCTTCTTGAACTCTTTCCTAATTTCTTGTCTGATTAACATTGAACGTGGCCAGCTGGACACATTTTACTGTTTTAGTAAGAATTGGCATTTGCATTCTATGTAGATGTCCTTGTTCATGTTGTGTCCTATATTTCTAATGTTTTATTTTGACACATTTCTTCTCCCCCCACAACACACACACACACACACACACACACACACACACAAGATTGAGGGTAATCTTGTCACTTACCTCTTTTGTCATTTTCCAGTTGATAATAGAAAGGAAGAATCTGCCCTGTAATATGTATGTACCAACATTGCTCATTGAATTGGAGTCACATTTTGTTGCCTTCTGGTGTCATTTTTATTGACATGGTTTTACTCCCTGTGTATATACAGTTTTGACTATGCTTGTTTCACTTGGCATCATACCTTACTAATCCTACTTCCATGACCAAAGTGTAGCGTCTTATTGCTCCTCAATGAAACTATTATAATAACATAGTAACAAGCTTTCCCACTTTCAGCTTCACCACAAGATAAAATAATTTCCTGCCCTATGTATATACGCTGGATATATTTGCTGATGTCAGAACAAGACCCAGGGGCCTTCTCTGTTCTCCCAAATAGGAGATCTGAGTTCATATAGATTGAGGAAGATAGTATACAGTGCTTACTCGAAGTGGATCGGTTTCTCTCTCTAGGGAAATTTCTAAAAAAAACCATAAATATGATTCATGTCTAGGGTGTCCACAAAATCAGGCTTCCCTCCCACAAAGATGCTCAGTGAAAAAAATGCTTATTTGGATTGGATACTTTTAAAAAGTTTCCTCTGCTAGAGAAACTACATAAGATGCAACAAACTCATAGTATGCATGAAGAAATATTAACACATAAAACATTCAAATAATCTGTTAACTTCATTGTAGTCTTTCAAAAGTAAAGGGCTTTTGTGCAACTTCTGAAGGGGGTATTTGTCTTTTTTTTGCAAACAACTCAAACCATTGATAAGGTACAGATCTCCTTATTCTTTCCTTGTGTGGTTTTAGTCACAAAGTCACAATCTGATTTCTGGTGGTGGTCTTCTTATCCCCCTAGAAATGTGTTGTCAAAGAAATCTTGTCTCTCCTAGAGACTGATTATCTGGCTCAGATACTCATAATTGCCCACAAGGTAAAACAACCAAGGCTAGAAAAATCCATTTTCAAGATTGCTAGTTACTTACCTATGGTCAAAAAAGGAAACATAAAAGCAAGGGGAAAGCACACTGGAACTTGAGGTTACAGGGACTTTTAAGTCTCTCACCTTGGTACATTTCACATCTGCCATGTGATTCTTCCATTTCTGCCTCTGAACATGTATGTTTGGGGAGGTGGTAAAATGAGAAGAAATTTATTTTTTCTTCTACTTTGCTGAAATTCCAAGGGAAGGAAAATGGAGGGAAAAGAAGAGTCCTAAGTGAAGGATTTGAATTCCTTACAAGGTTCACTTTTATAGGGCACAGATGAGGATAGTTCCCAGGAAAAGGAACCTGCACTCTCCAGCACAGTTCTCATTTCTTATTCATCTTTGAGTCTATAAGGTAGTAATATGGAAATAATGACAAAACTGAAGTTCTATACATCAGATTCTTCCTGGAATCTTTTCTTCCTTCATCAATCTGAAGAAAGGTTGGATCTCTTTCAAAGCTAGAAGCCAAGGTAGTCCAAGAGATCACATCTCCTCTCCTCTCACTAAATCTGCCTGCCCCTCACACAGGAATGGGGCATTGAGAAATTAACAAGAGAGAGTCCCATGCACTTGACCTTTTAAGCAAAGAGTTGCAGAGAAAACAATTCTTAAATATTAGAGCAGTTCCAAGGTGGAATAGACTCTCTCTGGAGGTAGACACTTCCCACAGTTGATCATCAAGCAAAGGCAAGATAATTACTTCTTAGATGTGCAGCAGTGAGGAATCATTTGGGGAGAAGGGTTGAAATAAATAGACATTGTAGTGCCTTTATATTTTCATGTACTGTAATTCTATGATTTTGAGAAACCAAGAGTAGAAGTTGCAAAGAATCATATTTAGGCTCAAAATAAGGAAGAACCATTTCAATCGTTAGAACTGTTGAAAAGAACTGCCTTGGAAGCTAGTGAGGTCCCCATCTCTAGATGTGTTCAAAATGCAGCTGAATGATCACTTTTTGAGGAAGTTAGAGAATTTTTGTTCATTTACAGGTTAGATAGGCTTTTGAGGTTCTTTCTAAATTGGAGATTCTATCATCATTTTATGTATGGTTAAGCCAAACAAAGACTATTTCAAGATTTTCCTTTGTTACATTTTCTATTGAACCCTTGTATAATATGGGCAGTTTAGGGCTTATGTGCAAAATCCAATTTGATGGTGAAATGTAACTAAATTACACCCAGACAGAGAAGAATGAAGAAAAACAATTGATAGAGCAAAGTAGAGTTTGAAAATCAGTTCACAGAATAAATTCTAATGTGGTCAAACTACAAAGCAGCTTAACTAAGGACAAAAGCGTCCTTGTGCACAGAATACAGAATTGTGTCTTTATAAAAGTTGTACTTATGTTTCCTTTTTGGTTCCTTAAACTAATTATTATTTCTTATCATCAATTTATATGCACTAACATACCCTAATGAAGAGTGCAGGCACCAAATGTTTACTTGCTCAAAAACATTAAGTTGAAATAAATCATTAGATATGCTACACAGGCTGAATTCACACTGGATTGTGAGAGGGGGAACTGATCAGGGTTTAGTCAACAAATAAAACATTTTCCTATAGAAGTACACAGTATATTTTAATGTATATAATTTTCTATCTTATAAATGAATTTTATTAATTTTGAAATTTCTTTCACAAAGACATTTAAGCCAGAAAGAACTTTACAGTTCATCCCTTCATCTCATCACTTCATTTTGCTTTCTTAAATGCGAGTTTAATGCCAAGTTAAATGATTGCCTCTGTGTACCAATTATTAGCATTGAAGATGAAACTAAGCCACAGATTATACAAATGAATGGAACAAAAATAAAAGCATTTTATATAAATGAGGGCAGAAAGACAACATATTCTAGTCAAAGATAAATATAGATAAAGTCCCTCAAATTACCAGGTGTCAGACTAATCCAGAGAAGCATTTTATCTCAAATGCTATTATGCTTCAATAATTGGGCAAGTAACTTACCAACATCCAGAAAAGGTAACTTTTTCAGAGAAAAATAAAAACTTTCTAAGGTTTCAGGCTCAGAATTGTAGACTCTCAGAAATGGAAGAGAAATTAAAGATCATTTAGTTCAATTAGCAACTGATAAATTGTGCTCTTTTCAATAACCTGTAGCTGGAGACAGCTAGATGCACAGTGGATATAGTACTGGGCCTAAAGTCAGAAAAATTTGAGCTGAAATCTGGCCTCAGATACTGGCTGTGTGACCCTGGCAAATTACATAATCCTCTTTGCCACAGTTTTCTCATCTACAAAATGAGCTAGAGAAGAAAATGGTAATCCACTCCAATATCTTTTCCAAGGAAATCCCAAAAGGGGTCACGGTTGGATATGATTGAAAAATGACTAAACACCAACTTCTACCAGGAAGTCATCCAGCTTCCACTTGAAATCCTTGAATGAGAAAGAAACCTCCATCTACAGAGGTAGACTGTTCCATTTTTTGATAGCTGTCATTTTTAGAAGCCATCGTTTACACTTAACTCAATTATGCCTCTCTGCAACTTCCATATGTATCAACATAATGTGTGTAAAACAGTTTCCAAACCTCAACGTGTTATAGTAATTACCGTGCTGTTATGTGTCAGATCATATTATATCATGTTGTCAGGATCATATCATCATCACTATCTTCATCATCACTTTTCTCTTCCTGCCTTTACCCTCTAGTATTAAATATAGAACATATATTTTCTTCCCTTATGACCTGTAAAATATTTAAAGTTAGCTACTCTGTGTCTTCTCTTTGCCATGCTAAATATACTGAATCTCTTCAACTGATGCTTATGCTCTTGTTTTGCCACACTGCTTTACATTTTATGAAGGGCATTCCATTTTCACAATATTCTTCCTAAAAGGTAGTGTCTATAATGGAGTACAGGATATCAGGTATAGTGTGACCAGGGGGGAATAAGGAGGGATGCTAATCCTCAATTGTTTCCTATTCCTAAATTGAGGTAGCCTAAAATCTTGATAGCTTTTCTGGCTGCCTTGTTTCACTGCTGATTACTCATATCACTTCATAGACTTTAAAACTACCAGGACTTTTTCGAAAGAAACTGCTTTCTAGACACTCCTTACCTCACAATGTATTATGTAATTGGTATTTTAAATCCAAATTTGAGATTTTTCAGTTATCCCTATTGCACTTTGTCCCCTTGGTTTTGACTCATTGTCCTAGCTTATTAAGAACTTTTTGGAACTTTGGTTTTGTCATTGAATGTATTATTGATCCTACTTAGTTCTCCGTCATGCATAAATCCCATATAAATGTGTCATTTATACATTCATCCAAGTCATTTATTAACAAAATCAATAAACAAAGCAGAACAGAGTCAATGACAAACCACTAGAAACCACCCTCTAAATTGATATAAACCTATTACTGACTACTCTTTTTATATTACCATTCAATCAGTTCTGTATCCATTTACTTGTCCTAGCATCAAGTCCACATTTCTTGTCTCTTACAACAGGATAGAATGAAAGAGTTTTTCATATATTTTGCTGAAGACAAATTGAGATAGTGACCTGCCTCCTCATCCTGGAAAATCTCATCATAGTTCTATAAATTTTTTAGAGAAGATGCATAAATATGTTGAAAGCATATCTTTGGATTCTTTTTGCAAAGCTACCAGTGCATCTCATGGGCTATCATTCAGTGGTCATCCCTCCATCTTCCTACACAACCAGATCATTTCCTTTTCTATTCATGTTGCCTTTTCATCTTCTATGCCTTTTTTCTTCTGCAAACAAGTGATTGTTGGAATGTTTCACACTTTGCTATGTCCGACATGTCTCTTCATTGCTCTCAACTTTAATTAAAAGTTTATTAATGAAAAAATGTTTGAAGAAGAAGAAAAAACTTTATTTAATCTCTTCATATTTTAAAAACTGTCTTGATCAAGAAGTACTTGAACTTATAAAATAATGTGCTATAAATCATAATCAATAATTGCCATTTGCTTTATTAAATTCCTTTCAATTTTGAACTACATCTTATGGGATGATCCTTATGTTTTCATTTGGATTAAGATTAAATAAAAGTTGATCAAAGATTAATGGAATTTTAGAGTGATACTAAGCACCTTCTATTAAATATTCACCACGTATATAATGGAATATGTATGTATATGTATGTATACATATATGTGTGTGTATGTGTATATATGTATGTATGTGTGTACACACATACACATATATATGTATATATATATATATACATATATATATATACATATATATATGTATTATGCTCCTGAAGGTGTACAAAAACCAATAATGAATATAATATATGTGATGTGATGGTTTGTCTCCTACCTACTATTCCAAATTTCAATAAAAATATATTAAGTACCCACTACATTTCTTAAGCCAAAGACTATGTTCTATTCATTGAAAGCACAAAGATAAAATTAAAATAATCTTCATCCTCAAGAAGCTTATATTTTACTGGATGTGAGGGATAAAGAACATTGATGAACACAAGTGTAACAAGTATAATACAAGGTAATTTTTTAGGATGGGGAAATTAGGTAAGGCTTCATGGAGAGAGTGTCTCCTAAGTTAAATCTTGAAGTCAAAGATTTTGAAAGGTGGAGATGAAGAGAGAATATATACCAGTCATGGAACTAACTAATATGAATTCAAAAACATGAGGAATGAGGTGTCAAATATGGCCATCGATAGTCTGATTTGTCTGGAATCTGGAGTATTTATGGCAAGTAACATGAAAGAATGCTTGGCTTAGAGAATTGTATTTTATCCTAGAAGCAATGGATAATCAATAAAATTTTTTGTGGGGGAGATGAATGTGATTATACATATATATCTATATCTATATATATATATATATATATATATATATATATATATATATATATATATATTCTATAGGAAAGATTATTCACCTAACTTTCCAAATGATGAATTGGAGAAAGGAGAGACTGGAATCAAGGAAGGTGATTAGGAGGATATTACAGTAATCTAGATAAGGAATGATGAGGACCTAAATAAGGAGTTTTCCATATGACCTCCTTTTGCTTCTTTTTGTACTCTGTGTTTGGCACTCTAACTAGCATGTAACAGGTTCCTAATAAATGTTTGCTGAATGAAGGAGTGGAGAGAAGGGAAAAAAGTAAATGTCAGAGATATTATAAAAGTAGATTTAGCATGGAGGCTGAAGTAAAGAGAAGAATCGGTGATTCAAGAGGTTCTGAGTCTGTATGAGCATGAGCATGTTGATATTCTTAACAGAAATAGAGGCAATTTGAGGAGGAAATCAATTTATGAGGACATTCAATGAGGTAAGTTTTGGATTGTGGATTTTGAAATGCTGAGTAGGTATTTCAGGTAGATTTTCTTGGGGCACTTGTTAAAGCAGGATTATTTTTCAGGAGAGAGATTAGATTTGGACATGTCATGTACAGAAATACCATGCTTGATCTCATGGGAGAAGAGCTCATCCTGGGAGAGAGTATTTAGAAGACTAATGACCTAGGATAAAGTCTTTAGGTACCACCACTCCATCCACACAAACCCAAGCTTAGCAATGGGATAGGAAATATATCAATGAACCAGACCAGTAAATTGAGAAGGAATAGTAAAGCAGGTAAGAGGAAAATCAGTGTAATTCCTGGAAGCCAGAGTAGAATAGAGAGACAAAAGTTTGGCTAATCAAAGCTGGGCAGCAAAAATTCATTAAATGTTTATTGTGTTTCAGGAACTGTGCTAAGTATTAGGGACACAAAGAAAGGAAAAGATGTGAGAAATAAAAAAAGATGAGAAGTTAGAAAAGAACATCAGGTTTACACATTATGAAATTATTGATCACTTTAGAAGAAAGAGTTCTAATTGAGTGATACCTACTAATTCAAGACTGTACTAATCATCAAGAGCCTTCTAGGGTTCCTAAATATTTACACATTTTATTTCATCTTTCACTCCAACTAAATTTGCAGAAAGTATCTGATTTTCTGAGGATCAGGCATTGAAGTCTTTGAGGGTTACTTTACATGATTAAGTGTTTGGAGAAATGGATATATATGTATATGTATACAGTGTTTCTCCCTCTCCAGAAGACATTAAAAGGCATCCAAAGATTCTTTAATTTTACAATGGAGTGGAGTCTGAGCTTAGGCCATTGTTTTAATTTATTTTGCTGGTACCTCTGCATCTCTAGGTCCTTCAGAGATGGTTTTAATATTTGAAAGAATCATAAAATCACAGATCTATAGCTAGAAGAGACCTCAAAAATAATCTCATCTAATTCCTTCCTTTAATTGATGATGAAAGTGAGACAATGACTTGCCCAAGTTCACACAGATAGTAAGTCATCAGAAGTAGAATTTGAACCAAGGTTTTCAGACTCTGGAGCCATGGCTCCTTTCATAGTCCTTTCCATTCCCCTTATTTTATGGATGAGTAACCTATCAATTGAGGAGGACAAGTGACTTGTCCAGGGAAATAAAGTTGGTGGTAAAGTTGGCACACATATTCAAGTCTACTGACTTCTGGTCCAGTGACTTTCTATTAATCTTTATTGCAGTAGTCAGGGGCAGCTAGGTGGTGTAGCAGATAGAGCACCAGTGCAGGAGTCAGGAGGACCTGAGTTCAAATCTCACCTCAGGCACTTGACACTCACTAGCTGTGTGACCTTGGACAAGTCACTTAAGCCCAATTGCCTCATCCTGGGTCATCTCCAGTCATCCTGATGAATATCTGGTCACTGGATTGAGATGGCTCTGGAGGAGAAGTGAGGCTGATGAACTACACAGCCCTCCCTCACTCAAAACAAAATCAAGTGCAAGTCATGTCATTGTTTCTCTGAGGGCATGGTCTTCTTCAGCAACGAAGGAAAAACACACACATTGCATTAGTCATTGAATACAATTGTAAGAGGATATCATGTCTATATTTTGCATGTATATGCTCTCATGCTCATTGATAAAATATAAAATCTTTAAGGATAGTGACTTTCATATTTCTTCATATCACCAGTGCATACCACAGTAACTGGCACATAACAGTACCTAAAATAAATGCTCATTGATTTATTGATTCTAAAATAGGCTCATATTTCCCACTTTTTAAAGCTCCAAAATTCAAAGGTTTTTGTAGAATTTGTTATACCAAATATAAGCTATGATAAAAGTGTCAGAAAAAAAACAACAACTTATTGACCAGACCTTGCTTCTCTGGAGAGTAGAACCCAACTGCCTCAGGACCCAATTGTCCCATGTTCACTTTTGTCCATTTGCTTTAAACTTTGCATCAAATGTTTAGATTCTGAGTTTTTGCTAACATGTATTTAAACGTATTTCTCCATTCAGGCTATTAAGAATGTTCTTTTAAAAAACTGGGTGAATATGGATAAATCAATGCAAATAAAATGTCTAGCACAGTGTCTGGCACATTGTAATTACTATATAAATGTTATTATTACTGTTAATATTATCAATTATATGCCTAAATACTGAAATTCTTGTCTGCTTTCCCCATATGCCTCCTTATCTAGCAGTCCACTTGATTCCTGTTTAATCCCATCATCCTCTATAAGTGGTCACCCAATTCTATTTACTTTCTTCTGGTTTCCCAAATGGAGAATATGATAATATGGTTATCATGGCAAAAACTTCTAAATGATACCGAAAATAAATGTAACCAAGATTGGTTACATTGGTTACCTTGGTCCTCTTTGTTAAATTAATTATGTGAAAACTTCATGATTTTTCTGTTTCATTCAAATGCTCTTATTCATAAAAATAAGATTTAATTCAGAAAGTAATTCTTCATTTATCTTTGCCATTCAATACTAATTTGCCTCATAGGGGAAGTAGACTTTGACTAATTCATGTATTTGGTGATCACCTAAAGCATCCCTTCATTCCTGTCTGATTCACACAATCTATCCTAGACCTACCATATTTTTTTGTTTCCTGGGCTTTGGCTTGGCAAATCAGTTGAGGCTTCTCATTTTCTTCCTTTTAGGTACTTCCATTTAAGTTATGTTCTCTTACCATAAGGGCTGATTGCTTGGAAAAGATTATTTCAAAGACTTCCTCTCTTCCTCTTTGACCAGTTCTTGGTACTAATGATCAGGTTGGGTTAATTCCACTGTGATATATAGACATTTTCAATTTGAAAATTTTTCAACTTGAAAAACATCTTTGAATGTCATTATTTTAGGGCACATGCTTTCCAGATTTGAAGCAAAATGATTAGAACTGTGCTTAATCAATTCAACAAGTATGTATTAAGTACCTACTGTGCACTCATCACTATGCCAGCTGTTATAGAAAGTCCAATTCAATTTGACTTCTTTTAACAAGAATTTGTTTATCACCTGCTATATGCAAGGTACTGTGCTAAGTACTGGGACTACAAAGACAAAAATGTAAAATAATAGCTCTTATCAATAGAGTGCTTTAAGATTTTGCTGCTGTTGTTCAGTCATTTCAGTTGTGTCTGACTCTCCATGTCCCATTTTGGGGTATTTTGGTGAAGATACCAGTGTGGTTTGCATTTCTCTAACTCATTTTATAGCTAAATAAACTCAGGCAAACAGGATTAAGTGAGTGGCTCAGGTGTATATAGCTTTTGTCTGAGGCCAGATTTTAACTCAGGTTAATGATTCTTCCTCAATCCATTTCACCACCTTGTTGCCCTGTTTTAAGTATTTCAAAAATCTGTATAAATTCTATCTCGTTTTATCCTTATAACTACCGTGGGAGGTAGGTGCTATCATTCTGTGTATTTTACACATAAGGAAACTGTGGCAGATAGATTATATAATTTGCTCAGGGTCATGCAGATTGGAAGTATCTTAGTCTGGATTTGAACTCAGGTCTTTCTGTCTCCAGGTACAGTGTTCTATCTACAATGCCCCTGATCTACCTCATAAAATGTTCCTGCCCTCAAGAACTTCCATTTTACTTCACAAGGTTTTGAATGTGCACATTCTCTACTGTTAAGGAATTTGTATTCTACTCCATATGGGGGAAGACACGTAACCAACAAATATTTATTAAATCTTACTGCTCTCTATCTTCAAGAAGCTCACACATTCTAATGATGGAGACTAAATACATATAATTATGTACTTGCAAGGTATTTACATTGTAAATTATAGGTACTCTTAGGAAGCCACCTGGTGGAGACAAGGAGGTGGGGGAGTATTCCAGGAATGGGGAACACCCAGTTCAAATACAAAAGGTAGATACGTAGAGAATCATGTATGAAGAACATCAAGTAAGCAAGTGTAGCTGGATTATAAAGTGTCAAAAACAGTGATGCATAAAATCAGAAAGGTAGGAAGAGGACCTGGTGTGAAGGGATGCAAATGCCAAAAAAGGATTTTATATTTTATCCTAGATAGTATATAGAGCCATTGGAGTTTATGGAGTAGGAGGTGATATTGTCAGACCTGAGTTTTTGGAAAAGCACCTCTGCAGAAGAGTGGGGGCTACATGAGACTGGGGAGAGAATTTAGCCAGAGAGACTAATTAGAAGGTAGCTATGGTCTAAGTTAGAGGTGATAAGAGGAGATAAGGAGCTAATGCTGGCTGTGTGAGTAGAAAGAGAGGGCATCAATGAGAGATACGAATTTAGAAATTATGCTCTTTGGTGATAGATTGGATTTTTGGAATAAGAGTGAGTGAGAAGTCAAGCTGGACATTGAGGTCTGTGACTGGGATGAGATGGTTGTACCTTGGATAGCAATAGAAAAGTTGAAAAGAGGACAAGGTTTGAGGGAAGATAATGGGTTCTGTTTTGGACTTGTTGAGTTTGAGATGTTTACTGGATATGTAATTCATGATGTCTGAAAGGTAGTCTGTTATGTGGGACTGAAGCTTAGCAAAGAGTTTTGAGCTAGAAGTACAGATCTGGGAATCCTTTCAATAGAGATGAGAATTGCATGATGGGTGATAATGACATCACAAACCTGCTGAAGGAAAACTTCATGTTATGAAAGTACTTAAATTACTAAAGTTTGGGTTAAAGAAAATCTGAGTGGAGGAGCTGTCAAGGGTATTTTCAATAACGATGTTGACTTTGATTTCAAAATATGTTCTTTTAAACATGTTATCTCAAGGATACTTAGAGAAATAGAAATCATAAAAAGAGTGGGAGGCTTTTGTCTTTGGATCTGAAACATATGATTTATACAATATCAGGACCATAAGAATGCACAATCAATAGTCTCACAAAATAACCAGAAAACAAACTGAAGCACTGATAACATAAAGTTGGTGTGACAAGAGTTACCTCTCCATCTTTAGCTGTGGCTTGGTTTGAGCATGTGTAGGGCTATGAAAGTCAAAATGAACAGTAATAGAAGTGTAACATCTGGAAATGATGACAGTGCATTTAGAAAAAGAGGAGGGAGGAACACACCTGCCAGAGTCTGAAAAATGGGAAGAGATTTATGAAATGCAATACTCTAGGTCCTGGGGAAGAGTTGTACTCAGGTTATATATGGGTATATGTAGTCATGGAATACATATTTTTATATTAGTCATATTGTGAAAAAAACAGACTAAAAGAAAGAACATTTAAAATTTAGAAGCAAAAGAATGCTTCAATATGCATTCAGACTCCATCAATTTTTTCTCTGGAGGCAAATAACATTTTTCATCATGGGTCCTTAAAAATTGCCTTAGATTGTTGTATTAGGAAGAACGGCTGAGTCATTCACAATTAATCACTGTTCAACAGTGCAGGTACTGTATACAATGTTCTGTTTCTCCTTAGTTCACTTTGCATTAGTTCATGTAAGTCTTTCTAAGTCTCTGAAAGTTTCCTGGTCATCATTTCTTATAGCACAGTAGTATTCAATCACGGTTATATACCACAACTTGTTCAGCCATTTACTAGTTGATGGGGAATCTTCTCAATTTCCAATTCTTTATCATGACAAACATTGCTGCTAAAAATATCTTTATGGAAATAAGTCTTTTTCTTTCCATCCTTTCTTTCTTCCTTCCTTCCTTCCTTCCTTCCTTCCATTCTTTCTGTCTTTTCCTCTTTGGGATATGGACTTAGTTTGATTATGGGTCAATGGGTAGACACAGTTTCATAACTTTTGTCTCAAAGTTCCAAGCTGCTCTGTAGAATGGTTGCATCAATTCACAAAACCATGAACAGTGCCTTAGTGTCTCACTTTTCCCACATGCCCTCCCATATTTTTCATTTTCCTTTTCTGTCATATTAGCAAGTCTTATATATGTGATGTTGTCAGAGTTGTTTTAATTTGAATTTTGGTAATCAGCTGTGATTTAGAGGATTTTTTTCACATGAAGATAGATAGTTTTAATTTCTTCATCTGAATTTTGCCTATTCATTTCTTTTTGGCCAACTATCAATGGGAAAATGACTTGAATTCTTGTAAATCTGACTCATTTCTCTATACATTGGAGAAATGAGGCCTGTATCAGAGAAACTTGCTGCAAACTTGCCCCCCTCCAAGTTTTCTGCTTTCCTTCTAATCTTAGCTATGTTAGTTTTGTTTGTGTAAAACCTTTTCAATTTAATATAAGGAAAAATATCCATTTTATATCCAGTAATACTCTATCTCTTGTTTAGTCATACATTCTTACCTTATCCACAAATCTGACAAATTTGCTTGTGATATCACCCTTTATAGCTATATAATATACATGTTTTGACTCTTATACATTGTGAAATGTTGGTTTATGTTTAGTTTCTTTCAAACTGCTATCCAGTTTTCCCAAGAGTTTTTCTTAAATATTGAGTTCTTGTCCCAAAAGTTGGATCTTTGGGTTCATCAAACCTAAGTTTTTATGGTCATTACTACAATGTATTGTGTACCTAATTTATTCCACTGATCGACTGCTCTAGTTCTTAGTTAATTCCAGATTGTTCAAATGATTATTTTTTTAACACACTTTGAGATCTACTAATGTTAACATACCTTCCTTCACATTTTTTCATTTATTCCTTTGATATTCTTAACCTCTTTTTCATTCCAGAAGAATTTTTATTATTTTTTCTAGCTTGACAAAAATTAAATAGAATTGTCATTTTTATTATATTAAGTAACCCTATTAAGTGAGCAAGTAATATTTCTCCATCTGCTTAGGCCTGACTTTATTTGTGTGAAAACTGTTTTGTAGCTGAATTCATTTATTTCCTGGGTTTTTCTTGGTAGTATTTTATATTGCCTGCAGTTATTTTAAATGTAATTTTGCTTTCTATCTCTTGCTGCTGAACTTTGTTAATAATATATAGAAATTCTAGCTATTTAGATGGGTTTATTTTATGTCCTATAACTGCTAAAGTTATTAATTATTTCAACTAGTTTTTCAGTTGATTCTCTGGGATTCTACAAGTATTATTATTATATTATCTTCAAAGAGTGATAGTTTTATTTCCTAATTGCCTATTCCATTTCCTTCAATTACTGTTTCTTTTCTTCCCACTAAAGCTAGCATTTCTAGTACAATATTGAATGATAGTGATGATAAAGGGGATCTTTGCCTCACTCCTGATCTTACTGGGAAGGCTTATAGCTTATTCCCATTACAGATAATGCTTGTTGATGGTTTTATATAGAGACTACTTATCATTTAAAGGAAAGCTTAATTTATTCATATCCTTTCTATATTTGTAACCAGTTGTATTTTCTCAGAAGTGTTTTCTGCATCTATTAGATAATCATGTGATTTTTGCTGAATTTTTTTGTAATATTGAAAAAGCCCTGAATTCCTAGCAAGAATCCCACCTGGTCATATGATATATTTCTGTAATTTCCATGCTAGTATTTTATTTATTTTTAAAAATTACATTCTTTAAGAAAATTGATCTATAGTGTTCTTTCTCTTTTTTGGCTTTTTCTGATCTATATAACATAATATTTGCATTTTAAAAGGAATTTGACAGCATTCCTTTGCCTATATTTATGTAATATTAGAATTGTTATTTAAATGCTTGGTACAATTCACTTGTGAATCTATCTGGTTCTAAGGAATTTTGCTTAGTGAGTTTTTTAGTGGCTTATTAAATTTCTTTTTTCTAAGACAGGGTTATTTAAGTACTCTAGTTGCTCTTCTGTTAAACTGACCAATTTATATTTCTGTAAATATTAATCCATTTTATTTGTTAGATTTGTTGGTATATAATTTGGCAAAATAACTCCCAATAATTGCTTTAATTTTATATTCATTGATGGTGCAATCACTCTTTTTTACTTTTTATATTGGTAATTGTATTTCTTTCTAATCAAATTAATCAATTGTCTATTTTTTCATACGCCAGCTTCTTTTTTTCATTTATTAGTTCAATTTCTCTTTTTTTTTACTTCCAATTTTATTAATCTCTCTTTTGATGTTCAGGATGAACAATTTCATATTTAATTTGAGATTTTCAATTTGTTCTTTTTTTCATTTTTAATAGTTGCTCATGTAATTCATTGATCTGCCATTTCTTTATTTTACTGATGCAAGCATTTAGAAATCTAAATTTTCCTCTTAGTACTACTTTGGCTGCATCCCATAAATTGTGATATGTGTTCTCATTGTTATTCTCCTTAATGAAATTATTGATTGTTTCTATGGCTTGTTCTTTGGCCCAGTATTTTTTTAAGATTAGATCATTTAGTTTCCAATTAATTTTTAATCTATCTTCACCTGGCTCCTTCTTGAATGTAATTTACATTACAATCTATATTACATATGATTTGAAAATGATATTTCTGCTTTTTGTAATTTGGTTGTAAAAATTTTATGCCCTAATACATGGTCAATTTTTAAATAGTTTCCATGTACCACTGAGAAAAAGGTATATTCCATTCTATTTATATACAGTTTCCTCCAGAGATCTATGATGTCTAAGTTTTCAAATTTCTATTTATCTCCTTAACTTTTTTGTTTATTTTTTGCTTAGAGTCATCTAATTTTGAGAAGGGAAAGCTGAGATACCCCACTAGTATGGTTATACTTTCTGCTTCCTCCTATAACTCGTTTAATTTTCCTTTAAAAATTTGGATGCCAGGCCATTTGATGCATATATGTTTAGCATTCATATTACTTCACTGTCTATGACATTTTCAGTGGCATAAAGTTTCCATGCTTATTTCTTTTTATGTGATATGTTTTTGCTTTTGCTTTGTCTGAGATCATGATTACTACCTTTGCTTTTTTTTCACTTTAGATGAAGTATAATAAATTCTACTGTAGCCCCTTATTTTTATTTTGTGTGTTTTTCTTTGCTTTCAAGTGTGTTTCTTGTAAACAGTATATTGTAGAATTCTGTTTTTTAATCCAGTCTCCCATCTGCTTCCATTTTATGGGTGAGTTCATCCCATTCACATTCACAGTTAAGATTACTGCATATGTCCTTTCATCTCACTTTTTCCCCCAGTTTTCCTTCTCCCCCCCCCCCTCTCTCTCTCTCTCTCTCTCTCTCTCTGTTTACATGGTTCCTCTTCAAAAGTGTTATGCTTCTGATCACTACCTCTGTCAATCCTCCATCTCTTCTATCATCTTCTCCTTCTATTATCTTGCTCCTCTCCTACTTCCCTGTAGAGTATGATTGATTTCTATACCCAACTAAATTTGTATTTATTCCCTCTTTAAGCCAATTCCATTGAGAGTAATGTTCAAGTGTTGTCTGCTACCCACCCATTTTCCCTTCTTTTGTAAAATCTCTTTCATGTCTCTTTTATGCAAGAAAAATTACTCCATTCTACTTCCCTCTTCTGACTTCCTCCAGCACATCTTTTTTTCACACATTAGTTTTATTTTTTTATATCATCTCATAATACTCAACTCATATCAATCAATGCCCTCTGCCTATGTTTACACCTTCTAACTGCTCTAATGTTCTTAGGAGTTACATATATCAACCTGCCACATAGAAATGTATACACTTTAACCTCATTAAATCCCTTGTGATTTCACTTGCTGGTTTGCATTTCCATATTTTTCTCAAGTCTCATAATTGAAAGTCAAATTTTCTATTCAACTCTGGTCTTTTCATAAAGAAGACTTGAAAGTCCTTTATTTCATTAAATATCATCCTTCCACCCATGAAGGATTATATTACTGGGTAAGTGATTATATTTACTGGGTAAGTGATTCTTGATTGTAATGTTAGCTCCTTTGCCTTCCATTATGTTCTAAGTCCTCTGATCTTTCAATTTAGAAGCTGTTAAATCTTGTGTTATTGTGATTGTGGCTTCACAATATTTGAATTATTTTTTTCTGGCTGCTTGCAATATGTTCTCCTCACTCTGAAAAGTCTGAAAATTGGCTATAATATTCCTGGAAGTTTTCATTTTGGTATTGCTTTCAAGGGATGATCAGTGGATTCTTTCAAGTTCTACTTTACCCTCCCGTTCCTGGATATCAGGGCTGTTCTCCTTGAAAATTTTTGGATGATGCTATATAGGCTATATTTTTTTAATCTTGACTTTCAAATATTCCAATAATTCCTAATATGTCTCTTTCTGATCTATTCTCCAGATCAGTTGTTTTTCCAATGACGTTTCAGTATTTTCTTCTTTTTTTTTCTTCTTTTGATTTAGTTTTATTGGCTCTTAATGTTTTGTGCAGTCATTAGCTTCCATTTGTTCAATTTTAATTTTTAAGGAGTTATTTTCTTCAATAAACTTTTGTACTTTATTTTCCATGTGGCCAATTCTACTTTTTATAATGTTCTTCTCTTCAGTTGATTTTTGGGCCTCTTTTATTATTTGTAAAACTTTTTAAGGTGTTATTGTCTTCAGTATTTTTCCTGTGCCACTTTTAAGAAATTGTTGACTTTTATCCCATGATTTTCTTGCATCATTCTAATTTCTTTTCCTATCCTTATTATACCTCTCTTATTTTATATTTCATATCATTTTTTAGCTCTGAGTCCTGAGACCAATTCATATTTGTTCGAGACTTTTTATGTGGTTGCTTTGATTTCATTGTCTTCTCCTGAGTTTATATTTTAATTTTCCCTGTCACAATAGTAACTTTCTATTCTCATTTTCTTTTTTGGCTCTTTGATCATTTTTTTCATTCCATTTCCTCACTTGTAACTGTTTGGTAAAGTAGAATTTTTCTTCCAATGTGGAGGGGGCACTGTCCCCAGATTCAGGGTGTTGAGGTTATTGTGTGTGTGTGTGTGTGTGTGTGTGTGTGTGTGTGTCTGTGATACTGTTTTTAGAGCTCAATTTTGGAGTCTGTGAGTTTTCAGTTTTTCCAAGGTAGTATTATCTAAGGAGAGATGTTGTTGCTCTTTGTATAACATATTATTTGGATTGTGTGAAAAAACAAGCACTTTTTTATCCATCCTGGTACTATGACCATAGTCCCTGTTCTTGCTAGTGCTTCATCTTGCTCTGGGATTGTGATCTGGAAGAATATATGGCCAATGCAACAAAATTCTGCTCCCAGTACTACCAAAGGATCTTTTGGACACCTTCCAAGCAGGTGTCCAACTCCCTTAACAACTGAGGACTGAGAGCTTAAGAAGTTGCTGCTACTGATTCAGTCAGCCCCATGTTGTGCTGTTGGTTTGCCTTGCATCATCTCCTATGCTGGGCTGGACTGTGTTCTACTCTGACTCAAATGAGACATACTTTTTTGCCAATTTCCTAAGTTGCCTTGGCCTGGAAATTTTTTTCATCTTGTCCTTCTGTTTGTTTTGCCACTCCAGAATTAATTGTGAGGCATGATTTTAAAATTATTTATACCTGAATTTGAGATAGCACAGTCCAGTCCCTGTCTTTAGAACAATGATTTAATCTTTTTCAGTTTGGGATAGTGTTGCAAAAGGTTGAGGTTGAATGAAATCTATCATGTCAATAGATAAAGATACTCTCCTCAAAAATAAATTGCTAAATTTAGTGTTATGATGTTAATTATGTGAAGGTAGCTAGATGACACAGTGGATTGAGTGCCAAGTAAAGAGTCAGGAAGACCCATTTTCCTGAGTTCATATCTGGCTTCAGACACTTATCAGATATACAACCCTGGACAAGTCGTAACCCTGTTTGTCTCAGTTCCTTATCTGTAAAATGAGCTGCAGAAGGAAATGACAAACTATCCTATTGTCTTTGCCAGGAAAATTCCAAATGATGTCACAAAGAGTCAGACATAACTGAAAAACAACTTAACAAGAACCAATTATGTAGACCATACTCTAAAATGCTATGAAAATTTGTGGGACAAAGAGATCACTGAGGAATGGGATATCCATTGAAGTCAACATGGAAATCGGACTTGAACCACACCTTGAAATATCAGTAAACCTTGGATACAAAGGAAGGGAAAAGAAGGTGGATAGACAATTAGATGAAGGCATAGAGGAAAGAATAGACTTATGTTAACTTTATGATCAACCAAGTCTATCTAGGGAGGAAGTATGCTTTAAAGTTGTAGTTAAAAACCATGGTTCAATAAACAATGTTATGAGTGAACTGTCTGTCTATTCCCTAGACTTGAGTTTATCACTCAGCTATTCACCACTACCAGCAGTCAGATTTTTAGGTCAATCTCAATAAATATTGGTTCTTAGCAGGATGGAAAGACTATAAAACAGTCTCTGTTTTATAAAATTCAGTCTCTGAACTTGTTTTAAAAATATTTCAATAGCTATGTTTCAACATAATTTGCTTCTTTTGTAATCCTCTATATTTTATTTTATGTATTAAGCTATCATTCTGTAAAGAAGACCTTGTCATGGAAAAAGGTAAGAACCTCTGAAGTAAAATTGTAGTTAAAGATCAGTTGCAGCACCGTACAACTTTTGTAAATTTGTAATTGTTAACAATTTACATTGATTTTGAAATTTATATTTATCTTGTTTCCCTGATTTCTTGATTCGGATGTCTTCATTGGCCTCTGACTTGCAAATTTACACCTCTCTTGGATTTGTTCAACTTCCTTGGAAATGTCAAAATACCCAGTTTTCTTGGTTTGTATCCAACTTCTAATACAGCTTTAAAGGTATGGTCACGTTATAAAAGTCCTTAAAAGCTAAACCACAGAATTCTGAGAAGGCAAGTGACATACGAAAAGGGGTATTTTTAAAAGGCTAATCTGGTAGCAGTATTCAAAGATGAAATTGGCAATCTATTTCCCTATCAAAAGAGATTGGTTTGAGAGGAAGAAATTAAATTAGTTCTCGATATTTGAATGATAATAGCAATCTCAATCGATATTGATTGAATGGATGGGGCAGCCGGGTGGTGCAGTGGATAGAGCAGCAGCACAGGAGTCAGGAGAACTTGAGTTCAAATCTCACCTCAGACTCTTGACACTCACTAGTGGTGTGACCTTGGGCAAGTCGCTTAATCCCAATTTCCCCATTCTGGGTCATCTCTAGTCATCCTGGTCACCAGATTCAGACGGCTCTGGAGGAGAAGTGAGGCTGGTGACCTGCACAGCCCTCCCTCATTCAAAACATCGTCCAGGTCAAGTCACGTCACCATGTCTCTGATGGCCTGGTCTTCTTCAGCAATGAAAGATGAACACACACACACACACACACACACACGCACACACACACCACTGATTGAATGGATAAAATATACTTGGTAAGAAAGCGACAGAATCATAGAAATCTAACTTGTTCAGCTAAAACAACAGATATATTTAAAGAATAAGATATAATTCCCTAAGTGAAGCTATATAATAAGTAATAAAATGATAAATCATTGTTAATAGTTATTATTATATTATATATCATTATAATAATAATGAAACAACACAAACTCAGAAGAATTAAAATGGCAATTACTCCCAAGGGCAGTCGAAGGACATTTTGTGAGAATAATAGGATGCAGTAAATATTAATAATAGTGACTTGTAGGAGTGTAGGCACTCAAGGCTGTGTGTCCCCAGAACCTGGGTAACAGAAAACTATTCATAGTAACTCCATTTTTTGTATTACAATATTGATGACAACCATTCAAAAATGGACCATCATGAAAATTGTAGCTTACATGTCAACATATAGTTTTCTTAAAATGCAGAGGTAGAAAAATTGTATGAAGAATTGAGAAGACTCTCTAAATTAAATTAATACACTATACACTCAAACATTCAGTTATTTCAATCCAAAAATGGATTTAATTCATGGGATCATGGATAATAGATAAACTATAAGAGTGAAGCTCTATTATTCTCATAACATGAGGAATAAGTAAAAGAAGCCTGTTGAATGATGGATAGGTCACCTGTTTCAAACAGGGGAGAATAAGGAAAAGATGTACAGGTATCTGAACTGTAAGACTTCAGTTCCATATTCCAACTACATAATATCACAGATCCATTTGAGAATTCCTATGCTGTGCCTAACACAATGTCTGACCTATAATAGGTGATTAATAAATGCTTAGTGGTCTATTTTTAATTGAGAAGTTGTGTTAATGTGTTAATCAAGAACAAATATGAGTAGAGGAGGAGAGGGAAGACTTAGAGTAAGAGTGAAAGATAATGAGAACAAGAACAGAATGGGTTCCAATGATCACTGTCACTTTTACAATAATTAAGTCATGAAATGCGTGTCCTATATTGCAGAAAATCTCCTTCGTTACCTTCTGCCAATAATGGCACTTGACTATTAAGTTGTTATATGTTGAGAACAAGCTAATTTTGGAATATTAGTTTGGCTAATTCATTTCCTAGTTCTTGAACTATATGGTACAAGATAATTTCTTGAGTGCTTAGGCAATTACATTTATATAACAGATTACAATGAAATGCAAGACTGAGCTATTATGTACAAAATTATTTTCTTTGATTTTGCCTGGTAAGCAGTAACATTCGAGGAAAGGGGTAGAGGCAGCATGAAGGTAGTGGGAAAAAAATTCATAAGTACTGAATTGGAATGTCAAGCTCTGCAAGCACCTATGTGACCGGGGGCAAATAATACTTCTCTATAGGCCTCAGCTTATTTGCAAAATATAGAGTTTTGATTAGAAAGTATTTTTTTCCAAGTCCCTTCCAGTTAAAAATGTAGTCACCCTATGAAATGAAAAAGAAGTCATAATAAAAACCTATGATTTTGAATGACAGCTTGGTTGCTTAGAATTTTATTATATTTAAAAGATGGTCTCTGATTTACCTTCTCTTTAGCTCTCTTCTTATGTTTAGGAATATGAAATGTGAATAATGAAAGCTCTTACAACTATTGGCAGTAAGGATACAAGCATTTGTTAAGTGCCTCCTATATTCCAGTCACTGTGCCAAGCACTTTACAAGTACTGTCTGTTTGATTTTCACAACAACCCTGAGAGGTAAATTCTATTATCATCCCTATATCACCAGGTAAGAAACTGTGGCAGAAAGAGGTTGTTACGCAGGTCACACAGTTAGTATGTTTCAGTGGTCTGATTTGAACTCAGATCTTCCTGACTACAGGCTCTAGTGTTCTATCTACTGTACTACCTAGTTTCCTGACTGTACTAGTACATTCAAGATTATTTTTCTCTGTGAAAATCCTCTCCTAGCAATTTGGAACTCGACCCCAAGGGCTATAAAACTGTGTATACAGCAATACTACTACTAGGTCTGTATCCCAAAGAGATCATAAAAGCAAGAAAAAGATCCACATGTACAAAAATATTTGTAGCAGCTCATTTTGTGGTGTCAAAGAACTGAAAATTTAAGAGATATCCATAAATCAGGGATTGCTAAACAAGTTGCAGTGTTTGAATATAATGAAATGTTACTATGTTATAAGTGATGAGGAGGAGGATGTCAGAAAAAGATGGAAAGACTTATATGAACTGAGGCCGAGTGAAGTGAGAACTAGGAGATCATTGTACATGATAACTACAACATTGTGCAATGATAAACTTTGATAGACATCTCTTCTCAGCAACTGCAATGATCTTAGACAATTCCCATAATGGAAAATGCTATCCATGTCTAGAGAAAGAACAAGGAAGCCTGAATGCAGATCATAGTATACTATTTTCACTTTTTTTTATTTCTTGTGGTTTTTTCCCTTTTGTTCTGATTCTTCTTTCACAAGATGACTAATGTAGGAATATCTTTAACATGACCATACACGTATAATCTATATCAAATTGCTTGCCATCTTGACAAGGGGAGAGGAAAGAGAGGGAAGGGAGGAAAGCAGAAAAATATTGAGACTCAGAATCTTATAAAAGTGAATCTTTACATGTAATTAGAAAAAAATAAAATTCTATTAAGTGGAAAAAATAAAAAGTGAGAAAAAAAGAAAAGCCCCTCCTTCCAAGATAATTTTCATAAAAGGAGATAGAATCATTTCAATTAGAATGCTCTTTCTTTCCATACGATACCATTTCTGGGTCAGTTCAGAAGCAATGATGAGATCACCATGTGTATAGAATGTCCTTGCTCTGCATAAGGAGTTACTTATCAGAGAGTCTCAGGACTCTTGCTGGCCTCAATCTTCATCAGCTCATGGCATGGATATATCTCATTGTATGTTTCGTACTAATGCTGAGGCTAGGCACATTCAAGCTCATTGATGATGGGGTCTAATAACTTGCTCTTGGAAGTGGTTAATCCAGAGTTACTTTTAATGCAATATGGTACAGTGGAAAAGAACAATGTATCTGGAGTCAATTTCCTCGTCTATAAAATAAATGGGTGGGACTAGATCAGAAATTCTTGACTTTTCTTTGGTATCATAGACCATTTTAATAATCCAGCATCGCCCACAAATTTCCTCAGTATAATGATCTTAATGATATAATATACATAGGATTGTAAATGACACCAATTACACGGAAATACATACATGTATTACATGTGTATATACATATATGTGTATATATACATATATGTATGTGTATATATATATATGTATGTATATATATATATGTGTATATGTATGTATAAAACATACACACATATTTGAAGTTCACTTGCCCCTGGTTAAGACTCCTAGACTTGATGGTCTTTAAAGTTTATCTCTCCTAGTTCTAATTCTGTGATCCTATGAAGATCCCAGGAAAGTACTAACATACTGGCAGCTAGCTCAGGGCCCTGATGTGATTTCTTAGTCTCCTGGCTGATAATTTCATGGCTCAAGGGAAGAATCATGATTTTATGAGGCAGTACATTCTGTTTTTGGATAGCTTTAACTTTAGGATATTTCTCATGCATCAAGCCTTTTTAATATCTTTGTAACTTCCATCCATTGCTCCTGGTTCTGACTTCTGAGGCCAAAAACAATTCTGATCCTTGCTCCATATGACAACCCTTCAAATACTTCAAGACAGCTGTTGATTCCTTTGAGTCTTTTCTTTTCTAGGCTAAACATGCCCAGTTTCTTCAACAAATCCTCAGATAACATCTACTCATTGTTCTTCACCATCTTGATTTTTCACCTCTGGACACTCCTAGCTTAAATAATAGCACCCCTAATTGAATATAGTACTCCAGATGAAAATAGCAGAGCATACTGGGACCATCAAAGAAGAGAGGGGAGGAGAGAAGAGAAAAGTGGAGTAGGAGGGATAAAATTTTCCATTTATCCCTATTGAAGTAAGTACAAAATTGTATTTTTTTGGTATTCAAAGTCCTTCATGATCTGTCTGCTCCTTCTATTTCAGTCTTCTCACACCTTGCTTCCCTGTATGCACTCTTCAATCTAGTGACACTGGCATCCTGGCTATTGCACAAATAAGGCATTCTATCTCTTGTCTTGCAGCATTTTCTCTGGTTATCCTCCATACCTGGAATAATAAGATCCCTCTTCTACTTTACCTACTGACCTCTCTAGCTTTCTTTAAGTCCTAACTAAAATCCCTTCTTCTACTGGAGGCCTTTCCCAACTTCTCAATTTCAGTGTCTTCTGTCTGCTAATGATATCCAATTCATCCTGTATACAGTTTGCTTTTTATGTATTTGTTGGCATGTTGTCTCCCCCAATAGATTGTAAAGTCCTTAAAGACAAGAGTTGTCTTTTGCCTCTTTTTGCATCTCTACTGCTTAGAATTGTATCTGGCACATAGTAGGTGCTAAATAAATGTTTATTGATTACTTGAAAAAAACATAGTTCTTCTTGAATATCTTCAAGCAGAGGCTGGATAACCACTTGTTGGGTATGTTATACAGAAGGGATTCTTTTTTATATATTATATAAATTGTTTAATTAATTAAAAATTATATAATTATATAAATTATATATACATATATATTCTAAAGCACCTGAGGAGTTTTCTAAAGCTCATACTTTGTGATTCTATAAACTCTGTGAATGATCAGAAGTTGAGAGGACTTAAAAAGTTGTATAAAGACAAAGAGAAAATGAAAATATAGTATCGGAAGAATCCAGTAGTAGTGAAAAAATTCAATAGCACTGGAAGAATCCAGTAGTATTGGAAGACACTATCAAACCCTGAAACTAGGTTCCAGGTATTTCTTTCCCTCCAGTGTCTTCCTATACCACCCCACCTTTCCAACCCCTAAAAACTCCTAAATCGTGGAGATACCACAATTTGGAGAAGCAATCAAAGTTTGTTTCCCTTTGGAGAGAGCAAGGAGAGAAGGAGGTATTACAAACCACAATTAATGGTTTTGGAGAGTTTTTGAATTCTATGGAAAATGAGCTTCACTAAAAGAGAAAAACCTGGCTGATTATTTATGACGTAATAGGCTTCCTTTATATGTTTTGATACATAGCTCATGGGCTGTTGTGATTTCTTTGATGTGTTTTTTTTCATTTTCTGTATAGATTTTAGTGTCATAAAAGAGGAATTCAATGGAACATTTGCTGTTGTCTATTTGGTATCTCTAAGTTTATTTTCTTCTTAGGAGTAAATATAGATCTTG
Source organism: Potorous gilbertii (assembly GCA_028658325.1). Taxonomy (NCBI): domain Eukaryota; kingdom Metazoa; phylum Chordata; class Mammalia; order Diprotodontia; family Potoroidae; genus Potorous; species Potorous gilbertii. Next base: position 146,719,276 of record CM053769.1, read on the forward strand.
GAGCTGCATGTATCCCTGTGGAAAACCCTGTGGAAGTCATTGATTGTTGAGGGACTTGTTCACCATTTAGCAGCCTCAAGTTTGACTTCCTTCTTAGGCACATCTAAACTGCAAGTACTCTGTGTATGAGTAGACTTTTAGGAAAACAAAACTTACTAGAGAGAAAGGAAAAGTTACATGGTTTATAGGTTAATAGTAATCTTATATGTGTCTCTCTTAAATTCCAGGCCTGAATCTTCCACTGCCTGTTAGCACTATCTAGATGCCAAATAGGCAGATCAAATGTAATTTGTCCAAAACAGAACTTATTCTCCATTAATTTAAATCTACCATTCTTCCTAACCTTCCTATTAATAT
>CM053769.1:146720132-146740886 GCA_028658325.1 Potorous gilbertii
CTTATCTGCTGGTTCTCAGGTGGGGGCAGGGCTGCCTCTCAGGCTCAGTTCCCTCAGGGGGTTTTTACAGAGATCTTTTGTAATGGAGCTGGGGTGGAGCTCCTGCCAGCTCTGGGAGTCTCTGGCTGAGCTGCCTCTGCCTCTGGCCGAGCTGCCTCTGCCTCTGCCACAGTGGCCGCTTCCCAGGGGGTCCGAGTCCCAGAGATCCCCCGCTCCCCTCTCAGCCTGTCTCTCTCACTGACCTGTGCGTCTGTGGGTGGAGCGACCTTCGAGGCCGCCTGGAGATTCAGGTCCCTGCCGCCTGCGGGGCTCTGCTTGCTCCTCTCAGTGCCGCGTGGCCAGGGTGGGGGAGGGGAGCGCTCCACAGGGCAGGGCTCCGCTCCCGTCCTGCGTACCTTTGCGGTCGGTTCTTCAGGGCTCTCTGCAACGGAAATCTCCTTCACTGTGTTGCTGCATGGCTTCCACTGTTCCAGAATTTGTCAGGAGTTCTTTTTACAGGAAATCTGTGGGCTGTGGGTTCGGACCTAGCATAGGTGAGTCTTTCTACTCCGCCATCTTGGCTCCGCCCCCTATATCCCACCTAACTTTCTCAATTTGAAATTATTTTAAATAGATTCACATGATTGACAGTGATGGATGATTGTGATTCTGCATATAATTTGTAGCATCTGAAATCTACAGGTTTTGAAATGACATAAAGACATCTGGTCTTCGTGATATTCTAATGACAATATTAATATAGATCAACAGGAATGCCCTAAACAGAATATAACTGAATTTTAGTAGTTCATTTGACAAAATCTCTCATTCATTCATTTAATAACTATTCTTGAAAGCACATATTGATTCAGGTCACTGTTAAAGTGTTAAAAGATAGGCAAAACTTACATTATGCATGATTCTCTCAAGGCAGCTGGTTGCCAAGTAGATGAACTGATGGTTCTGGAGGTAGGAAGACCAGAGTTCATATCTAGCCTCAGACACTACCTCCATGACCCTGGGAAAGTTAATTAACTTCCATTTACTTTCATTTCCTGAACTGTAAAATGAGGAAAATAAAACACCTAATTTGCAGTATTGCTGTGAGGATGAAATGAGAAAATATTTATAAAAAGCTCCTAGAACAGTGCCTGGCATACAGTAGGTCCTATATAAATCCTTACTCCTTCCCTCCATGGAACTTATACTTAGCAAGGAATATGACATCACTAGATAGTTATAATATAAAATAGTACATACCAAGGGTATGTAATAAGTTTTTTTAAAAAATCCTGTGTGAGTTCTAATGTCATTAACGATAAGTTTATTAGACAAAACTTCATAATGAAGTTTAACTAATTTATTCTTTAAAAGATGACACAAATTAAACAGGAGATGACATAGGGGGAGAATACTTTAGGTAAAGGAAATAAATTGAGCAAAGGTAGACAGAAGAAAGTTAGGCATATTTGAAGGAGCAGTGAACAATAGAGCTTGTCTAGTATATAAAGACAAAAGAAAGTGATGCATAATATGACTGAAAAGGGAAGATAGTGGAATGCTGGGGAAAATTTTAAATTCCTGTCAAAGGAACCCAAACTTTATTTGGTAGACAGCAGGGAGTTACTAAATATTATTGAGGAATATGAATATGCCTATGTAAATTTAGCAGTATGAAGAATGAACTGAAGTAGGGAGAGAGTAGATAAAATTTGTTAGAAGGCTATGGTTAAGGTACATGTAATGTAGGTGTAGTGAGGCTGTACTAGGGTGGTGAAAGTAACAAAAGAGAATATTGATTTTGACAAGCTAGATCACTGGACTGAATGTAGCAAAATAAAATTTAACAGGGTTAATATAAAATCCTAGGCTAATACTTCCCAGATAAACTCTACAAATATAGAATGAACAAGACATAGCCAATCACTGGTTCATCTGTAAGTACATAATCATTTTAGTGTACTCCAAGCACAATTTAAGTCAATTGTGACATATTAGCCATGAAATTCATACAATCTTTGGTACTTTAATAGAAACAGAGAATTCTAATCAAAGGAAAAGTTATAGTGTGTACATGTATACTGTTCTGTGCACCTTATACCATGCACTCTTCCAATCATATCTGAAGTACCATATTAGGTTCTTGGTGTTATATTTTAGGGAGGATGTAGGTAAATAAAAGCCCATCTAGAAAAGATCCAGCATGTAATATCTTCCTCAGTAGAATACAACTTGGCCCCTTCCAAGCTTTCTGATCTTCTTATATATTACTCTCCTCCACATCGTTTATAAGCCACATACACTGGCCTACTTCTTCCTTGCAATCAGAATCTTATCTGACAGCTATTATATATTATCATCTGTGCCCCTTGCAAAAAAAAAACAAAAACAAAAACAAACAAAAAATCTTCCTCTGACCCTCTGCCTTTTTGTTCCCCTGGTTTTCTTCAAGATTCTGCTCAAATTTCATCTTATGAAAGTCTTAGTCCTCTCCCCCTTTACGTCCTTCCTTCTCTCCTTGCTAGTGAATTGTCTCAGAGATGGAATTCCATTTATTTTGCTTTGTAGTTATTACTTACATGTGTTCTTCCTGTAGCTTTTTGAGGGCAAAGGCTGTGTTTTTTCACCTTTCTTTGTATCCCAAACGCTAAGCATAATATCTGGGCCATAGTAAGCACTTAATAAATGTGTGTTGACTAACTAAATATAGGGTGTGTCTCTCTTTTGTATAGATATATTCCTTGCTCTAAGCAAAGTATCTGGCACATAGCAAGGACCTGACATACTATGTATTTTTAAACTGATAATATAAAATTTGATGATAGCAAATGTAGACATATTTGGATTCCAGAAACTGAATTTACAAGTATGTGTGTGTGTGTGTTCATCCTTTGTTGCCAAAGAAGAAGACCATGCCATCAGAGAAATGATGACATGACTTGCACTGACTTTGTTTGAGTGAGGAAGGGCTGTGCAGGTCACTAGCCTCACTTCTCCTCCAGAGTCATCTGAATCCAGTGACCAGATATTCATCAGGATGACTGGAGATGACCCAGGATGAGGCAATTGCGGTTAAGTGACTTGCCCAAGGACACGCAGCTAGTGAGTGTCAAGTGTCTGAGGTAAGATTTGAACTCAGCTCCTCCTGACTCCTGCACTTCTGCTCTATCCACTGCACTACCTAGCTGCTCTGACTTTAAAAGTCTAACATAAGGAAGATATCATTAGAGAGCAGCTTCTGTGGAAAAGATAAAGGTGTTTTGGTGGCTTACAAGTTCAATATGAGTCAACGGTCTGATATGGAATCTCCAAAAATATGATTTTGAGCTGGAATAAGAGGAACTTAACTTCTTGAAATAAGGAGGAGGTATTTCCAATATGTGAGACTGTGGCCAGGCAACATGTGGAGGGTTGTATTCTGGGTTCTAGGACAGCTAGGTGGTACAGTGGATAGAGTGCTATGCTTGGCATCAGGAAGATTCCTCTTTCAGAGTTCAAATCTGGCCTCAGATCCTTATCAGCTGTGTGATCCTGGGAAAGTCATTTAACCCTCTTTGCCTCAGTATCTTCATCTGTAAAATGAACTGGAAAAGGAAATGGCAAATAACTGATATCTTTTGCCAAGGAATCTCTAAATGGGATCACAAAAAGTCAGACACAACTGAAAAACAACTGAACGACACCAACAACAACTCTAGGTTCCACAGTTTAAGATGTTGATAATTTAGAGAAAATTAAGAGGAGGCCAACTAGAGTGGTGAAATGCCTTGAAAATTTTCCATATGAGGCTCATATAGCTTAGTCTGGGAGATTTGGCCAAGAGACAAGAAGATTTAGAGAAGATATGCTAGCTTCTTCAAGTACATAAATAACTAACCCATAGAAGTTGGATTAAAATTATTCTATTTAATATCCAAGAATAAAATGGAATAATACGAAGATGATGTGAAGAACCAAATTTTGATGCAGTTTAAAGGAAAACTTTCACACAATTAAACCTATCTGGGAATAGAATTGGATACCAGTGCCCCTGCTTCTTGGGCCTCAATCCCTTGCCCACAATAGCAATCTTCAGATAAAGTTGGTGATTGTCAAACATTGAGAGCTATTCAGCCAGTTTTGCAAAATTCAGTTTTACATTCCTTTGTCATCTCTTGAACCTACAACAGGCAGCAACTTTGTCCAACAACTTTTCCTTTTCATCCAAACTCTGATGGGCAAAAATGACAAACTAGAAAAGACAAAAAAAGAATAATTCACCGCACTCCTAACCATCTCCATTTAAATTATGCCCCTTGCTCCTAATTTGTATTCTGAGAGTCAGAGGTATGTATATGTGTGATGGGTAGAATGAGACAGAAGGAGAAACTCACATTTGGATATGTTGTCCTATGTTTAATGTGGCTTCAATTTCTTAAATAGACTTCCAGCAAAAAACAAACAGATTGACCCGCTGTCTCTCTCCTTTCTGAACCTTAATTAGCAAATATTTGTCCTTAGCAAGAAGGAACTGAGCAACCCCTGGGGCTTAAACAAGTCATAATCTACATCAAAAGAAAACAGTAATTTCTTCTTCGAAAGCTCATGGGATTATCATTATTTGATTGGGTTGTCAAGGGCTCACCTGAATCATTGGCTACCCACTAAATCCACAGCGTTTCTCAGCTAAACCAAAAAGTCAAACTCTCTTTCTTTACTTTGCAAAGAGTCACTTCAAGAACAGTCAATATGAATTTAGCTGACATGACAAGACTGTGGAGTAAGCCCATTTAGGATCCTTGATCTCCTCTTCAATTTCCCTTTACTTTGTGTCCTTGGCTGGCTTTTCAAAAGTTTATCCTTGTTCTTTCTGTCTCTCTTCACTTCCTTCCCCTCCTCCCCCATTCCAGTGTTTTTATTGTCTATCCTGGAGTGAGAGGTCTTATCTTCCATAGTCAGAGTCAGCATTAAATTTTGGGTGTTTAATAGTACTGATTAATTTTCCTGTAATGTTTCAATATTCATTAGTAATGAATTTTTATAAGTTTTGATCTTTGAAGCCCTTTTCATGGAGAAGAGAGAGTCCATTCTTAATCAGGTAGTCTGAATTTGAATCAACCTTGTCAGTCTGGAATTGGAGGACATCAGATGACATTTAAGGACTTAAGAGGTCAAAAATAGAACTTTCCTACTGCTTTCATGTATTAATGATCTGTTTATAGTTGCTTTCACATGCCAAGTGGTGAAAGTCCCCGAAAGATACAAACAAATAACTTAAGAAATAAATAGAATAAATTAAAGTCCTATCATAAAGTAGTTTGAATATCTCATTTTAGATGTTATTGTCCAATGTGTCAAACCTTCAAACATATGATTCTATTGATATGGGTGCTTCTTCTATCAAAGAAGAGCATAGTGCCCCTATCAGTGAATAGATGATCTTCATGTCTCCATGACTGAGACATGCATCATGACAAAATCAGCCTGATAATGTACTACTCCAGACTTACCTAGTCTGAACTTTTGGCAATAGAAACAGTGCATCATCAGACCAGTACTTAAAGCTTTTCTGGTTTATTTGCCTTTGTGAGTATTGTCTGTCATATCTTCTTTATCCTGATTTATAAATGTCTGTATCTATGCCTATCTGTAGCTCCACCCTAGACATACTGTCAAAATCTTTTTTCTGAAATTTCATTCTAACTGAAATTCATGCTAATGAATTTGATGCTGTTGAACTTAGCATCTTTCCCCTTAAAAATGACTCTTCCTTTTGAAGAAATTTTTCTTAGAAATTTTGAAGAAAATTCTTTATGGTAATGGCTTTACTATTAACTTAGTCACTTGGTCTTTGATTTTTCTCTCTCTTCAATTACCAGTTTATATCAATTCTATATCAAGGGTATCTCTAAAATCCATCTTTTTCTTTTAATTCCCACTGCCACCATCCTAGGGCAGGAACTTATTTCTACCCCAAAATATTATTGCATTACATACTAATGGATTTCCCTAGCTCTAATCTCTTCCCTTTGTGATCTAACTATCACACATTATCCAGATTCATCTTCCTTTTACAGAATCAGGTCACTCTACTGCACAAAACTTTTCAATGCGTTCCTATTGCCTAGACAATAGTCAAAACTCCTTAGCACGATATATGAGGTCTTCCATAGCAGCATGGTATGGTGGAGAAAGTTGTTCATCCTTGATTTTTGAAGAGGAATAATGACATCATTGACTTGTATAAGAATTGGATTTATGTACGTCAGAGTTGTACAAATTCATCAGACTTATTCTCTCTTCCAGAGTCATTGAAGTTCGGTGGCAAGGTGAAAGTCAAGAAGACTGAAGATGGCCTGGGATACAATAGATAATCTTGTTGTCTTCTATGTCTGACCAAGCTAGAAGCCCTCCTCCATAGCACCTGCTTCAGCTACCTTCATAGCCATTGAAACAAAGTATTCTTATCTCCCCATTCCATTGAGCAAAGTATTCACATGCTTGAGTAGACACCCCCTCCCCCTCACCATCAGGTTTGTGGCTTATTGATTACATTCAACCTGGTTTAGCATATCTGCCAAGACGGTTTGAGCAGGGTGGAGCCTTTGTGAAGGCTACAGCTTCTTGGAGCCATAGGTAAGAGTGATTCTCCAACTCTAGTGAGAAAAGCACTGAACTGGATTCAGAGGAACTAAATTTGTAACCTAGCTCTCTTGTTTAGTAGCTGTGCAAAATTTGGCAAGTAAGTTAATCTGTTTGAAATTCATTTTCCTTACCTGTAAACTAAAGTATTGAGTTAGATGACCCCTAAGGTCCCTTCTAGTTCTAAAGTTGCACTCAAATATTCCAATATTACCTCACACTACTACTTTCCACAAATATCATACTATAGGCCAATTCAACTACGGCATTTCATAATACAGTGAATGTCTTCCATAGCAGTTGCCTATTACAGAGAACTAATAGGTTAATCTAGGTTCTCAACACAGTTTAAAAATCAATAGTGACTTTTAGATCACAAAAAAGAAGAAACTGTGACAAACTCTTTACATTTGGATGGTTTCCTTGACCTTCTCTCTTAGCAGTTTGGTCTTAGATTATTGACTCCATTTTCACTCTTAGATGCAAATGTTTTCATATTAACAACTGTTTGATATTGATGGGATGCACACACTTCCTTTGTGGTGCTGATTATTTGGTAAAAATCTCCTCTTCAATATTGTATATTTCTCCCTCCTTGATCCTTTGACAGATTTTGTGTGTACTTTCCTCTTTTAATTTTTTGTTCAATTAATAAGCACCATTTATGGGGGAAAAAAAATCAAACCTCTGCAACACACTGTATGTATATTTTTATGCTAATTTTTTCCTTGTCAGGAAATCTAGCTCCTAGCTCTTCCTTGATCATTTACCCAAGCCCAGATACAATATAATACACTATTCAAGACAATGGACACTGTTGTTGAAGACATTTCATCAAGCAGTGTTACCTATAATGATAAGCAATTGAACACAGAAATTACCAATTTCTCTTTGTACAGGACTAGAAATCTCCAACCTTCCTGGTTCTGATCATGATATTCTCTATGTCCTTCCTTCCAATTCAACCTTTTAAACTTCTGTATTTCAAAACCTAGATCAGTGTCTCCTTCATGAGGACATCTGTTGATATTCCAAACCTGACCATTTTTTTTTTCTTTCTTGGGTGTTTTGTAGCACTTTAGCCATATCTATCTTATAGCAAGGATAGATAGCAAAGATAATATGTTGGACATGGAGTTAGGAAAATATGGGTTCAACTTCCTCAATAAATACTGTACTGGCATTGTGATTATGGGCATCAGTCAATTTCCCAAACTCATTTCCTCTTCTATAAAATATTTGCATTATTTTTCTCACCAAATCCTGGTGAGAAAATGTTCAAACTCCATGTAGTATAGAGTTTCTTAACAATTTATGTGTGTCATGGTCTTCTCTAGTAGTCTTTGGAAACCTCTGGATGGACACCTTCTCAGAATCAAGTTTTTTAAATAATTGAAGCAATTGCACAATTTCTGTTAAATGAAGTGAAAATAAATATGTATTTCATTCTACTCGAGTTCATTCTCCTCATGAATACATTGACAAGCCCCAGGTTAGGCTCCTTTGACCAACGAGAAGCTACCTTATTATTATTTTCTTATGTCAGTTACATAAATCCAGTGATTTAATTTCGTTTTTCTTATACCACTGTCACAGTTGTAGAGTACATATCAAAATCTTGATGTTTTCAGCATTAAACTAAGCTATCTACTCTTTGTTCTCTGTTTTTGATATGTGTAAATATATACCTAGATATACACACATACATCATGTATACACACACACACATATATATATATATATATATATATATATATATATATATATACATATATAATTAACTATTTACTCATCCAAAGAGTTTATGTTCAACATGGAGAAAAGTTTTCAAAAGTTTATGATTTTTTGTATGTTTTCCCCAAAATTCTTTGAAATTCACTTTGAAACCTATCACATAAGATTCAATTGCATATACATAAAATCTAATTAGAATTATTAGGTCTATTAATGCTGAGATCATTAATTTTTTTTACTTTCCTCTCTCATCCAAAATATTAAACCAATAAAAGGGAAAAATGCTAAAGGGTAACAATACAATCTTTTATTTAAAAAAAAGAATTTGAGTAACAAATATTTTTTTTAAGATGAACTTATTTCTCCTACTACTTCTTCCCAACTGAGCAATTTTTTAAAGGGACAAAACATACATTTCCCCAATACATATCTACATGTCCTGGAAAAATAAGTGTCCACATTTGCCATATAAAAAACATAATGTCCCTTTCAATATTTAAAACTCATCACCATTCTGTTGTGTGTTCATCCTTTGTTGCTGAAGAAGACCATGCCGTCAGAGAAATGACATGACTTGCACTTGATTTTGTTTTAAATGAGGGAGGACTGGGCAGGTCACCAGCCTCACTTCTTCTTCAGATCCATCTGAATTCAGGGACCTGATATTCCTCAGGATGACTGGAGATGAGGCAATTGGGGTTGTGACTTGCCCAAGGTCATACAGCTAGTGAGTGTCAAGTGTCTGAGGTGAGATTTGAACTCAGGTCCTCCTGACTCCTGCACTGGTGCTCTGTCTACTGTACCACCTAATTGCCCAGCCATTCTGTTAGGTGATAAGTGAAGTTCTCATATTAATTCTTTTTATCTATTGTTTATTACTGTGTTGTAGCTTTGTGAAGCTGGTTTTTCTTTATAATATTTTTATAATTGTATAAATTATTCAAGTTTTTCATACTTTACACCACATCAGTTCACAAAATTCTCCTCAGTTTTCTTTGATTCTGTCAATTTCATCATTTCTTATGACACAATAATATTCAATTACATGCATATACAAGGACAATCTCTTAGTTTCTAATTTTTGTCTACTACAAAAAGAATTGCTATAAACATGTTTTTCAGGAATGTGTCTTTTTCCTCTTTATTTGGTATATTTGCACTTTATAGGCCTATAAAGCTGTGACAAAGGGTATACACGTGATAATTCCATTTGTGAATTATTTGGAGGACAAAATAGAATTTATATTTGAAATCTATATACATACATATGTTTTCAAAGTATTTTATGTGAATTATCTAAGTTGACCCTTAGAGCATCCCCTATGATTAAAAATAGGTTATATGCAATTATTTCCATTGTAAAGATGGAGGAGACTGAGGCTGTGTCATTACAAGACTTGCTCAAGGTCACGGGGTTAGTAAATGGTAAAATCATGACTGACTGAATATCTAGAATAAATGTTTGTGCTTGGACAAAGGAAATTTTCTTAGGCTTATTGTCATAAATTTTAAGTGTATCCATTGTGTACACAAGGCATCACATAGTATTTATTTGATTTAATCAGAACACTCATCTCCTGGCCCTGGTGAAAAGAGTTTACAATAACAAGACCTATGGAATCTACTTTGTTATGAATTTGTTCTTAGTATACCAATGTCCTGGCATTATGACAAGGGCTCCCCTAGAGTTGTATCATGGCAGGTAAGTGATGCTGGCTTAATAAAGGATATACCAGCAGAATACAAGTCTGATCTCATAAATCTCAAAGGCTTCCTGGCATGGGCCTACTGAAGAAATCTATGTCTGTGATAGATGGACCAGTATGGCTCAATTCAGAAACCTCTTACCTAAACTCTTTGTCACCAGGTGATTTTTTGGGTTAAAATTCATAGAACCTCCATTCCCCTCCAGGTCCACATGCTTTTTAGCAAATATACATGACATTGTTGCCAAAATTGATTTATATTCAAACACATGCAGAAATAAGTTTTATATTGAACTATAAGGCAGTTGGATCACATAGTGGCTAGCGTACTGGTCCTAGAGTTAGAAATAGCTCATTTTAAATATGACTTTAGATAATAATTGTGTGACCCTGGGCAAGTCACTTAACCTTTGCCTCATTTTCTTTGACGATAAAATGGAGAAAATAATGCCTACCTCTCAGGGCTATTTGGGAAAGTAAAATGAAATAATATTTGTACAATGATTTGCAAAACTTAGAAGCACAATATAAATAAAGCACATGTGTATATATAAGTACACATACATACTATCACATACATACATGCAATACATATATATGTATGGACGTGCATGTGTAGAAGGTAAATTGTTAACTTCAAGATACATATATATATGCATATATACACACACATTCATAAATAGATGCATTCATACATACATACATACACACACACACACCAAAGTTAACAATTGTCTTTTAATTTTATCTTTTCTTCCAGAGGCAGACACTTTCATCATCATCATTTTGTACATTATGAATGCACACAAAATGAGAGGTGTTATGATGGAGTTGACCTGAAATCATACATCTCAGAGATGTGATAAATTGCAGTAAGAATTCAGAGGCAAATTGACTTTATCAGTTATCTCATACTTTATCTCCACAGATTATATGATCCAGCTACACTAACCAACTTGTTGTTCCTTGCACATAGTAACCTTTCTCTAAGCCTTTGAAGTCTTTGTTTACCCATACATGGAACATTTTTCCTCCTCTATGTCTCTTAGTTTTCCTGGTGTACTTCAATGTTGAACTCCAATCCCGCACTCTACAGGAAGCCTTATAGTATCCTACCTCTACCATATGCTGTCCCCTTGGAGATATCCTTCCATGCCTCACTATTTGCATATTATCATGCCCCATTAGAAGAAAACTTTTGTGAGAGCAAGGATTTTTTTTTTTTGCTTTTCTGTGTATATCCAATATTTAGTGCACTTCCAGGCACATAGCAGACACCACATAAATGCTTGTTGACTGAGTTCAGTGGTTGAGTTACAGTTTGAATCATAAGACGTCAAAGCCATTCTGTATCTGCCAGACTACGAGAGAACTACCATAGTGAAGGTTTTAAGGCAGCGCTTAAAGGTAGTCCTCTTCTGCCTTTCCCATGAAGTATTGAGAGTGTTATGACATAAGCCCAAACATGAGCAGCTGGAAAGACATAAATATGAACAATGCAGTGTTTGAATGTGTCAGAAGTAAATAGATAGAAAATTATAGAGGGTAAAACTTAGACCTACATAAATCTTTACAGAACATCTGGCCTTCAAACTGAAGAAACTTTCAAGTCACTTTTTATGCAATGAGAGAACACAATAAAGAAAACACCCTTTGTAGTTCATTAGAAATGGAGATGAGGAGGTTTAATTACACTATAAAATACTAACCTATTTACACAAGTTTGAGGTCATAATTTATCCTTAAGAAATCTCAAAAAAAAAAAAGAAATCTCAAGAGATCAGGTGAAAGATCTGGCTCTTTCCTGCTATGTCCCCACAATGACTATCAAATTTCATCAAACATTTTAGTTCTCTCAAGAATTTACATAAAGGACACACTCTTGTGGTAACAACCCTAGATTTACCTAGGTTTACCTATGCAGACCATATATATAGAATGTTGTGTTAAGTTCTGTGCACAAAACCATATGAAGGATATGTTAAACTGGAGGTGTTAAATCCTGGGCCTTATTTACTTTCTTTTACCGTTAATGACATTAAGATTTGAGGAGGCAGTTGTTTCTTCTTTCTTTGTTAGAATATAGAGTATATCTTGTTATAATCTCTTACAATTGCTTAAATGTATGTGTATTTTTTATATTTCTTTTGACTTCTGTGTTTCCATTTTAAAGTTTATTCAAGAATCATTGAAACTGCCCTATTTAATTGTCTGTTTTCAACCTGTAGATTTGTATTCATTTTGCTAGGAAAGTTATCATATTTCATATTGACCACCTTCCTAATTTAACACTCTCCCCAGTGCCTAAGAGCCTCTGACTTTCTCCCTGTGCTCACCTGGGTTAAATAAATGATCCACTATGGTATTTCTCTTTGGATTTTCTGATCACCATTTGGTCTTATGCTTTGCTGTGATGTTTGCTAGAATAATATAATTGTGGGAAAAAAAAAAACTACTTTCTACTTCTTTACCATTTCTGCCAGGCTCCAGAAAAAGGTTTTATAAGATTGAGTTGTATAGAGGGTGGGAGTGAGAATGAGGAGATGAGGTAAAGAATTGAGTGTGACTCAAAACCAGTGCAAAAGGGGGATGGTGTGTTGAGTAATGGTAACTGACAGAACAGGTATGAGAACTCTCAGAGTTTGTATATGACATTAGGAGCAAAGATACCTCCAGATAACTGCCTGATTTTAGAAGAGATGTGATTGAAATTAATTCTGTGGCAATTTGGAGGGAGTACTTGTATGGTAATGGCGAGCAGAGACTGATCTATCCCATTTATTAATTAAGCATGGAAATTGTTGTGTTTGTTCCAATTCCTAGTGCCCTCTTGGGTAATGATGCCACTATTAATTCGAGACACAATGATAAGTAGTATGATGCAATGTCTCATATTTGAAATGGCAAAATTTGGACCTCTGACAGTTTCTGGTAGGAAAGATCATGCCTGGGTGGTGTTGGTGGGTAGTACAAAGGAACTAGGATTTCAAGATGTGAGTTAGATTAGTGAGTGTGACTGGGTATGTCAAATGAGTTGGAACCCAGACAAAGCACACAGACTCATTCACAGAGTATATGAAATGAATTGTCAGACATTTGTAGACTGAAATCTCTTTCAGATCCCTAGCTGTGCACCAAACTCTCAGAGCATGCCTGCTATATAAAGTATCCTGGGAATACTTAGTTAAGGCAAGGAACCAGATTAAACTAGATTTCCAGCATCACTATATTACTGTTACCAACATGGATAACTGAGGTTTACTGTTTTGCACATCAAGGAATATCTAATTATGTGCCAGTTGAATTTTGTTTGTTTTTACAATAGCTCATCTTCTACAATGTGTCTCCAGTTGTCCTAGAAAACCAACTACCTCTGCTATTTTAACTTCTGAGATGGCTATGGATTTCACCAGATATCTGCAGTCTAGTTGTTTATTTTGTGTCTTAGTTAAAATATCCTTTACAACCAATACTAGTAGTATTTCATATGAATAAGTGATATGTACTCTAGTTAAAAAGAAATAAAATACTTAGAAATTTGATTCCTTTGAGGAATGGATCTGGCAAATGGTGAATAAAAACTTAGGGCCAGGAAAGAAAAATGGGTGGGAGTAAACCATTGTGATTGAGTCCATTTTTAATATTATATAGTTCCATTTCAGTATGGACAAAGATGAATTTGGTACCAACTCATACCTGAGTTTAACCTTCTGTGGAAAAGTGCAATGATGACAAAATGAAAATGTGATTTTAACTTACATTTCAAAATTCTTTAACTTAAGCAATTCTTCTTTATCTTTGGATGATGAATTTTACTTACAAAAATGACTGACTGAATGCAAGTGGACAATCTAACCCTGTTTGGAATTGACATGAAGTTAGGGAAGATATTGTATCCCTACAATGGCCCTACTCTTGGTGGCAATTTTCTATAGTTAAAAGGTTTGTAAGCTTAGTACCAGAGCTACTAAATTATAGTTTATTGGTAGGGAAACATCCGAGGTTAAGTCTAAAATCAAGCTATTAGGCATAGGACTTTAGACCAACAACAATAAGTTAAGGTCCTTTAATTTTAGTAATGCTGTTGAGACAATTAGGTCAAGAACTTGTAAAGTTAGTAATATAAATATTATTTGTGTCTCAGTTGGTTAATGTTTAAAAAAAAATTTTTTGTGGTCCATATTGTAAATGCTTTAAAAAGAAGTATCACCTGACCAAAAGTTTGAATTGTTTTATCTGTTATAAACTGTGTTAAAAATGAAAAATAAAATTTAAAAAATGAATATAAAATCTTTCAGCATTAGAACTGTTTTACTGAGTGATAGTTCTATGCAAAATGCATAAATCATAAAGTGTTAGTTTACTTTGTATCCCAGGGCTATTATATGAAGGTTAACATTCTAGCTATGTATAGGATATAGATATAGATACATATTTTAAAAAGAATTGCAATCCATTCAATGAGCTAGTGCCTATAAATAAATCAATTTAAGTCAATAAGCATTTATTAAGCACCTGCTATGCACCAGACATCATGCTGAATGGTAGGGATAAAAAGAAAGGCTGCTCTTAAGAAGCTAAAATTTTAATAGCCGAGAAAACATGAAAGCAACTGTGTACATATAATATATAGAGAGAAAGGAATTAAATTGGAGATAATCTCCAGGGTACAGTCCTCTAACATTTAGAGGGGCAAGGAAAACAGAGGGTTGGATTTTAGGTTGGACTTAAAGGAAGCTGGAGAAGCCAGCAGGCAGAGATGAGGAAAGAAGGCATTTCAGGGACAGCCAGTGAAAAAGTCACAGAGTTAGGAGATGGAATGTCAAGTTTGACAAACAGTAAAGAGGGCACTGTCAATGGATTATAGAGTAAGGGAAAGCAAGTAAAAGGTAAGAAGACCGGAAATATAGGAGGAAGCATTCATGTAATGAGGCACTTTGAAATTCAAAGAAAGGATTTTAAATTTGATCTTGGAGATAACAGGAATTGTTGACCTCTTAAGTCCTTAAATTTCATCTGATGTCCTCCAATTCCAGACTGACGATGTTGACTCAGATTCAGAACAAGTGGAATTTATTAGAGCTTGGGTATATGAAATGGTCAGACTTGTCCTTTAGGAAGTTCATTTCATCAGTTAAGTGGAAGATCGACTAGGGTCAAGTTAGTAAGACTTTACTATATATCTAATATTTTTCAGGCATTGTGTTAAGCAATGAGGGTACAAAGAAGAGCAAAAGGCATTCCTTTTTCTCAAGAAACTCACAGTCTAATGAAGGAGACAACATGCAAGCAGTGATGCTTAAACCAGATACATATAGGAGAAACTGTATATAATCAATAGAAATTACTAACATTCAGTGGAACTAATGGAACAGAATGTCTTCTTACAGATTGTGGAATTTTAATTGAGGCTTTAAAAAGTCAAGGAAACCAGTAGATAAAGATGATGAGGGAGAGAATTCCAAACACTGAGAACAAACAGGATGAAGACATAAAGATGGGAAAAAGAGAATTGTTGAGGTCTGAGTTGGGAGATCACATTTAAATGTGAAAGAATTCACTTAGACGATTTTCTCCTATCCAAGGGGAGCTTTATTGACACAAAAGCAGTGGGATAGCCCTGGAAGAGGGACTAATAATTTACAGAAAGGCAGCAGCTTGTTTTTATAAGCATAGGATAAGGGAGACGGGAAAATTTATGACCTAAGATGAGGGAAATAAGGCATTTTGTGGTCCAGAATAAGGGGTACGGTTGATGGTATTTCAAGATAAGTGGAAGAGACTTCAGGATGCATTGAGGTTAGAGGATAGACTAGGGGTTTCACAAAGTACTGGAGGAGCAACTCAACCCCTGGGGCCCTGTTTGTATCCTCATCAGTATCATGTGTAAGGAGCAGCAAAGAGGCCATTGTCACTAAATTCTGGAGTAAATAGTGAGGCAGGGATGGAGGGAGAGTGAGATGAAAGATGTTAAGAAAGATATGAGGAGGAAAAGTACAAAGAGATTAAAAATCAAAAAGATTATATATTTGATACTAGAGGTGATAGGGGTCACAGGAGTTGATTGGATGGAAAAAGTCTCCTTTATTGGATGATTCCATAGACAGCAGGTCTGAGTTAGGTAGCCAGATAGAAGTGTCTGAGTAGATAAGAAACAAAGGGAACTCTGGCAAAGGGACATTTACTGAGTAAAAGAGAGAAGGGAGTTCACTAAAGGCAATCTTACTACTTTGGAATTTGCCTTAGGCCAGCCCTGAAAGAAATGGTCATTTTCTGTCTCTTCTGTTTATGGGAGGAGGGATATATTTTAAAGAAGTTCAGAAATTTGTCCTTGGTACTATTTACTCTATGAATAGATAGAAGATGGCAGTCTCTTGGGCTCCCCATCTGGCACTGTTCATGAGAGGAAAGTTCAATGACGACAAAATGAAAATGTCATGTTAACTTACATTTCAAAAATTTTTAAATTAAGCAGTGTTCTGTACTTTTGGAGGATGAATTTCACTTGCAAAACTGAAGATGAAAAGCTTTCAACATTAGAATTGTTTTAAAGTTTGAAGTAGTCACAAACAGTGGACCCTTGAGAGTAGGGATCAGAAACCTCAACTAAACTTCAGAGGGAAAAATGCACAAACCTCTAAATGAATTCCCATACGTCTAGGCAATTATTCTTTTGGTTTGTTCATGGGGAGGCAATGTTGTATAGTTGAAAGACTGTTAGAATTACAATTAAACATGCTCTGGATTCAAAACTCATCTTGGCAGGTTATGTGCCCATGGGCAAAACATTTCATCGCTCAGTTTTCATATCTGTACAATGAGGATGAATCATTGAACAAACATTTAAGTGCTAACCACATTTGATAATGTTAATAACCCCCTTCTCATGAATGCTTTTTTATAAGTTTTTTGTGATTATACTTTTTTTTCTTATCTTTTTGACTACTCCTTAGTTTCTTTCACTGGAGCATAACCCCTGCGATGGTTTCTAGATATGGGTGTTCACCAAGGTTCTCTTAGGTCCTCCTCTCTTCTCCCTCTACATTCTCATGGTTAGTGCAGCTAGGTGGTGCAGTGGATAGAACATCAGTGCAGGAGTCAGGAGGACCTGAGTTCAAATCTCACCTCAGATATTTGACATTCACTAGCTGTGTGACCCTGGGCAAGTCACTTAACCCTAATTGTGTCATCCTGATGAATATTTGGTCACTGATTCAGATGGCTCCAGAGGGGAAGTGAGGATGATGACCTGCACAGCCCTCCCTCACTCAAAACAAAGTCAAGTGCAAGTAATGTCATCATTTCTCTGATGGCGTGGTCTTCTTTGGCAACAAAGGACAAACGCACACACATTCTCATGGTAACATTATCACTTCCAGTGGGGTTAACAATCATTTCATTGGAGATGATTCCTAGATTTAAGTATGCAATTCTAATCTCTCCCCCTGAACTTCAGTTATTCATTGCCTATTGATCACTTCAAACTGGATTATTTTGGGAATATCTTAATCTCAACATGTCTAAAACTGACCTCCTTTTCTTCTTCTTTCAACTCTCCTTTACAGAATTCCCTATTTCTGATACAGGCAAAACCATCCTTCTAGTTTCTCAAGTTTGAAATCTTGGTATTATCCATGGAACTCATTACTCTCCCTTACCCTACACATCCAATCAATTTCCAAATTTTGTGTTTTCTATCTCTGCAACATCTTCTCCACCTGACACTTTCTCCTATTCACACACCTACTCCATCACTTCAGACCTTCATCCTCCTTCACTGCCCTAGATTATAACAGTGTCCCTTACTCTTAGTCTCCCTGCCTCGTCTCTCAACACTCTAGTCTCTACTATAAATTGAGGTGAAAGTAATTTTCCTTAAGTATAGATCTGACCATGAGTATCCCCTTCTTGATCAACTCTAGTGGCTTCTTATTGCCTTCCCTGATTAGCTTTTATAACCAGGCACAATTTGGCCCCAACGTTTCTAGGCTTATTATATATTAACTCCATCTCCTACACTATGCAATCTAATCAAACTGGTTTGCTCACATGCAAAACTCCATTTCCAAACACACACATTCACAATCTAATTTGGAATATACACATGTATTTTCAAGTCACACTGAGGTGCTAGTTGAGGTGAGAACATAAATCTGCAATTGATTCAGTAAACACAGATGTATGATTACCCCTCCAAGTTCCATTAACCAGCACATTCATAGGAGTAAAGGATGGGGCTAATGCAAGTAAGCTAACTTTTGAAAATATACACTCACACATGTGAACATATTTATGCCACTTCAAGGATTGCAAAGCACTATGCATACATATACATATATGCATGCAACTAAGGGCTAACATTTATGTAATGAGTTAAGGTTTGTAAAATATTTTGCATAAATCATCCCATTTTATCTTCAAAATAACCCCATGTTTCGTAGGATACTGATAGTTTAAGTAACTTTTCCAAGGTTATGTAGCCAATATGTATCAGAGACAGAACATGAACTCAGATTTTCCTGGTTGAAAGGCTAAATTTCTAGGTACTATGCCCAGTCGCTTCCCCCTTATGAATTCCTAGCACCACTCTGCTTCTACTCTGCTGAATGGATCTAAAATAAGTCATGTAACTCTACTCACTGGGTCTAATGAAATGTATGTTATCAGATCTCAATTGGACCTCAACTGCAGCAAGATAGTACTTGCTACTAAATTTTTGAACTCATCAAAGGGGCTATTCCTGACCTTTTCCACCCCCACTTTCCCACACTTCATTTCCTTCAACTGTCAGCTATATGTCTTGCCTCATACTTTACTGAAACTATAGGGGCCAAATAAGCATGAGCTCTCTCTCTTTGCTCTACATTCCACAATAACTTAGTGTCATTTCCCATTGTCTCAATTTATTTTAGTCTGTAATAAAATAACCTTATTTTTACAAAGGTTACCAAGGCTCTACACACATCTTTGATCTCATCCCCAACTGTATTCTCCAGCACACTGTCTCTATATTCAAATGTTCCCTTTTTTTATTCTTTGATTTCTCCCCAGTTACTGGTTCCTTCCCTGCAGACTACAAACATGTTCAAGCTTCCCTCATCATTAAAAAAACCAACAAATCAAAGGTCAAAATGGGTCCATGATTTACATAAAGCAGGATATCATAAGCAAATTAGGGGAGCACAGAAAATATTATGTGTTAGATTTATAGATAAGAAAACAATTTATAGCCAAACAATAGCTAGATAATATTACAGGATAAGAAATAGATAATTATGGTTAAATTAATTTTATAAAGTTTTTCCCCAAACAAAATCAGTTCAGCCAAGATAAGGAAGAAAGCACAAAACTGGGAAAAAATTTTATAGCAAGTTTCTCTGATATAGACCTCATTACTCAAATATCTAGAGAACTAGAGAATTCATAAAAATATGAGCCCTTCTCTAATTGATCAACGGTCCAAGGATATGAACAATTATTTTTGGAAGAAATCAAAGATATATATAGTCATATAAAAATGTTCTTTGTCAGTATAGATCAAAGAGATGCAAAACAATAAAAAAAAACCTCTGAGGTACCACCTCATAACTATCAGATTGGCTAATATGACAGAAAAGGAAAATGATGTGAAAAATGAGGACACTAAAGTACTGTTGGTGGAACTATGAACTGATCCTAACATTCAGGAGACTAATTTGAAACTATGCCCAAAGGGCTGTAATACCCACCCTGATACCACTATTAGTTCTGTATCCCACATAGATAAAAGAGAAAGGAAAATGACTCATACATGTAAAATATTTATAGCACTTATTTTTGTGGTAGCAAAGAACTAACAATTGAAGGGACATTATCAATTAAGGAATGGATCAACAAGTTTATTACATGATTGTGATGAAATACTATTGTGCTATAAGAAATGAAGAGCAAGGTCATTTCAGAAAATCCTGAGAAGATATGTGAACTGATGGAAGATGAAACGGATACAACCAAGAGAAGAACATTGTTCGCAGTAACAACAATATTGTATGATAATCAATTGAGAATGACTGGGGGCATGGAGCCAAGATAGAGGAGTAGAAAGACACACATTTGGTAGCTCTGAACCCACAACCCATATTTATCTATAAAAAGAACTCCCACCAAATTCTGGAACAGTGGAAGCCGCACAGCAACACAGTGAAAGAGATTTCCGTTCCAGAGAGCCCTGAAAAACCGACCCCAAATGTCCATCGCTCCCAGAAGAAGAGCGGAACCCTCTCCGGCCCCAGCCACGAGGCATCAAGAGGAGCAGGCAGATCCGAACAGGCATCAGGGACAGAATCTCCAGCTGCTGCGAAGGTCCCTCCACCCACGGACTCACAGGTCAGTGAGAGAGACAGGCTGAGAGAGGAGTGGGGTGTCTCAGGGACTCAGGCCCCCTCGGGAGACAGCAGCAGCACTAGCAGAGGCTGCTGGCAGCCAGAGGCTCCCAGAGCAGACAGGAACTCGGCAGCAGCTCCATTAGGGAAGGTCTCTGCATAAACGCCCTGAGGGAACTGAGCATGGGAGGCAGCCCTGCCCCCACTTGAGCCCCAACAGATAAGCTCCCATTGAATAGCAGCCAGGCCTGCCGCCAAAAACCCTGAGGCTGGGGAGCAGCATTTGAATCTCAGACCCCAAGCACTAGCTGGGCAGACCTAGGCCAGGGTGGAGAGGACTCTCAGAAGTCAAG
>CM053769.1:146741386-146782849 GCA_028658325.1 Potorous gilbertii
CAAATGGGAAGAAAATTTTGGAACCCAAAATCTTGTGAAAATGAATGTAAAAAGTTAAATAAATTTATTTAAAAAAAAATAAAATAAAATAAAGAACCATAAAAAAAAAAAAGAAAGAAAGTTAGGTGGTACAGGTCTGGAGTCAGGAAGCTCTGAGTTTAAATCTTAACCTCAGACACTTTCTATTTTGATGGCCAGAAGCTGCCCAGTAAATTTAGAGTTTATTGGCTAGACTTCTTTCTTTTCCTTCCTTCTTTCCTTCCATTCTTTCTCCCTTCCTTCCTCCCTTCCTTCCTTCCTGCCTTCCCTCCCCTCCTCATCTATTTCTTTCACAAAACCTAAAGCCCAGTTCACTTTGAAGCTCATAGAACTAACCACAATAGGTCCCTGCCCATGTTCCACTTAATGGCTATATTTTGGGCCCTCTGGGCTTAGAGTGAATGTCAGTGATAACTGTTTCTCTTTGGAAAAGCAATCCTAAGGGTCTTCCCTCTTGATTTTTTGATTTTTTCAGTTTTTTTTCTAATTAAAAGGGTCATCTCTTGACTCATTTCTTAAGGGGGTCACTCTATGGGCATTCCCTCACTCAAAGTAAGAATCTAAAAAGGCTTTAGCCTAAAAGAGCCGGGTCTCCCATTGCATCCTGTGTCATCTCCAGTAATCATGATGAATTTTTGGCCACTGGATCCAGATGGCTCTGGAGGAGAAGTGAGGTTGGTGACCTTGCAAAGCCCTCCTCACTCAAATCAAAATCAGCTGCAAGTCATGTCATGATTACCCTGATGTCATGCTCCTGTTTGAAAATGAAGGACAAGCAACCAGAATGTCTCTGAGCAAGTCACTTAACTTTTCTTTACCTCAGCTTCCTCATCTGTAAAATGAGGAAAACAGTAGCACCTCCCTTCCCAGGTTGTAGTAAGGATCAAATAATTGTAAAGCACATTAACACAGTACCTGGAAAATAGTAAGCACTTAAATGTTAGCTATTGTTATTAAAAGAATTGTGTTAGCTATTGTTGGTGTAACTGTTGTAGTGGTAGATATCTGCAATGTGGAATGAACCACAGTGGAAGGACCAGGCTTCCTAACAGACTCAATACAGCTGTTCCTTTAAATAACCATCCACTCATTTCTATTGCTAGGGATAGTCGGAAACCAAGAGAAGCTTCTGGTAAATAAAAATGATTGATCCTACCACCTTGTGGGGCTTCAGTGAACTTCAGAACTATGAACACCTAGAGAGCAATAGTTGGCATGTAGACCTGAAGTAGACAGAAAAATGACTGGTGAGAACTTCCAATGGGAGCCTAGAGAATGCATGGTGGTAAGTGACTAAGCTGTTCATTGGTAACATGTCAATATTTTCTCTGACTATTTTTTTTTATTTTGAAGGAGGGGGTTTAAATTTATTGATTCATGGGGCCTTCCCTGAAGCCCACTTTGGGCTTGAGCAGGGTTTGCTGCTTCTTTTCCTTCTGCTGCTGTTTCTCCTGTTGTTTTTGCTCCCTGGTCTTCAATCCTTCATCCATTTCCTGGAACAGCAGTACAATTCATCTTGCAAACTTTTCCCTCTATGTCTTTCCTTGGAGTTGACCTTTCATTGGGGCAACACATCTACCATCTGCATGGGACCAATAGGCCAGCTTGGTGAAGGGCCCATAGGCAGAGGGGTCAGTAACCAGGCCCTGCTGGATGCTCCACATGCCATCAGCCTGGTCCACAATGCTCAAATGTAGCTGTTGTACACCCAACCACATAATAGCCAGTCCAGTCATGCCAAGGGGAAGGGTGAGGAAACTGGCTCTTTGTAAAAAGAGTTCTTTTTCTCTCTCTCTAAATAAATTTTGTTTCTAGAGATTTGGAATTTATGTGCCTGCCATGAGTCAATAACAACTCACTGGGCACTGTCACAGTAAAGTTTTGACATTTTCCAGATGGGGACAATGAATTAAATCAATAAGTATTTATTAAGCACCAACTACATGCCAGACAATGTGCTCAACAGTAGGGGCTACAAAGAAAGGCAAAAGCGTGTCCTATCCTTTCAAGTAAATCACAGGCTGATTGCAGAGACAACATACAGACAGCTATGCACAAATCTGCTATATACAGGATAAATTAGACATATTCTCAGAGGGAAGGAACAAGCATTAAGTAATATTGAGACTTCTTACAGAAGGTGAGTTTCTCACTGAGAAGCAAAGATATGAGAAATCATCTAAAGGATTTCATAGTCCATTGTGTTGTGAGAGACTGTTAGAAGATTCCATCCAGTTTGTGAATTAAACATGAAATCCCTCTGTGGCTCCAGGATGTCTCTTGTTTTGTTTTATTTTTAATATAGATTTCAGAAGAAGAACACCAGATGGTAGACAGTGGGAAAAAAAAGAAAAATCTTAAATAGAGCATTCTAACCATTTGTATTTCCTTTTTCTAAGGATGTTATTGGGGAAAAAATGTAGTATCAGACATTGTGAAGTCCCTGTTCATTCCTATATTTGTTTGACTAGAGAAGATAAAACTCTTTGTCAAAATGTAAAGAATTGACCAAGAAATAGTAAATTAAAGTGACTTTATGGCTAATTTCACATCTTTGAGGGAATAGTCTTATATAGTTTAATAGAAATAGGACAGAGTTTGGAGTAAAAATAAACCTGAGTTCATATTCCAGTGCTGCGATTTATTTCCATTCTTTTATCTCAGTTTGTTCATGTATGAGATGGAGGAGAGAAGGGAGTAAGATTAGTTTCTAAGATCTTTCCTGGAGTCCTAACATTCCGTAATCTGTGAAGCATTGAGTTTCTAACATGTAAATGCCTGTTTCTTTATGTATAGTTCAGTCACTTTCAGTTGTATCCAAGTATTTGTGACCACATTTGATGTTTTCTTTTTTTGTGCAGTAATTCCTTGTTTATTTTTCACTTCCAACAAAGAGAACGTTTTGAACAAATGGTACAAAATGATATGTCATATCACAATGGACAACAAGTTGTCTCCTGCATATTTTTAAATAGTAATTTCATAGTGAATTGGTCATGAAGTATTCAGAAGCATTCTTACCCTTCTAATTTGAGCCCTCCCCCAAAATGTAATCCATTATTTTATTCCCTAAAATAGTAATGACACTCAAAGTAGAAAACAAGGGACTGGACTTGTCACCAATACGTCCACAAAGGAAAAAAGGGAGTGGAGATGGTACAGGTTAGACACCTCAACTGATAAACAGTCCTTTTCGGTTGCTATAGTCTAACATTTTGCCACTTGTTTGAATAAGGGATCTTTTCCATTCAAAAAACCATGGCAAACAAAAGTGTTTTAATCAGTTAGTCACATATAGTATACATATTTTCCTCTCTAAAGAGAAAGCATACACTCTCATACAAGAAGAAATTGATATATAGTAATCATTCCATACATTCTGTCAGAGCAGATTAAATTCTCTTTTCATACATTTGCCTTGAGGTGATACAGTAAAAGGTAGAGAATTTCCTTAACAGTTTATGATTAAACTTTTCTAATAATGCTCACTTTCTGAATGGTTCACAACAATATCATTCTGTGAAACAATAGGAAAGCTAAGAACTTAAAGGCTTCATGTCTTTCTGGTTTAACAATAGTTTCTTAGGTAGACCTGGGGCCCTTTGGCAGATCCTTTCAGCCAAGATCTTCACAGATAAACTTAATACCCTATCACTTCTAAAACTTCCCCAAATAGTGAAGGCAACAAGAGCTGCATATTATTTTTTTAAATGCTAATAAGACCATTTAGTGATCATTCACTTCAGGAAAATGCAAGAATGAAGCAACTTCTAACTAAAACAAAAAAACTATTACTTCCTTTTTTAAAAATGGTAACCAAAAATCCATATGCTTCAGTAAATCTATTGCCCAATGCTATAGTAATTATTTTCTGCTTTATATACACTATATAGACAGGCAAAAAAACTTGTAATATATTTGACTATATATATATTTACTTATTTTCACTCTAAAGATATCCATTTGGGGTTTTCTTGGCAAAGATACTGGCATGATTTGCCATTTCCTTTTCATTTGACAGATGAGGAAAATGAGGCAAACAGAATCAAGTGACTTGCCCAGGGTTATAAAGCTAGTAAACATCTGAGACCAGATTTTAACTCAGAAAGATGGGTCTTCCTGATTCGAGCCCAGGCACTCTATCCACTGTGCCACCTAGCTGCCCCATATAACCCCTTTGTTTACATGTGTGAAATATGAAATTATATCAGTCACTCAGAAATCAGGAAGCTAAAATAAGAACCAGGTTGAAGAATAAAATTCAATTCACTAGCTTCAGAGATCAGATCAGGCAATTCAAGACTCAAGAGCTCACTGTGTTGTTTTTAGAAGGCAAATTTTATTGCTGCCCATGGCACTTTGAATGCAATGGAATTGAGTCATTTTGAAAGGAACCTCACATACATACACAGTTCAGCACTGAGGCAGATATATGATGGTTATTTCACACTTGTGCAAAAACAGAGATAGGAAAATATTAGAGACCATAATTAAATACAGAGGAGAA
The DNA here is from genome assembly GCA_028658325.1 of Potorous gilbertii. Lineage (NCBI taxonomy): Eukaryota > Metazoa > Chordata > Mammalia > Diprotodontia > Potoroidae > Potorous > Potorous gilbertii. Next base: position 146,745,933 of record CM053769.1, read on the forward strand.
CAGTTTTTTTAAAAGATTGTTCATATACATTTTTAGTCTTGTGCACAGGCAGAACTACAACTTATAATCAAAGAATAAATGGAATCTAACATTTAAATGTCTGGCTGAACTTTAAGATGCTTAAGAAACCCTAGGAATCCTCTGGCACAAATCTTCAATAAATGGGTAAGATAGTAATAAAGAGTCTCTTATTTATTTGTTTTTTCCCTAAAATTTCCATTTGAATTATATTAATTAGAATATTTTGGAAAACACAGCTGAGTATCAAACTGAGAAAAAGCCAAAAATTCAGAAGATGCTTACTTTCCGGTTGTGATTTACTGATAGAAGGAACATTTCATTGGCCCCCAGGAACAATAAAGGGACACTGTGGGGTTCCCTTGAGCTTTATCATCCTATATTTGAGCTGAAACAAAAAGAAAGAAAAGATTGTTTTCATCACTCTCATTGGACAAAGAAGGATAATTCAATTTTTAACTGTTTCCAAAATGACACTAAATACCAAGCACAACTTCATAGAAAAGAACAATTAACTACTTAAACTGGAAAGTATCATCTTAAGGAATCTCAATTTAAAAACAGGGCAACAGAAACATTGCTTTGCCATTCCTTATTGCCCCCAGGCTTGTTGATCAACTCTATGCTTCTTTTATGTGTCCATAAATCATCATGTGAAATTAAAAGAGTATGGTTGATATGAATATCACCCACTTCACAAATGAAGGACAAGGAGAAGTAAAAACTTCATGCAAAGGCATGAAGATATAATAAAAAATTCTACACATTTATTATCTCTGCTTCACCACAAAAGTGAGATTACTCTCTTGGTGCATGTCACTAAAATGAAGCTTTAAAACGGAGGTGCCTAGCTGTAAATTACATTCCTGAATCAATTACAGTTCTATCAGAAAGGCTATAAATAACATGCAAAATGACCAGATGTGTATTTTTTTTTTGGTTACACTTGAACATTTGGCACATTTAAAACATTTAAGTGAGGAACTTGGGTTAAGTAATGAATTTCACAGATCCATCTGACAAGACAGAAAAATGGGAATTAATATTATAATGACTTTGCCTCAAGGAGACTTCCCAAGACAAGGTCATCTCAAGAATTAGTGAAATCATGGGCTACCTTCATTACCTTTAAAGTTATTTGGAAACAGCCCTTGAAGCTCTGTAGTTTCTAGTTCCCTAGAATTTTTTGTGAATCTGGGCAGAGTAAATACTTTTAAGTTCATGATCTGAACACACTGTAATTCATTGATCAATCTATATTTGCTAGCTTTCCAATTTGATTTATTTTGTCAGCTTCTTACAAAGTCTAAATGAGCTGTTCAGTGGTTTATGATAAAAGACAAAATAATCCCAAACATTAAGTTATTAGAACTTGCAAACCAGGAATAATGAAGCTACTGTGAACACAGAAAGTAATTCAGTTCATCACTGAGTTACAGAGAGAGTGATCTTGTTCCTGATCCAGGAGTTCTAGCCTTGATTGAGGTCCTTTCATAAAGGTATTTTTTTTCTTTTCCCTTTTCAATGCAAATTCTTTTTTCTTCTAATCTTATACATAAGTAAGAGGATTATTAGAATTGAAAACTAGCAATAATAGGTCCCAAGAGGAAAATATGCTTCTCTACTCCGAGAAAGATAATAGCTGTCTCTGGGAGGTGTGTGCAGCACTTGTGTGCACTACTCAGGCTACTCTAAAGACTCTATCATACCTTGCTGGAGTAAAACTCTGCCTTCATCTGAAGCAAAGAAATAATGGAAATAGTTACAAAATTATAAATTGTTAATGTGTCTTCTCATTTAACTGAGTCCAAAATAATTAGAATATTAATAGCAGAAGTCTGAACAAAATCTCCAAGTCCTCAAATATTCAGCTTTAAGATTTATATACCTCTCCTTTCTATTTGGGAAGTAATTTTCGTGCTTCTTTTCATTACAATGCCTAGGATGAGAGCAGTGTCAAGTTTCTGTATTGATGTACAATTGTCACACATCCCCTCATCCATGCTTATATTATTTACACATTTGAAACTTTTCTTGTTTGTTTAAAAGTAAATATTTTTTCCTCCTACCACAATGACAGGTTGATAGACAGTATTCACAAACAATGCTCAGACATTTTTTTGCAGGATAAAAATGCTTAGTATAAACTTTAAAAATATATATAATCATAAAATCTAGTCAAAGGAAGAAAATTCCTCACAACTTCAGCAGAATACTGAAGAAAATTGATGGGGTCAGATCTTTTCATATGTAAATAGGTAAGATTCAGTAAATAGAGAAGAAAAGTAAAGTACTCTGGAAGTAATAGGTTCAATACAACTCACAAAATTTATGGAAAGTGTTGGATATAGTACAGGTAAAAACAAGGAACACATTTTTAATTTAATACTTAGTCAAATGTGACTCAGTTGACTAGAAGATTGAACAACCATCCACACAACTTGAATTTATTTAACTATATGTCCTGCATTTTTTGAATATTGAATACTACAATGATTTCCTTATGATTTATTTTCATTCTTTTTCTAAATTCTTCCTTTCCAAAAAATAAAAATAGAACAAGAAGAACAATGAAATTAATCCTAAATGTGTAAAACTATCTATACCCACATAGAGAAATGGAAAAATTGACTTCATTTTAGACAATTGTTTAAAATAGTTTTTGCTGTAAATCTGAAAAAATATTAAAAGAAGACTTTTTAAATTAGAAAATTGAGTCAGTTCTTCATGTATTTTTTATAGACAGAAGATATTTCAGTCATTTCTTTTGCAAAGTTGTAGGAACTCATAGCTCTATGTGGAAGAAATGGAGCCTGTGACTGACCTTCTACATTGGGTATGGTCTTAAATCTCCTTTTCATTCTCCCATTCCAACTACATTCAGGGTATGGGCATATACTAAGTGATTTGCTGGATGTAGCTAAATATTATCAATACTGTCAAGATTGTTTAATATTTATTGAGTTCTCAATGCTGAGAAAACTATCAACCTGGGAGGACATAGAAATTGAGAGATGTCTCTTTTAGACTGAGAGAAAGTAATCTGCCATATTTCATTCTGTTGGCTGTTGCAATAGTACAAGTAAGTGAAAGTATATGAACATCACAAATATTACCATATCTGAGAATCAGCCTTGTACTTCAGAAAATTGTGATTCTTGGCAAAATGATAAATAGAGTGATTGCAACATGGCTATGGATACATAGAAAGTAAAATGTACATAACTTATAAGCAAATATAGAGGACTGATGGATCCAGGCACCTGAGTAGGGTCTTGCACTTATCAGCTTACTAGTTGGTGACATACTTTACATTGGGATATGGTCAAGAGTGTTGCATGATGAGCCAAGAAGTTATTCATTCATTATCTCTGCTGTGAATGACTGTCTTCATGTAACAAAGGACTCTGGTTTATGTTCCTTATTAAATAAGGATTTGGAGCAACAAGAGAAAGTTCAGAAAAATAAAGGAATAAAAAGAAAAGAAAAAGGACTGTCTTGATTCCAGAGCACTGAGTATCAGCAGTATCATCTATTTCATTTTTATTTTTGCATGTCTAGTCCCCAGTAAGGTACCTGGCATTAACTAGTTGCTTAGCAAATGTTTGTTAAATAGACTACATCTTATCTGATGAGTAAGTTGGAGGATTTCATTTACAATTATATACTAGGTTTGAGCAACAAGCAAAATGTAATAATATGAAATTGAATAGAGTTAAAACTAACAATATTTATTAACAGCAGAAAGAGCTAACAGTGAGAATGTCCATTCTTCTTTTTCTTCCCTTCCCCCTCTTTCCTAGCATTCAGGGTGAGCAGAAACCCTGGGCCATCAGGGTAGTAAGAGTAACATAGGTGCTCACACCACTTGGACAAGCAGGCAGTCACCAAGAACCATCCTTCTGGTAAAATTAAAGACCTATCCTGCCCATCCTATCCTGCCACTCAGTTTTGATGGTCTATAGGCTTTGTTATTCACCCTACTTCTATGACTTCCAGATATTTAGAAGCTGTCACCTAAATGTCTACTAAACATTCCTAGGCCTTGCCATTTGCCCTGAAACTGAACATATTTACATGTGCTGCCACTGCTAATTAAACTGTGATCTTATTAAGAGTGATAAAGGTCTCAATGTTTTTTGTTGTCTTTATAATAGCTAAATAACAGACCAGTGTTTGGTATAGAGTGAGTAAAATAAAGTCAACAAACATTTACAAAGGACCATGGCAGATACTGTGCTAAGTGTTGGGGACATAAAGAAAGGCAAAAATAGTCCCTACTCTGTCTACTGGAGGAGACAATATGCAAACTGTTATGTACAAACAAGGATAAATAGTAAGTGCTTTATTAATTTTTTTTCTTTTTTTTTCAAAAAGGAAACCTTGCGGTAAGATTGTGACAGAACTGGATCTTTGTTTTAAGTATTTTAGAGAAACTGTGTCTTGACAGTACATGTTACCTGGGCCTTGCATTTTAGTATTCCATTATTTGTTGCCTCATCTTAATCTTCAATTGTTAAATGCCTCCTCAGCAAGACTATAAACTTCTTGAGGGCAAAAAACACATCATACTTCTCTATTTCTTCAGATTTCACCACCCCCTTTTTGTGGAATGGAAATATCCAAGCACTTGGCATAGATTCATCTTTTGTTTGGTTTTCCAATCAGCTACACCAGGAGAAGGGCATTTATTAAAAGGATTGGTTTAAAGTTGCAAAGAAACTTAGAGATCTCCATATACAGCTAATTGCTCATTTCTCTGCCACATTTAAATTTCAGGGGAAAGATCGTAATTTTAAGATGTTGCTGACTGAAAATTGAAGTGGTCATTAAGCAGACTGATCACATTCCCTTTGCATAAATGTTTATAGCAGGCCTCTTTAAAATGTTAAGTATATAACACTTCCTCCACATAACTAAATCAGCTAATATTTTAAAAATTTAGTCACCTCCTCATCTTTTCAGGTTGTGGAGGGGAAAAATGTGAATGCTTATAGGCTACATAAAAGAAACGTAACAATTATTATAGAAATGTAGGTAATAAATATCAGGCTATGTGGTTCATTTTCTATGCATATTTTTTCATTGTGAAGGGAACTCCTTGTCAATGTAAATTACCAACTCTTCTTTCAAATGGTATTTTAGTATGATGCTCAGTTGCTTGGGGAATCAAGTATAGTTCCCAGTTGCCTGGGGAATTAATGCCTATAGAAATTGATGGTTTACCCCAAGTTTCATACCCTGTACCTGTCATAAATGGGGCTTAAACTCAAAACTCCCTAACTCCAAGACTGACACTACCCAGTGTTGCTTCTCACATTGACTATGCACATACAAATACATAGTGATCTTAGAAATCAGTTACTAAACTGTACATTTCTCTGAATATGGTAAGCTTCATAATCAATAAGTCTCAATATAATTTTACAATGATTTTAACATTAACAATTTTCATTAAAAGAGCAAATACTGTGTGCAAGGCCCTGAACCAAACCATGAGTCTTGTGGCTTTGTCAGACTGCCATAAAAGGCAGGGCTCTCCTATTTTCAACATCTAACATAGAAATGGAAAGGTCAATATTCAAGAACAGTTTCATCTGGGGGGAGTAGTAAGGATCACATCTCTACCAAGGTTTAGCAAAGTTAAGCTAACATGGCGACAAAGAGCACAGTCTTATAGTAAATGCAAACCCATACACTTGAATTGAAATATTTGCCATCAGAATTAGAGAATAAAGGAGATCTAGTTATATAAGTTTGAGTTCACATTCAGTAAGTTAGCGTGAGGGGTGTTGGTCCAATAACAGTTGGTCCAGTACCAGTTGGGATAATCTGAAAGTTTTGGGTCATGTGGTAGCCTACCGGAAATGACTGCATAAGAAAGTCAGGTACAGATTGAAGTAAATTCACATAGAAAGAGATATCATATCATCTAATAGCATCATTAGCAGTGAAATTAATTAATTACAGGGGAATTTGTAAGCTGGCTACCTTAATCCTGAAAGACTCAACAAGTCAGTTTTATACTACCCATTGCCCTGAAGACTGGGTGAAAAAGAATCAAGAGAGGAGCTTTTTCCTCCCTTCTCCCTATTGAATCTAAATTCCATAATGGGCATAGAGATCAAAGAAAAGAAATGTATAATTGAGACTATGACCCTAAACTTAGTACTTCATCACTTTTTCAAGATGAAATCTTGCCTGGTACAAGGCATCTGCACAAAGGGAGATGCCCTATCTCTGTTGCTAAGGAAAAAGAGTCCTGGGGGCAGGGGGAATCAATCCAGCAAGCATTTATTAAGCATCTACTGTGTAAAAGGCACAGTGTTAAGCTGAGATTACAAAAATAAAACTGAACAAAGAACTTCTTTCCTTCAAGGAGCTTATATATTACTTGGAGAGTTGCGATATGTATACAAACATATAAATAAAAATAATATTAAATAATTGTGACAGAGAAAGTGTTAATAATGTTTTGAGAAATATAAACATGTTATCGGGAAAGATCTCATCTAGGGAGTGGTGCTTCAACTATGTTTTGAAGAAAGTTGAGTATTCTACAAGGCAAAAATGAAGAAGGAATATGTTCAAGACATAGGTTACCAGAGGAACAAAAACATAGAGACAGAAGATGGGATATTATCTAAGAAGAACAGCTATCAGAAGAGCTAGATTAAAATGGAAAATAGAAAGAAGCCAAATTGAAAAGGGTTTTAAGTGCGAAGGAGAGGATTTAAAATTTTATTCTCAAGGCAGTTAGTAACCATTGAAGGCTTATAAAAGCTCATATGGCATAATCAAATTTTGCTTTTAGGAATATAAATTTGGTTGATTATGGGATATGGATTGAGAAAGGAAGAGACTGGAGGCAATAAAGCTAGTTTTGAGATGAAAAAGCCAGGTGTTCCAGGTAAGAAGTGTTAAGTCTCGTTCAAGGTAACAGTTATGTGATTGGAAAAAAGGGAAAAATGTGAGAAAAATGGAGGTAGAATCAACAAATAAGTAGGGAAATAAAACTCATGACATTCATATGTGACTATCACAAAGTTAATCAGTATTGTGAGCATAAGATATAGGCATTTCCAAATGACTGACAGGCCCAAAACACCAATGTTGTCCACCACAGACACCTGCCTCCTAAAAGCAACCAATTCCAATGTTTACTAAACATCTTTTTCCATTTAAATAATTTTGTGGAATTAATTTTCCATTTCACCTCCACTGGAGAACTTCACTTGTAATTAGCTTAGTGAGCTGGTACAACCTTTGTTTGGGGAGGTTAATTAGTTTCACTTTCAAATATTCACAGCTCAAACAGCCACCAGGTACTAGTTTACTTGGTGAGTATGCATGCTTAGAGGGAAATTCTTAAAGGTTAGCCCAACAGATTGTTTTCCTCCCCTCAAAACTGCAGTCATTAGATAGAAAACTATGCCCAAATGGTTTTTTGAAAGAGCAGGCATATGTCAGATTACGCCCCAAGGTTTTGGATTTGTGATTAGTTAAAATTTTAGTGAGAAGCATATAGAAATTAGAGTAGAAATGATAGATCATCAAGCTAACTAAACTTATAAATACTGAAATTACACAGCACGTTTACACTCTAATGGTTATAGCTATAAAATTTTAAAGTCTAGTGGCATATAATGTCTGAATACCATGGTCCAAATTTTCCATTCAAAGAAAGTTTTATATTTAATCTGTTACACTCAAATTTCCAAGACCTGAGGTTTTTCAGATCTCAGTACTGTCCCTCAACATACAGATACCCTCTGGCTTGAATACACCCTAGTTCTAGCTAATTTTTTTGAATTATTGTGAAAAAAAAACTATTACTTGGTAGTTAGTATTCTTATGATAAGTTTCTCTATACTTATACTAGTTTTCAGATGACAAATTCACAGTTTTTTTTCAGTGAGGTAGGACCTGTAAAACTTGGGCCTTGGTCTTTTATCTTAATTTTATTTTAGACCTGAATATACAATAGAGAAGAGAAAAAGAAACATATAAGCAAATACAAAATAAGAAATCAAAAAATAAACATGCAATGTACTCAGAAGAAAGTGAGAGATAATTCAAAATATAAAGCGATAAATTTCCATTTCAAGAAATGACATGACTTGCACTTGACTTTATTTTGAGTGAGGGAGGACTGTGCAGGTCACTAGCCTCACTTCTGCTTCAGAGCCGTCTGAATCCAGTGACTAGATATTCATCAGGAAGCCTGGAGATGACCCAGAATGAGGCAATCGGGATTAAGTGACTTGCCCAAGGTCACACAGCTAGTGAATGTCAAGTGTCTGAGGTGAGATTTGAACTTAGGTCTTCCTGACTCCTGCACTGGTGCTCTATCCACTGCACCACCTAGCTGGCCCCCCACATAAATATATACATATGTATACATATATACATACAAAATATACTTTTCATAACAAATTCTACTCCTGATCTTTCTTTTTATGTTTGTGTTTATCTCTTATTACCTATCCCTCTTCTAGCCTCTACTTCTACCTACTAATTGTCGTCCTATTACTTGCCCTGTGCCCCTCTCCAAAGATACCTTCTTTATCCTCCCATTCTCATTAATCTAAACACCCTTCTATACCCCTTTTTTACCTATTTCCTCAACCTCCCCTCTAAAGATCTCTCCTTTATCCTCTTCCCCCTCCCTATCACCTTAGCATTTTGTTTATTTCTAAATTTAGAAGACTTTTATACTCGTTTAGATATACATGTATTCCTCCCTCTTGAATTCATTCCCAATGAGAGTAGGCTTTCAGAATTAATAGTCCTGCTCCCCCATCTAAATCCTCTGTTCCAGATTTCACACCTCATTTGTACTGGATAATTACTCTTTTTAGCTGTTCCTAAATAGTTTTGCTATTTAAAATCATTTCATACTCAGGTCTACACCAAACTTTTTTATGAACGACCCCAGTTACCAATAACAATCTTAGACATACATTCTACATTTTACATACATAAAAAGCAAAGAGTTTGTCCTTGTTGAGACACTTGTAATTAGTCTTTTGTATGTACCTTATGTTTCTCTTGGACTCTTCTATGTCAAAACTTCTAAGTTCGGGGTAGTTGTTTTTTTTTTTTTAACAATGTTCTGAAAGTCTGACAATTCATAAAATATCATTTTTTCCCACTGAGGATTATGCTTAGCTTTGCCGTGTATGAGATTTTCGGCTGAAACCTCAGCTCTTTTACGCTTTGATATATAGTGTTCTGAGATTTGTGATCTTTTAGTGTCACCAATGCTAGGTTTTGTATGATTTTAATGGTGACACTGCTATGTGTAAATTTTTCCCCTTGTTCCTTGTAGTATTTTATCCTTGTGCTATTTCAGAATTTAACTATAATATTCCATGGGTTATTCTCATAGGATTTCTTTAAGTTGATTGATGGATTTTTTGATATTTCTACTTTCCCCTCTTATTTTAATGTGTCAAGACAATTTTCTTTAATTATTTCTCTTATTACATTAACAAGATTCTTTTTTCAATCACAGTTTTGAGGTAGTCTGATTATTCTGATGTTTTCTCTTCTTCATCTATTCTTCAGATCAACTGTTTTTATGAGATGTTTCACATTCTCTTCTAATTTTTTCATTCTTAATATTTTGTTTTATTATTTCTTGATCTCTTATAATTTTACTGGCTTTTCCTTGCACAATTATGATTTTCAGGGAAAGACTCCAAATTTCCTTTTCTAATTGGTTGATTTTCTTTTCAAAATCTTCTTGTTTTTCTTGGAGTGTTCTTTTTTTTACATTTTCCCTCAATCTCTCTCATTTGATATTTAAAGTATATTTTTAAAGTTCTGTCAATTCTTTTGGGACAGATTACCATTTGATGTTACTCTTTGGGGTAGAAGAAGATTTATTTGATTCAGTTTCCTCCTCTGAAGATGAATCCCAATCTTCTCTATTCCCATAGCAACTCTCTAGGATTGGATTATTTATTTTTCCTTTGCCTATGCATTTTTTTATTTGTGGTTGATTAGTTTTTGTAATGACCTCTAGTACTGGGGTCTGAGAGATGGTGACTCTGGCCTCTGAACCTCCTTCAGTTCTCCCCTCTGGCCTAGAACTGAAACCAAAACTTCCAGCATCATTTAAGTGCTCATAGCTAGCTGCAACCCCTCTCCATTGTGTCTGCATTCACGAAACCTGAACTGGCTCTTTCTTGTCCTGAGCCACATGGCCACAGCATGGCAGCATCTGGTATTCCTTGTCCTTAGAAGTTCCCTAGATCTTCCCTGGCTCAGACGCCCAACTGCCCTCAATGTGCTGGTGTGGGGGAAACAAGACATGGGGGACTGGGGCCAAGGCAGCCTCCCAACCCAACTAACCCCAGGGTTTTCTGTTCATTGTTTTAGCAGTCCTATCCTGGAGGTATTTGCTCTTCACAGGGACCAAACCTCATCCTGGGATTTTTCTCAAGATCTTCTCTAATTATCCTAGGAGCACCCTTGTTCTGTCCTACTCATTTATTTTTACCACTCTATGTTTTCTCTGAGGTGCCATTTTATCTCTTTTATGGGAAAAAATCTTGAGAGCTTGGAATTTTCTGATATACTCTACTATCTTCCCAAATATCTTTCAGGCTTCAGTCTTTTAATACCTAAGGTTGTAGCTAAATAAAATTAGTATATAACTCCAAATTGGCTTCTCTGTACGGAATTATAATAACTGGTGAGACAGTAATGATGCCTAACTATTTCGTAGAGGCAATTCCTGTTCAGAAATGAAGTCTACTGAATAACTTTGAGGTTCCTTTGAACTCTGAAACTATGTGATTCTCTGAGTATGACTGAGCCCTCCCCAATTCCTTGCTCATTCTCATGAAGACTCAAATCTGAATTCAGACATTTAATCTCTAAGTAACTGAGGATATGCCATTTAAATTTTGGGTTAAGTTTCATCTACTATAAAGTGGGAATTATAACAGCACTTACCTCCCAGGATTTTTTGAGGATCACATGGAATAATATTTATAAAGTGCTTAGAATGGGGCCTAGCACCTAGGAGAAACTTAATGTTTGCTACTTCTTCCTTCAGGTTTCTTCGGTGATCTATGTGTTATAATTTCGAGACTTATCTTGGTTGCCTGTCTAGATGTGATTTACCTTTCCTTTTATAAAATGTGGCATACATATTCAAGATATAGTCTTAATAGTGCTAAGCATAAATGGGATTATTCTTTATCATTTTCTGGACACTAGTTCTATCAATACAGCCTGACTGTCCACTAAGATATCCCAAGACTTTTGACATGTATTGTTGTCTAGTCACATCTCCTCTATCTAAATTTAATTTACTTATTCAGTGCCATATCAAACTGTCAAAAATTATTTTGTAGAGTTAGAAAAAATAAAAATAAAATTCATCTGAAAGAACAAAAGGTCAAGAATATCAAGAGAACCAATGAAAAATGAAAAGGCAGCTGTCCCAGCTATGCCAGAGCTAAAACTATATTATAAAGCAACAATCATCAAAGTTGTTTGACACTGACTAAGAAATAGAGTGGCAGATCAGTGGAATAGGTTAGGTACATAAGACACATAATAGTCTATTGTTTGATAAAGTCAATGACTAGCTTTTGGAATAAGAATTCACTATTTGAAAGAAAACTGCTGGAAAAACTGGAAAATGACAGAAACTAGAAATAATACATCATCTCATACCCTATATGAAGATAAGGTCAAAATGAGTATATGATTTAGACATAATGGTTGAGGTTATAAGCAAATTAGGAAAGCAAAAAATAGTTTACCTATTAGATCTATGGAGAAGAGAAGAATTTATAACCAAACAAGTGACTGAGAACATTATATAATACAAAATGAATAACATTGATTATATTAAATTAATAAGGTTTTGCACAAAGAAAACTAATGCAACCAAGATTAGAATGAAATGACAAAGCTACAAAACAATTTTTTATAGTCAGTGTTTCTGAATGAGGGCTCATTTACAAAATATACAGAGAACTATATTGTGATTTGATTTGAATCAAATCTATAAGAATTCAAGTTATTCTCCAATTGATAAGTGGTCAAAAGATATGAAAAGTAAGTTTTCAGATGAAGAAATTAAAGTTACCTGTAGTCAAATAAAAACACTCTAAATCACTATTGAGTAGAGAAATGCAATTTAAAACAACTCTGAAGTACTACCTCATACCTATCAGAGTGGTTAGCATGACAGAAAAGGAAAATTATAAATGTTGGCGAGGATGTGGGAAAATTGGAAATTTATTGCATTCTGGTAGAGTTGTGAAACAATCCAACCATTCTGGAAAGCATCTTGGAAGTTGGCCCAATTGGCTATAAAACTGCATACCCTTTAATCCAGCAATACCACCACTGGATCTGTCTCCCAAAGATTTCATAATAATGAAAAATTAAAAAATATTTATGGCAGTTCTTTTTATGGTGGCAAGGAATTGAAAATTGAGAGAATGACCATCATGTGGGGAATGGCTGAAAAAGTTGTGACATATGAATGTAATGGAATATTATTGTACTATAAGAAACGATAAGCAGGCAGATTTCAGAAAAATCTGGAAATATTTACATGAACTGAAGTGAAGCTGAGTGAAGTGAGAAGAACCAGAAACACATTGTACATAGTAACAGAAAACTTGTACAATGATCATCTATGATAAACTTAGCCTTTCTTAGCAACACAATGTTCCAAAATAGTTGTAAAAGAGTATTGAAGGAAAGATACTATCCACATCCAGAGGAAAAGCTATGGAGTCTGAATGAAGATTGAAGCATGCTAGTTTCACTTATTTTGTTCTTTTGTTCTTTCTTATGGTTTTCCCTTTTGTTCTATTTTGTCTTTCACAAAGTGACTAATTTGGAAATATATTTACATTATTGCACATGTATAACTCATATCAGATTGCTTACTATCTTGGAGAGTGAGGAGAAAAGAAAAAGAGAGAAAAAAATTTGGAAGTCAAAATCTTACAGAAGTGAATGTTAAAAACAATTTTACATGTAATTGGAAAAAATAAAATACTATCAAGTAGAAAAAAATAAAAATTCATTATCCTTGGGGAACAAATAGCTAAGAAATTAAATACCACATTTGTTATCACCAACTAGGGCTCTTTATAAAGAGTGAAAAAATGCCTGGCAATATACTCTTCTTTTTGAGATAAATAGATTGTATTCTTTTTGATATGTTTCTATTTGTGAATTCTTTTCAAATGTCCTGTGCTTTAGTTTCCATCTAACCGGTCTTAGGTGAGACTTAAAGACTAAAAGATTGCAAATAGGGAAGTAAATGGTCAAAGACTACCCTTAATTTGTCTTCAAAACCTGTTAATTCTTCCCCCAAATAAAATCCCTTTATTTTCATGGAGGATATTAGTATAGCTTCTGACATACACATCCTTCCTGGTTTCTATGTGATCCCTCTGCAGTTCAATGTTTGGTATATATGAGTCACATAGTAAATGTACAACACTGACATTGCAATAAAAATATAGTATTTGAAGGTGTAAAGAGTCTGGTGGCAAAATACGAGTGAGTCCAAATTTCACAATGTGAACAAGCCAGTTGAGGAGTAATGGGCTTAGAGAGTATTATTCCTGGGTTTTCCTATGGATGTACAGGTTAAAAAAGTAACAACAAACCTTTTCTATGAAGCATCATAATACCAGCTTTAATTATATTATGCACCCATTGTAGATGGTTCAGAAGTTCTTATACATTTCCTGTTTGAGAAATATAATGGATTTTTTCCACACATATAGTAAAATATATCATTTCAAGAGCTGTGTCTTGATATTAATGGGAAATACAACCCAGAATAGTCATATGTGGCATCAGAATAAATAAGGATTAACGTAAATTTCTCTATGCCCCCTTTGAAAATGCCTTTCTACTTATTATGTAGTGACATATATAAAAGCATAATGTAACTTAACTGAATAGAAAGGAAAAGTCAGTGTCCCTGTCCTCTTGGGTCTTATAACCTAAGATAAATGAGCCTTTTCAATTAATGTTCCTATTTTATTTTCTTACCTTTTTATCCACAATTTAACAATATCTGGCAAAAAATAAACATTTAACTAATGTTTTATCTATTGATCTTTTTATGTTTAACTAGAATATACCATAACAAATGGGCAAGAACCAATGCTCTTGATTGATATGGACATACCTTGAGGGAATACCTATAGTGTAATTACATACATACCTATAGTTTAATTATATTACACTATAATATTTCTTTGGCTCAGTTTTTCATTAGAAACATCAGAAGTTGGCTTGTTTTGATCACCTCAGAACATTATGATTTCACTCATGTCTACATCTACATTGATAAGGTAAATGAACCATTAAATAGGCTGGACTCCATTTAAGTCAACAGAAATAAGGCCTCTATGCTTTATCCTTTAGTATCTCTCTTTCTGATTCTTATGAGTTCCATTTCATCAGCTCTATATATCTGGCCTTATTTATCATCACTTTAAGGTAAAACAAAACAAAAAACAGTGATTGCTAAAGAATCCAAGGACCAAAAGGTAGAAATTGCAAAGGGAAGAATTTGGGCTTGATGTCAGGTCAAACTTCTTAAGGATAGGTTATCCAAAAATATATTAACTACCTCCAGAGATGATAGCTCCCCTTCATTGCAAATCTCCACACAAAGACCAGATTTCTACTTCTCACGTGTGTTGTGTGAATCTTTTTTTTCTAACATAGATAGGACTAGTTGACCTCTAAGGTAATTTCCAAATCTGAAATCCTGTGTAAGGGAGGCATTTTACCTTTACCTTGAACTCCCACATCCTCCCTGAATTTATGCAGTCTGTCAAGCATATAGTATCAGCAGAGGTTGAGGTATTTTGCACATGGAAAACAATCAGTGTATCTAAAAGATCAATGACTTACCTTGGGTTATCCCAAGTAAATGGAAAGGTTTCTTAGGTTTAGAACTAGAAGAGATTTCAGAGCTCATAAACTTCAGCAAATTCAGTAGTTTAACAGATGAAGAAATGAAAGCCCAGAAAAGTGGATAGCACATTGGATAATGTACTGGACCAACAGGCAGGCATTTATGAAGTGCAGAAGACACAAGGAAAGGAAATAAATAACAGTTCCTGCCCTCAAGTAGCTCACAGTCTCTTTGCCTCAGTTTCCTTATCTGTAAAAAGGAGATAATATTTTAATTCTCAATGTTGTTGTGAGGATCAAATGAGATAACTTGTGTAAAATGCTTTGCAAGCATTAATGTCTAAATACAAGAAGCTGCTAATAATGAGAAACTCTGAATTTCTCCTGGATCGGAACTCCCTCTTTCCCCTTGATCTTCCTCAGCTCTTGCTTGATTCAGGAGCTTTTCCATTATTACTCAACTGTTAATGGCATGCATATTGACAACTTCCATTTTGGTTCAGGAACTCTGTCACTCAGATGCAGATAACTCCATCAGTTATCATGTCTAAGTTCATACCTTCTGGGATTGTCCTAAAGGGAACAGACCTTGAGTTTCTATTTACATCCTATTCTCCTCTTTGCATTTCTTAGTACCTGTCTTCTTCATTTGTCTGAGTTTGGTTTTCCAGCTAAAGCCTGTCTAAGCACACAGCTCAAGTGTACAACTACCATCTGACTAGACCAATCATCTTTTAACATAGTATCAAGAGAGCAAAACCAGGATGGTTTGTTTACCTCTAATGAAAGAGATGCTACTATGTTTATAAACAAAAAAGTTGACTTTCACAGGGAGAATCTCAAATCTCCTTACCAAGACATGCTGTGATTCATAAAAGCCTTACAAAAATTCTCCTGGGAAAACTCTCTTTGATAGGGGATTTGAAAGAGACTAGAGAGAAATAAGGTTTGAAAGTTAAGTCAGAACCAGAGTAAAGAAAATGTAAAATACTAAGGTAAAATTACTAATGGTTGTTTGGTTGTTGGTTGTTGTCCTACATTTTTGAAGAGGAGCAAAATGACATCAACATGATAAAGTGAAGTTTCAGTGTGTCCGACTGTGACTGATCAGACCAATAAAAGCTAGGGATGCTCTAACACAGGTTGGGCACAGATAGTCTGTATTTGGGGTGGATACTCCAAATTTGTGCATCCTACGTTTACTTAAAATTATTAAGTACTCACTGAAGTTTTGGGGGCATGTAAATGGCATGGTTAAACTTATGCATCATGGCAAGAGTTCTTAAGATGAAGCTGATGAACAGATTTGGGAGAGGAAAAGGATCTGTAGACTTAAATGGGCGAAAGTCACATCTGTTCTTTGACTAAGCTCTAAAATTTAGTATTTCCTTTGATTATGACTATAGATAATAAAACCAATTCTGAGGAGATAATAGACTTCAGCAGACTGCCATTTAGGAGGATTTCATGAAATATATAAGAGGATTAATTGGAAAAGGGATAGACTGTGACTAAGAAGGTCAATGATGCTATTACAGCAGTCTAAATGAGAAGTAACATGTTCTGAGCTGGGATAGGTTCAAAGGTTATGGAAAACAAAACAACTAAAGTGTATGGAAGATCTTGATTTTGGATTATAATGGTTTCATTAAGGTAAAAATCACTGTTAGAACTTCACAGATTGTCCAGAAGATGTATTTCCTGTCTATGATGCGATCATCTGCCACAAGTAGTTATGGAATATTCCCTCACTTGAGGAATAGTCTACCTGTCAGCGCCTGTTTATCCTCACCAGAATAATACACATTATATTATAGTAGAAAGATTGTTTGAATGGGAATCAGGAGAAATTTGGAATATACACAGGAAGTAAGTACATACAGAGTAAATACAAAGTCTATCTCATGGAGCTAGAGCATTAGCAATTGTAGATCAAATGAGTCATACGGCACTTATTCTATGCTTGGAGAGAAGCTTGGGGATTTTGTGAGGCAGAGATGAGGAGGAAGAATGTTCCAGTGGATAGCTTATACAAAGAAATAGAGGGAAGACAAAGATGGGATATCATATTTGATGAATAGGAAATAGGCTAGTTTTAGTTGGAGTATCATGTGTATGAGGAAGAGTGATTTGAGATCACTCACATTGAATCGGATTGAGATGGACTAGGATTGTAGAGATCATCAAATGCAAACAGAACTATCAGTATTTTATCCTAAGGAAAATAGAGAAGCAGTGAAACTTCTTGAGAAGAATGACATGAACTTATTTGTATTTTAGAAATAACAAATTTTCTAGCTATGTAGAGGATGGATTTGAAAAGAGAGAGATAAGAAGCAGGAAAACCAATTGGGTGTCTATTTCAATAGCTCAGGGAAAAAGAAATGAAGACCTGAATTAGAATGATTGTGGTGAGATACAAAGGGATAGATACAAGACATACTGCAGAGCCAGAATTGACAGTGCTTGGCAATGAAATTGATGGTATAGTGAGGGACAGAGAATTAAGAGCAAAGTAGGACTGAAACTGAGAAACATGATGATTGAAAGGATGGCAGTCCCCATTAAAGAAGTTAGAATGAGGGAGGAAAGATAAAAAGTTCTGTTTTGCACATATTGTATTTGAGATGTTTATTGGATATCAAGGTGAGAATGTCTGGTACAATACTGGTTAGGTGTCATTACAGCTCAGGAAAGAGATGATCTATAGACCCATAGATTTGGTTGTTGTCTGCATTGAGATGAGAATTCAAACTCATTGAAGCTGATGAAATTAGAGAGAATTTAGAGAGTAAAGAAAGTACAAAGTCTTAGGGTACACTAATTAAAATAAGATAAGCTATTCATAGTGATTGAGCAAGGGATACTAAAAAAGAAAGGTCAGAAAGGTAGAATCAAAACAGAAAAACATAAAAGTCTTTGAAAATCTCAGGAGGAACAGATGTCTAGGAGGAATAATGGTCAGGAATTGTAGAAAGGAATTAAAAGGATAAGAACTTTAAAAGACCACTGGAATTAACATGGAAATGGTAATTTCATTTAGGTGCTGGGTTGGAAAATTATATTTCAAGGGATTGAGAGAGGAGATGGTAGTTTGAAAATGGAATCAATGAGTCTAAATAGCAATCATTTTCCCCTTATAAGTTTCACAATGAAAGCGAGAGGATACATAATGGTATGGCTTAAGGAGAATCCATGGTTAAATGAATATTCTTTTAAGACCAAGGGAGACATTGGAGTATTTGTTGGCATTATGAAAGTGTAACATGGACATAGAGGTATTAAATATTCTAAAAAAGAGGAGAGTATTAGAGAAGCAGGCTTACAGAGGAGAAATAAGGGAATAGGGTCAACAGCAGAAGAAGAGGAGTTAGACTTGGTAAGCAGTAAAACTACATCTTCTTCCATGAATTGAGCAAAAAAGGAAAAGAAAGAATAAAGATGTTGAGGAAATTTGAGGTGCAGAACTGGGAGAATTAGGAAACTCCTAGGCTTAATTTTCTCAGTAAATTATGAAAAAAACATCTCTGCAAGAGGGAGGATATTGAAGTGTTTAGGTAGCATGAGGAAAGAAAGTGCAGAATAAATGTTATTGGCAGCGATAGAGTGACTTTCTAGACTTATATATGTAATCATATATCGTTTGGAATACTTTTGCATGTCTATTTTCCCAATATTTTTAATTCCCGTGCTCTTTAGGAGAACTTTCCTACTCATCCCTATCCTCTAGGTGCTAACATATATGTACACAAACACACACATATGTCTGAAATATAAAGTGCTTAATATGTGCTTTTTGACTAGTTGACCAAGAATGTTGAACATATCTGTGTCCCTAGTATAAATCCATCTTGATTGCTGTGAATATTTTTGGAATATATTACTGTACTCTTTTGATATGATTTCCATGAAAATTTTAGAACTGATAGGAGTTAATGATATTGTCTACAGATTTTCTATTTTGTTTTCCTCTCCCTGGTTTCGTTGTTAAACTATTTCTGTTTCATTAAAAGAAGTTTGGTTATTTTTTTTAATTTTCCTCCATGGAGAATAATTTGTATACTATAGGTTTGAATTGTTTAAAAGCTTTGAAAATTTAATTTCTAAATATATCTGGAACAGAAGTTCCTTGCTTTTGTAGTATGTCTTCTGCTTGTTTGCTTTTTTTTTCTTCTGAAATCGGGGCAAGTTTTTAATTTGTATTCTATTAATTTGGGGTTTTTTTAAGTAATATTTTATTTTCATATTGTTGTGTATAGTAGGCCCTTTTAAAATTTATTCTCTATTATAATTTGAACTTTACAAATAAGGAAACTTAATAAACTTATGAAACTTATTAAGTGCCAGACTATATAAGTAATTTATGCAAATCCCTATAGGTAGTCATTGCACAATCTATTCTATGCCCCATATTAGTATTAACTGACTCAGGCACTGCCCTTGCAGTCAGAAGATCAAATGCTGCCTCAGGTGCTTATTAGCTGCATTACCCTAAGAGAGTAATTTAATCCTTTTTAGCCTCAGTTTCCTTATCCACAAAATGAGAATGTTAGACTCAATAGTCTCCAAGGTTACTTTCACTTTCAAATCTATGATCTTATGATCCTTGTTAGTGACCTTTTGCATTGACAATACACTAGCTCCTTTGCCCAGTCTGTCCAATTTTCTTACCCAGATACTAGCCCATGACTTGATTCTGACAACAGCTGACTGAATAAAATGAGAACATTCATTTTCATTTCAATTTCTTGATCCAGTGTCTGAAACCTATGAAGGCATTTCTGAGTAATAAAAACTATAGTCTGAATATCACTTCTTCCATGGTAAATTTCAAGTGAAGAGAAAAGGATAAATAGTGCTATTGTCTTGTCCTCATTTAAATAATCTATTTCTTTGTTTTCATCATTGATATTTACCATTGTCCTTTGGTACTTTTCTTGCTCATAATGAAAATCTCTACAGTAAATACAAGTCCCGGAAATAAGTTAGCTTGCGCCATGCTATTTGAATAACTTATCATTTAACCTTCTTTGAAACATACACATTAGAAGAGACTTGTGACCTTTGTTTTATAAAAAAATGAAGAAAACTGGAAAACTTGCCAGTTCTCAAGAAGTTGACTTGAGAATCCATGTGAAAAAATGTTTCATTTCTAAAAATAACTTTTCCTCCACAGAATAGCTAAACTATTCTCCTATCTACAGAGCTGAGATGGAGAATTATGGAGCCTGAGGTAAAGGGGAACGGGGAGAGCCCTGTTTTGAGGCCAGATTTGAGAAGGGAGCACACAGCCAGTTCAAGGAGAAAATTACTCAAAGTATAGTAAGTCCTCGGAACGCTAATTTTGAGGCAATGCTGATTTTTGCCTTTATACCATAAGTGACTTTCCTTTAATGCCCTTGTGGTAAGATTCAGGTACACTATCCATGGGAGATTGTCTCCTCATTACTCTTTACACTGACAGAAGGCAGTGGGGAGAAGGCAGTGATAGCTTCTGAGTAGCCAGCTGTGAGAAGGTAGGGGGTTTTCCCAAGCAAAGAAATGTTTAGAGCTGTTGAGAATGTGGGACCCATGTGATGGTGCCAGAGACAGAGGGAGTACTTGTTTTTCAAATTCTCAACCTCTCTCTCCCCATACATCAGAATCTTAGGCCCCCCTCATCTTCGGATTGCTGTGGAAACCGTCACCCTTTCCCCCCCATGAATTGTGCGAGGCAGACCTCCGATGGTGAGGCTTTTGAAATGATTCTGGAGATCTTTTCTAATAGTAGATTTTGGTAGTTGGAAGCATTTTTCCCCCCAGGGGAAAGAAATTTGTGCCTTACTCAGAATTTACTAGTAGTGAAATGAAAGTGATTTATAATGATAGTTGTTTTTACACTGTAAAAACTGGCCCCATCCACTCCTCCTACACCCAGATAATAAGGCAATAAGGCTAGAAATTTTGGAATAAAAGGAGCACTAGTGTAATTTAAACTTACTGTGTCTTTGTGTCAAAAAAAAAAAAAATAAAAGCTTTGCTTCTAGAAAGCAAGGAGAAAAAAAGACTCAATTCAGAGCAGAAGAAATTAGCACGAAGCAGAAGGAAACCCTGCCCACATTAGATGATTGGTTTAGGAAACCAAGGGACCAAGTCCTTGGTAGTCTAATTCTTTTTACACATATTGCTGGTAGCTAATTTATCTGTGGCTTCAGCCTGAGAAAAGAAATAGCACATCTAAATATCAGTGCCTGGGGCAAAGCCCAGTTTTCCTGCCCTAGTTTCAGTTCTGTTTATCTATGTGTGGTACTTTCACTTATCCAGTCTCTCCTATTCAAAAGTCTCCTGTTATCTTTGACTCTGCCCTCTGCTCAACTCTCGCGTTGATTCCTTTTCTATATAATATCTCTTATGTGCCTCTTCTTGATTTCTACTGCCAGTACTTAAGAAGAGAACTGATTTCTTTTCCAATAACTTCACAGATAAAGTGTTTAACTGGGTCCAGATGGCCCCAAAGAACCTGGAATCATACATGTGAAACTCCATGTCTATTTTGTTAGCTGAGTTTCATAAATCAGACAACACCTCACTTTCACACTCTCATCTCCATAAACAAATTATTGAGCTCAAATTTACTAAATCATTGATCTGGAAGCTGAGATAGAGTATAATATCTTGCTCCACCAGATACCATCTTGAAACATGTGAGAAGTTGTGAGCACCCAGAGCATTTATCAGAGATGGAACCTTTCTTATACAAAAGAAAATTCTGGGAAGCCAACTTTGGAGCTGCCTTATCATCATTTCAATCCAGATGCAAATTTGGAGGACTACAACATCCCATTTTCATTCACAACCTAATTGAGACCTTGGTTGACTACAGAAGATATTCATCAATCTTTTTTTTTTTAATGATTAACTTATTTGTTTTCAGTTTTCTACACTCACTTACATAAGCCTTAGATTTTCTCCCCCTCCCACCTCTCTCCCCAAGAAAATATACAGTCGTATATGGGTTCTACACATACATTCTAATTAAAAATATTTTCACATTATTCATGTTGCATAGAAGAATTAAAATGAGTGGGAGAAACTATGAGAAAAAACAAAACAAAACATAACACAAGAGAAAATATTTTGCTTCATTCTTCATTCCCATTCTATAGTTCTTTCTCTGGAGGTGGATGGCATTTTGCCTCAAGAGTCCTTTGGGAATGTTTTAGGCCCTTACATTGCTGTGTCTACCAGAAATATTCCTCACACAATGTGTACACTGTTCTCCTGGTTCTGCTCCTTTCACTCATCATCAGTTCACATAAATCCTTCTAGGCTTCTCTGAAGTCTTCCTATTCATCATTTCTTATAGCACAATTGTATTCCATTACAATATACCATAACTTGTTCAACCGTTGATGGGCCAATTGATGGGCATCCCCTTGATTTCCAGTTCTTGGCCACCACAAAGAGAGCTGCTATAAATATTTATGTATGTGTGGGACCCTTTCCCATTTTTATGATCTCTTTGAGATACAGTCCTAAAAGCAATATTGCTGGGTCAAAGTGTATGCACATTTTTGTAGTTCATATCCTTTGATCATTTATCAATTGGGGTATGACTTTTATTCTCGTAATTTGACTCAATCTTTTTCTAGACAAATAAGTCTTATGCATCAGTTTTCTTTTTCTCTCCTGAATGTGGATGGCAGGATTACCACATGATCATACATTTAGAGGCATTTGTCACCAAATAAAGCAATTGTAATGGGTAGGAAAATGAACCTTGTCCCATATTTCTTCCAGCTCAGGGAAGCTCACTCCACTTGGCTGCAGTGAGAGGTTGCAGTTTACCCTTCCCTTCCTTCACACCTCAGTAGCCACCTCCTCTTAGGAACATTTCCTAATCTCTTCAGTTGTTAATACTCTCTTTCTCTACAATTTATATTATCTTTGTCAATTTACATGTTGAATTTAGTAGCAAGCTGGAAGTTATTTCAGAATAAAGATCCATTATTTATTTTTATCTTGTATCTTCAACACCTAGTGAAGTTCCCTTAACATACTGGATATTTAATAAAGGTCTATTGAATTATCTTGATCTGAACCTGGAATGTTCTTGCTTCTCTTCATTTTCTGGTGAATTCCTATCAATCCTTTACATCTCAAGTACAACAGAACATTTCTACCACTACGCAATAATAATATTCTCCTAAGATATCACTTAGAAACTCATTCTACAAGTATTTAATGTTCTTATATGCAGCTAGGTGGTATAGTACATAGAACATTATGACTGGAGTCAAGAATATCAGAGTTCAAATCCACCTCAAATAATTTCCAGCTTTGTAATCCAAAACAAGTTTGTCTACCTCGGTATTTTTATTCAGTAAAATTTTCTATAAGATATATGTTAATATATTATATAATAGAGATATGATATTTTATATATATATATATATATATATATATATATATATATATATATATATATACATTTGTTATACTTATTTGTTAGGTTATATGGAGTATTTCCAGGAGGACTAGAACATTATATTCAACACACAAAATCATTTAGAAGAACTAAGAAGTTAAAGTCACTTCTTGGTACTATATTCTGTTCCCTCCCAAAAGCAATTTAAAAGAGACACTCAATCTTACAACTGCCAAGATGCCAGGTGCTGTGAGGGCTTGCTGAGCTCTTTTCAAGGCTGCTTTTTGGTGTTCACCTGGCACTCAACTCTCACCTATAGTTCCAAGAAACTATAATATGTGCAGTGACCACACCTGGTAAAAACCATCTCCGTAGGTAGGGTAAATCAGATTGAGGGTAACTGACAGGTCTCAAACAGAATCAGGAATATCTCCCCCAGACATATAAAGAATTTCCCTGGAAGAATAGGTAGATGAGAACAATTTGTAACAACAGCTTTGAAAAGTGCCTAAAGCAGACACTGTGGAGTTCTTGGAACTTGGTCAGATATGGAAGATTTCAAAGTCATGTGGGGCATCCCAGGTTATCACCAATCATCTTGACTTTTGCCACTGGACTTCAATAACCCTGGAAGAGAAAATGAAGCTAATGACTTTATCCAACTTCATTTCACTCAAATTCAGCTCACATGTAAGTCAAAAAATCACCCCTTCATGCCATTAGTCATCTTTGAAAATGAAGGACAAGCAAGAACAGAGTTTTACAGATAGTAGCTTAACATATGTTTGTTGAATGTCAAATGAATTCTTTACAGACCTTTCCAGGACAGAGGGATGTCATGGTTGCTTCTTTCCCACATATCTTCTTTAAATTCTTTGACCTATCCTGAAGTGATGAGAGCCTGATAGAATTATCCCCCATTTGATAGACAGAGAAACAGAAGAGCATAAATGACTTTCATAGTTAAACAGTGAGTGTCATCAAAAGCAGGAATAAAACCTTGGCCTCTGGGCCTGTGAATAATTCTCTAGCCACTTGACTATACCTTGTCTTCCCTATGAGTTTCTGAGGGTTGAGATTGTATCTTATTTGATTTTTTATTAATCAGTGTCTTAGAAACAAATTGGCATAGTCAACATTGAAAACTATCCTTGAATAGTCACTAAATGAACTATAAGAAGTATTTATATAATTGAAAGAGATGATTTTCTCAGTTATATCACCTGATTCCTACTGTTGCACCCATGAGTAGTAAATACAAAATCAAAGTGCCAAGTCACCAAAGAGTTTGCCCAGAAGTAGCACCTGGCATCTTGGCAGTTGTAAGATTGAGTGTCTCTTTTAAATTGCTTTTGGGAGGGCACAGAATATAGCACCAAGAAGTGACTTTAGCTTCTTAGTTCTTCTAAATGATTTTGTGTGTTGAATATAAATTTCCCCTTCATGAATATAACTTTATAAGTCACATTTTTTTAAAGGGTAGGTTGGTAATTAGAGATAGTAATGGTATCTATCATCATCACCATCATCATTATCACATCTAATGAAAAATAGTGCTGACATGAATTATTAAGTACAGAAGTGAGATTTTTATTGTTTTAAAATTAACTAGGTGTGAGCCTGCTTTAAAGCTTAAGACATGGAAATCATAAATTGTTGGGATGATCCAGTGATGGAATAAGAATAAAATGGAGTTACTCTACATAGACAAACATCTGTTCACAGATTTTACAATTGAGGGAAAGGAGTCAAAAACCTTGTCTGACAATCTCAGATTTTCTATATTAAAAGTCAGTCTCATGGATGATCATATTCCTTAATATTTCCCTTTATTCTGTAAAGACAAATTATAAGAAACAGAGGTATAGCAAGCCTAATGCTGTTTAAACTGGACTTTTAATTACATTGCTGTGAGTAGTTCCTGGGGAGAAAATCCTCTCTACCAAAGGAAATTGACAATTACTCTCCAAGTCAGAGTCCTAGAGAGTTTCCTGGAGGTATCAAAGGTTGAGATTTGTGCAGGGTTATGTAGCCATTACGTATAAAACATGGGACTTGAACCTATGTTTTCTTGGCTTTCTCTTCACCGTGCTACACTGCTTCTCTGAATAGTCACTGTGAATAATGGGAAATAAAAGGAGGACATAGACCTCATTTCCAGTGAGATCACAAGTCAGTTAGTGAGTATAACTTGATAGATAGATCCATTTTTTTGAATCTCCATCTCCATTCACAGTTATGTTGTTGTACCAATAAACAGCACTATAAGTAGCTCCCAACTCAGTAATCTTCCACCTCTAAGTGGGAACTTGTAAGGGAATTTCAAAAGATATAGATACATATTCCCTTTATATATTCAAACCTTTTATAACCATAATGTAAGAAACATATATACATTTGTAACTAGTCCTTTGTGCATGGAGATGCTAGAGGGAAAACATTCAGATCAGAATACTGTGTGTATTGAGATTTAACTGTAGTTAGGAAATAAGTAGCAAGCTAAAAGAAGCAGACAGAAAGGAAAACCAAAGGTATAGACTAGGGGTCTAATGGGTAGACAGACCATTAGGCTAAAGTTGGAAAAAAGTAGTTTAGGTTTTCTACTCATCTCTGTATTCTGACCTTTCAGATTTTGTCTTTTAGGGACAGCACCCTAATTTTTGATGATTAGCCCAATATATTCCCCCAGTTCTAATTTAAACTCCTGCAAATGATTGCCTGCAGGGAAAAGTACAGGAGCAGGGCAGTTTATATACTTAAGTAAGCTAATTGTCTCTGCTAGTGTTTTGATAAATAACTGAGTTACTCAAAGCCTCAGAAACTCTTCCGGGTGTAGAATGACTCATTTATACCAGAAAGGACCTTACTTTTTATGTATCATTGCTTTGACCTTTTTCTCCTTTAATTTTGCTAAGTGTTAACAGAGCACACTGGTACACTTATATCAAGACAAAACCTGTCTCTCTATACCTTCTACAAACTGCTCCTAATTCCACCCGTAACATCAAGCAGAAGTATAATTGCTCTTCTACATAACAGCTCCTCAAACATTTGAAGACACTTATTTTGCCCCTGAATTCTTGTTCAGGTTAAATATGCAGGTTCTTTGAACTGTAACATGGCTTTGATTCTCTACCATTCAAGTTGTCCAGCTCTGAATATTTTTTTTTTCGGTTTGCCAATAAACTCTCAAAAATGTAGTTTACAGAATTATACACAACAATGCCAATTTCATCTGACTAGGACAGAGTATAGCAGAATCATCACCTCTTTTATCCTGACCACTATGGTAATGTTAATGCAGCCTCAGATTGCATTAATTTAGTTTTCTAGCTGCCTTTGCACATTAAATGTCACTTTAAAATTGTCAGATATTTTACCTCAATCACTTCCTAGTCTGCCTGGCTTCATTCTGTATTTTGGAGTATGAAAGTAAGGAAGTTCAGAAGATGCATTGGGTATGATGGGGGAACAAGACGTGTGTGTGTATGGGGCGGGGATGACAATGATGGAGAGGGCGGTCAGATAATGAGTTTTCTTTGGGGATGTTGAGTTAAAGATAAAAATGAAGTAACCATACAAATAGTTAAAATGCAAAGCAGAAAGTGATCTGTTACACTATAGTTTGAGGCACAATTTACAGCTATATATTTAAAAATAGGGGAGCGTGCTTACATGTAGAGATGATACTGACTAGTGTGGACTTAGACAAATTATTCAATATCTCAAGCATCAATTTCCTCCTTTGTAAATTAAAAGGGTTCAATTGAATAATATCAAAGTTTATTTTTAGCTCTAAACTATGATGCCATTGTAGCAAATGTAAGCTATAGAGGTCCTAATCCCAATTCCCACTAGTATTGGCAAGGCAGTAAGTCCCCAGAATGTGGTTGGCTATATCTTTCCTAAGGTTTTAAGTGAAATTTAAAGGATTTTCTAATGCTATCATCTCAAGCCACTATTTTGGTGTGTTATATCTAATGTCAATCAGTAGATACCATTAATATCTCCCCTGTATCACTGAATGACTTAGTCTTTAGTACCTCAATGTTACTTAACTAATTAACGACACATAGCTTTAACAGAGGGATATTAAGTAAAAAGATATAAAAAGTACCAAAATAAAAAAATTGTTTCCTGAACTAGAGATACATCCTCCTTACAATTACCTTGGTTCCTGTGAAAAACAGCTCAAACTTAAAGTGTTTTCTATAAAGCATTCACTCCAGTAATTTTACTTCCAATGAGGTATAATAATATAGTCTCTGGACAAGTTGATACTTGATTGCAGAAAATGGCATCTTGGCTCCTGAACTGACTGTATCACTGGCATGAATTCTGAATGTTGCTCCCGAGGGCTGTGTGGGAGTATCAGGCTTTGGTGCTGGCAAATGCTAGTATGGATTTCTATCATGGGACCTCTGCTCCTCTTAACTTCCCAAGCTTGCCAGGTTTTTAGCACAATCCGTTCTACCTTTAGTATTCCTTCATCTAAGAGAAGAAAAGAATGGACACACACACACACAAAAAACCCAACAACAATAACAACAAAAAAAACCCAGAAGCAATAGAGGGGCCATTTGTTTACATCTAAGTGGTAGTAGGCAAGGTGGGTAGATAAAAGTTCGAAGTTTCTTTGTATTCCCACTTAGAATTTTACTTTTGCCCTCAGGACAGGAAAGAGTGAACAATTTCTCCAGTTTATCTCTTTTGTAGGCACACTAAGTTACAGTTTAACAGCTAGCTAAAAGGATTTTTTTCCCCTTGCCATAAGTAGAAAAAAACAGTCATAGAATACTTCTGCATGCTCTGAAGTGAAAAGCCAGGATCCTCCATTCCACATTATCACAAACTGCCATAGACTGCCTCCTCAAGTCTCATCACATGGATTAAATGATATGGAAGAAGGTAGATGGTATTACATAGCATTAGATGGCATTACATGGCAACAGGTAAAGTCATTTCCTACTCCCAAATCTTGTAGATCATATGCTTCTTGGAAATTCACCCCATTGACCATTTCCACACTAGACTAGAAATCAATACACAAAAATGTATTAAGTATCTATTATTTGTCAAGCTCCAAGGAAATTTTTTTAAAAGCAAATAACAGACCCTGCCTTCAAGGAGCTTACAATCTGGTAGAGGAGACAACATGCAAATAAATATACACAGAGCAAGCTATATGATGAATAAATGAGAAATAATTAAGAGAGAATTTAGGAAGGTTGGAGATGTCTTCCTATAGAAGATGGGATTTTAGATGATACTTTTAAGAAATTAGGGAGTTCAGCAATTAAAGCCGATGAGGGAGAGCATTCCAGTCATACGGGACAACCAGGGAAATGCCTGGAGCTGGGAGATAGTGTCTTGTTCATGGAACAGCAAGGAGGGGGCCAATGTCACTAGGTCAAGGAATACATGTCAGGGAATAAGATGCATGAAAACCTGGAAAGGTAAAAGGGAATAGGTTTGACTTTCAAAGAAAGGATTTGGTATTTGCTCCTAGAGGTAATCAGAAGCCACTGGAGTTTATTGAATAGGGGGTGTGTGTGCGTGTGTGTGTGTGTGTGTGTGTGTGTGTGTGTGTGTGTGTGACAGGATCAAACCTGTGTTTTAGGAGAATCACTTTAGGGCCTGAATGCAGAATGGACTGAAGTAGGGAGAGACTTGAGGCAGCCAGACTTATCAGTAGACTGTTGAAATAAACATATAATAACCTTATGAGGTGATGAGAGCCTGTACTGGAATGACATCAGTGTTAGAGGACAAAGTGAGGAGGGAGTTTAAGAGATTAGCTTTGGTGGAATAAGGTCAGAAACCAAATTTTAAGATGTAGAAATGGAATGAATAATGAATTTACAAATCCTCTTGATTTGCTTGAACTCCCTAATTATCCCAAAGAAGCTGAAATAATATGATAATCAAAATTAGCCAATCAGCAAGCAAAATGAATGTTGCTCAAGTCTGACATGCCAACGATCCTTTGTGGTGTCTACTGGGTGAACCGAGAACATCTCATCTGTGCCACCAAGGACAGGGCCTGCTCATACTGGTTCATACGAGGCCCAAGTGGACAGAGTACTGCATGAATATCCTGATACCCTGTATTCTTCCTTTCTTCCTGCTTTGCTTTGCAGACATAGACCCTCAAACTTTGGGGTCTGTTCCCCACACATGTGTATTATACTCCTCTAGGGTTTTGCAATTGAACCATGCCTCTGTCTCCTTTTTTCAGTAACATTGCACCTCTATTATTCTGCCACAATTAATCAGAAGGGTTAAGAAGAGAATGAGAGAAAAGTGGAAGTGGAAGCACCTGCTGTAGACAACCTTTTAAAGGAGTTTAGTTACAAAGAGCAGAAGAGGTATAGGAAAATAATGAAGATAAACGATCAAGTGAAGGCTATTTCAGGAGAGGGGCGGCATGGGCATGTTTGCAGGAATTGGGGAATAAGTTGGTAGATGGGGAAGATTAAAAATTAGTTAGAGGAAACAATCTTCTGGAGGAGCAGAATGAAATGGGATTGCTTGAACAAACAGCAGTCAGACCTCTTCATCATGGGAGATGAGGTGAAGGAGGAGACAATGGCAAAAGACACAAGAGTTGATGGGCGGCAGACAGAAATTGGCCTTAATTTTAAAGTAAAAAATGAGGCAAGGTTCTCCCCTAAGATTATAGGGGGAAGAGGAGCAATGGGAGGTCTGAGGAGGGATGAAACTTTTTTAACCTCTCCTCAGACAGATGAGCCACTATGGAGAGTGGGATAATGAGTTCATTAGGAAGATATAGTAGGATTGCCCAGCAGCAGCGAGAGATATTGTGTGGTAAAGAATGTGTCTCCCCTGGGTAATAAGGACTAAGAAACTTATTTGGAGCCCTTTCCTATATTTCCCCTTTATCTAAGCTTCTCCATAGCCAATGGAAAAGGGATATAGATATCTTTTAGGAATTCTCTTATCTCTGTGAAGACATACGTCAAATGAGTTAACCTATATAAAGTGTCTTTAAACTTTCAATCATTACATAAAGTCTAGCTCATCATGATGACTGCTGTATTACTATAACTCCTATTATTTTTAATCTCCTTTCACTATGCATGCATTGATGCACATGAAAAGAGCCAAAGGAACACCCAATTCCTGTTGCCCGCGAGAGAGAAAAGCAGGCGAGGCTGTTGACTCTAGATAGACTGTTGTAAAGGGGTGTGTTGTTTAAAGTGTGTTGCTTATTGAATATGGCGTGCTTTCTGTAATAAAAGTTTAGTCTCAGAATTTAATTAATAATAATAGATGCCATTTATATAGCTCTTTGAGGTTTCGTGCATTATCGTGTTTGAAGCTCACAGGCTAAAAAGAAGTTTCCTCTTATTCCTTCTTTATTTTCTAGGGTCCCCTTTCCCATAGAATTTCATTTCCATAAAGGACCTCAGAGACTAGCTAGCCAGTCAGTGCTTCAACTCTGTAATCTACTGTAGAAATAATTATGCTTACTTTATTACACTGATTTTGATTTGATGTTCCTCTCTGCCTTTTATTTCCCCTTAGGTTTCCCAGAAATCCATTGGCTAAAGTTTCTTAAGGGTCCTTGAGGACTTAGGACTGTTTTATTTTTGTCTGTGTGAATCTCTATCATTTAACATTCAGCAAGAGTTTAATAATTGCCTATTGATTAATGGCCAATTGGAATTTCCAGTTGCCAAGAAATATTGTTTCTCTTAAAGGTAATGATAGAATTTCATCTTTATTGCTTTATCCTTTCCTAGAAGTGTTTTTCATTCAACCTACAACAATCTTCTTTGCTGTATATATGCATATGCAGATATGCACATTTTAGTGTATATATCTACATCTTTCTTCTACTTTCTCTCCTTCTAGTCTCTTGAAAACCTTCAGTCATCTGACTTCTGACCTAATTACTCAACTGATACTGCTTTCTCCAATGTAGTGATCTATAAATATAAATGGGTATGAGTTAGTGCCCAGATAAAGAATAGAGAAGCTAATAAAAGGTAAAATTGACAATTTTGATCCCATAAAACTTAAAATTTGAAAAAAAAATCAGTGCCTTGAAAAATAAGAGGAGTAGTTACCTGAGGAAAAATTAGGACACATTTCTCTGATAAAATTCAGATATCTGAGACGTATAAGGGATTAATTTAAATATAAAAGAATGACATCAATTCCTCAATGAATAAATCATTAAAGGATGAAAATCTACATAAGAAGATTCTCAAAAAGCAATCTAAGTGAGCAACAAACATTTTTAAAGTGCACCAAATCACTGAGAAATTCAACTTCAATTAAGGAGTTTCTATTTCACATCTATCAACTTGCAAAGATGACAATAAGGGAAAATGATAATTTTGGGCAGTAGAAGAGATGTACAGTTAGTATGCTGCTGGCACAACTGAGACTGTTGTAGTCATTCTAGAAATAAATTTGGAACTACATGCCCAAAGCCACTCAACGTTTCATTCCCCTTAAGCATCAATGTTACCACAAGACTCATTCCCTTTGACTCAGCAATCCCACTTCCAGGTTTATACTTCTAAGAGTTAAGCTAGGTCAAGTCAACAAACATTTAATAAGGATCTAATATGTGCCAGACTCTGTGCTTACCCCTGGGGATACAAAAAATGGCAAAAAGAAACAAGCCAGTTCCTGCCCTCACAGTCTCTTGCTTAGCACAGGGCCTGCGACATGACAGGAACTTGATAAATGTTTACATTTGTCCATTGGTTAATTGGGGAAACAACAAGCAAACACTTATGTGAAAATTGGATAGATAAGAGTATGAATTAGAGATAATCAACAGAGGGGATAGATTAAGAAGTATTAGGAAAAAACTTCTTTCAGAAAATGAGATTTCATCTGGGATTTGAAGGAAACTAGGAGAAAGAAATGAGGACGTTAATAGTGGACAGAGGGAGACAAAGACATCAATGAAAGAGGGAAAAGGCTGATAGGAACAAAATACTTGTGGCAACTCTTTAAGCTGTGGCAAAGAATTGTAAACAAAAAGAATACCTACTAACTGGAGAATAACTCAACAAATTCTGGCATACAAATGCAGTAGAATATTATTATACCTTATGAGGGAAGGAACAGTTTTAGAGAAACCTAGGAAGATTGTATAAACTGAAGCAGAGTAATATGAGAATTAAAAACAAGAGAAAAATATATTCAATAACAATGATATTTGTTAGGAAAACCAAGTACTAAGATATTTAACTCTTATCAATGCAATGACTAACCAAGATTCCACAGGTGCAATGATGTTTTACCCAGCTCCTGATAGTTGGTATGGAAAAAGACAGACATTTTTTGGATATGACTAATACATGGATTTTTTTCTGTTTGACTATGTTTATTGGTTACAAGTGTTGTTTAGGGATAAATTGGGAGAGGAAGCTAGCGACAGTTTTGCTCCATCCTTCTAAAAAAGGAAAGGAAAACAAGAGTGTCATTATATTACCTTTGAAAATAATGCAGAAAACAGTTCAGAGAGAAATTCAGACAAGTAGGATCCATTTGAAAGAATAATGTTGAATTTATTGGATACTTTTTTAAAAAGTAAGCTGTAGTAGTTTCATATAATTATTTTTATATTCTAGTTTAAATATGAAAATATTGTTTTTTTGATGATTTTTGAATTAAAAACATTTTAAATAAGCTAATAATGGTATTTAGTTTGTTACATCTGATGAACTTTAACAAATTCTAATTCTCCTGGACTTCATCATTTGGCACTTTGAACTATGTACAAGCAAAGTAACATAGTGGATAGAGAGTGGAACTTGGAATTAGGAAGAGCTGAGATGAAATTCTGCCCCACATACATGCTAGTTGTGTCTCATTGTGTCCCATAACCTCTCTCATCTCTGCAAATTGGTTGTAATGCTTAGTATCATTCTTCAGAGTTGTGTTAAAGATTAAATGAGATACCTATGCCAAATCATTTTGCAAATCTTAAAATGCTAGATATTGTTATTAACCTCTTCTAATCCTAGATTTATTCTCCACTTTGGGTTTTCATGATATTATTCTCTCGTGGATTTTCTCCCATTTTCCTGATTGCTCTTCAGTTCCCTTTTTTGGATCATTACCCGGGCTACACACTCCTATCCCACTAGGAACACCCATGATTTTATCGTAGGTCTTCCTCTCTTTATTATCTACACTCTGTCACTTAGTTACCTCATAAACCCCCATGAGTTTAACTATCATCTCTATGAAGATTACTCTCAGATCTATATATTCAGTACTAATCTTTCTCCCACATCAACTTCCTATTGAATATATTTAACAGGATACCTTGTAGGTACCGTGATAGTTCTTTCCCCCAAACCAATCCCTTTGTCTCCCTAAAGCACTATCATTTTTCTTATTATCTAGAAACATAAACTCAATGTCATCTGCTTTTCACTCTTACCCTGCATGCTAAATGAGAGGCTGAATCAGGTCACTTCTGGCTTTACAAGATCTCTTAGATAATTTTGTCTTCACTTACATAGCCACCACCCTAATGCAACCTTTATTGCTCCTCACTTGGGTTCTTGCCATTGCCTCCTAAATACTTTATCCTCCCTCCACTCCAACGCATCCTCCACACAAGGAATGAATTGATTTTCCTAAAGAATAGGTCTGATCACTCAATACTACCTGGCAGGTCAAAAATAATTTCATATTTGGCATTTAAAGTTCTTCACAACCTGCCCCTCCTATCTTTGCATTCCTCTTACACATCTTTCCCTTCAGTATAATCTAAAGACCAACCAAACTGACCTCTTACTACTCTTCACACATGTCACTCACCATTCCTCAGATATGTCTGCTTATATTGATCCTTCCAATAGAATGTAAGGACTTTGAAGGCTGGGACTGTTGTTTTATAAATCCCCTATAACTAAATTGAACCTGGTACATGTGGAGTAGTAGCTGACCCACTGGGGACCCAATTTGACAGCTCCAGTTGGGTAACACTCTTCCTTCCTTCCTTTCTTCCTTTTTTCCTTCCTTCCTCTCTCCCCTCCCTCCCTCCCTTCCTTCTCTCCCTCTCTTTCCTTCTTTTCTTCTACCCTTTCCTTCCCTCTATTCTTTCCTCCTTCCTTCTTTCCTCCTCCTCTTCCCTCTTCTTCTGTTCACATAGAAAATCGTACCTTATCTGTGGGTCCTCTGCCCAAAGGAATATAAACTTGAAACCTTACCTTCAGCTGTACTGTCCAGATTTCTTTTTTTAAGGACCATGCCTTAAACTTAACTCACTTTGACTCCCTTGATTGGCCAACAATAGGTCCCAGTTCAAGCCCCATTTGGTCATTGTTTGGGCTTTGATGGCTCTGAGTGAGTATAAATAGCAATTGTTTCTGTTTTGGACAGAAACCTAGAGGGAATTCATATGATTAGACTATTTAGGAAAGAGGGAGGCTGGTGACTGCATTTCCTTGCCTCACTTAAATCAAATGCACTTGCAAGTCATGGCATTACCTTCCTAATGTCATTGTCTTCTTCAAGAATGAAAGACAAATGAGGAGAACACCAGCAACAACAATAACAAACTCTCTGGGAGAAAAAAAATCTATGAGGGATAGAAGTCAAATTTATTCTATGTGACTAGCATTTATTAAACTCAGTTAACAAAATACTATATTAAGCCCTGATTTGTAGAATTTGCATATTTCCAAGGTGTAAATACTCACACGTAAAATTTAGCAATAGGCTTCCGAGGCAGTGAGAGCTGGCTCCAGACTGGCCCTAGTTGGAAGGGATTTGCACTCGAGGTTTTTACCTATAGTGAGAGGAAATCTATTATCTTCAAGGCTGCCCTTTGGCTGCTGAAACCATGTAATGATGTAGATGGCACTTCAGCCATCATGACATGATCTTCCACCTCTGGCCTTCAACAGGAGATCTCTACCTTGGGACACTGTACTTTTGATCGGTAAGAGTCCATCATCACCCACTGCGCCCTCGCTGCAACACACTCCACTCCTGTGACATTCTTGCTATGCTACTAAGCATCTCCTTTATCTCATCCCTGTATACACAACTTCCATCTCTTAGTCTAGGAACAATAATTCAATAAACACTTCTGTTTCTGAATAAAATGATCCGAACAATTAACCTATAACTCCACCAACCACCATAGTGACTTCCTAGACCAAAACACGCCATCCCCTTTTCCCTTCCCTACTCGTTTATGTGACATAGTGATGTCATTTTGATCCTCTTCAAAAACAAAGGACAAAAACCAACCATCTCATTTATATGTGGTATTGTATTTCCAGTGCTTAGCATATTGCCTAACACATAGTGAGGGTTTAATAACTTAAAAAAAATAATTGATTCAGTAGTACTCTGTAATTTATATTATTGGAGAGTTGACTAATTAAACAGAAATTGAAGTGACTTATGGGGTGTAGTAGACAGAGTATTGGACCTAGTCAGGAAGATTCCTCTTCTTGAGTTCAAATCTGGCCTCAGATATTTACTAGCTGTGTGACCCTGAGAAAACTCCTTAATCCTCTTTGTCTCACTTGGCAAACCACTCCCATATCTTTGCAAAATAAACCCCAAAATAGGTCACAAAGAGTCAGACACGACTGACACAACTGAACAGCAACAACAGTGACTCAATAATGGTCATATAGCCAGTATATGCCAGAATGAGACTAGAACCTACCTTTCTTTCTTACTTTCTTCCTTCCTTCCTTTTCTCTTTCTATCTTCATTTCTTCTTTTATTTCTTTTTTCATTTAACACTGCAGTTTTAAATTTTATATGTTACTAATGATGCTAGAGGGGAAGAATATTTTTGGAAATGGTTCTACTGAACCATCCATTTCATTTTATCACGGAAAAGTTTGACTTGCCTGGTTGTCTATAGAAATTTGAATTTGATTGTTTATCAAGTTGAAATAAGTTTTGTAAAGATAGATCATAAACACTAGAGAAGACATTGGATCAGTGCACAATAATTAGAAATATGTAAAGAGATCAATAGCTATCAGGTTTCAGGGTCAAATTGCAAAAATGTCTTAGGAAAAAGGGAAAGTGTGCTAACTAGTAACTTGCATTTAGTATGTTACAAGAGATCTACAGATAATTAGTGGTTATGAAAATGGAATGGGGGAATCAAAGCTAGGATATAAACACAGAATTAGAATGGGTTGAAAGTTATTTAAAAGTAGCACAATGTAGATATAAAAATCAATTATAAGTGAAAAAAGAAAGCCTAGAGGAGCTGAATAGTAGGAAATGACTGCAGTAAACATGAAAAAGAAAAGAAAATGTAAGAGTCTACCTATGCAAACATGAAGTAGAAAAGCAGCTAGAGGTTCTTCACTTACATGGTGTCCAAGAAAAGATTCTTCTTTTCACATCAGCTATGGGAGACTCTATCAAGGGTTGTCACACAGACATGATAAAAGAAAAGGAAAGTAATGACTTGAAGAAGTGATGACATCAGTTTAAAGAAGCATATAGATCTTTTTGAGGTTAAAAAGTAGCAAGATATTCAGGTACTGTAACTGTCATCAACTTAACCTGGAATAATATCCATTAT
>CM053769.1:146783349-146804646 GCA_028658325.1 Potorous gilbertii
ATCTCTCTCATTTCTTTTCCCAGTTTTTCCTCCACCTGTCTAACTTGATATTCAAAATCCTTTTTTAGCTCTTCCATGGCCTGATCCCATTAGATACTTTTGCAGATGTTTGGGATACAGAGGCCTTGACTCCTATGTCTTTACCTGATGGTAAGCATTGGTCTTCTTCGTCAGAGAGAAAGGTTGGAATCATCTGTTCCCCAAGAAATAACCTTCTATGGTCTTAGTTTTTTCCCTTTTCTGGGCATTTTCCCAGCCAGTTGCTTGACTTCTGAGAGTCCTCTCCACCCCTGACTTAGGTCTTCCCAGTTAGTGCCTGGGGTCTGGGATTCAAATGCTGCTCCCCAGCCTCAGGGCTTTTGGCAGCAGGCCTGGCTGCTATTCAGGGTAAGATTAACTCAGGTTCTCAGGTGGGGGCAGGACCGCCTCACAGGTTCAGTTCCCTCAGGAGGTTTATGTGAAAATTATCAGTAACGGAGCTGATGCTGAGCTCCTGCCTGCTCTGGTAGCAGAGCTCCTGCTACCTCTGCCACTGCCTCCCGAGGGGGCCTTATTCCTGGAGACACCCTGCTCCCCTCTCAGCCTGTCCTGGTTTCTCTTTCACTGACCTGTGTGTCTGTTGGTGGAGGGACCTTCACAGCTACTGGAGATTCCGTCCCTGAAGCCTGCTCAGATTTGCTTACTTCTCTCAGTGCCGTGGCCGGGGCAGGGGAGGGCTCCGCTCCCGTCCAGGGTGTGATGGACCTTTGGGATTGATTTTTCAGGGCTCTCTGGAACAGAAATCTCCTTCACTGTATTGCTGCATGGCTTCTGCTGTTCCAGAATTTGTCGGGAGTTATTTTTAGAGGAAATCCATGGGCTGTGGGTTCGGAGCTAGCAAAGGTGAGTCTTTCTACTTCACCATCTTGGCTCCACCCCCGAAATAAGGGTTTTTTGAGGATGAGGGAGACATGGGCATGTTTGTAGAAAGAAGGGAAACAGAGAGAAGACAGGGAAATATTAATGATAAATGAGAGTGTCAATAATGGAGGAGATAATATGTGGGAGAAGAATGGAACATTATAATTTGTGCATACAGAAGGGTTAGTCTTGGAAAGGTGATTTACTTCTTCAAGTGAGACAAATTAAGGAGATGAAGGCTTTTGAGTAAAGGATGATGAGGCAGAAACGGCATCTTGTCAAATGCCCTTCTTTGTTCGGTAAATAAGAGCTTAGCTTCTCAGCTAAGATGGAGGGGGAGAGGGATACATAGGAGATTTTGAGGGGGTAGGACATTTTGTGAAATTCCTGCTAAGGAGAATAGGATACTGAGTTAATTAGGGAGGCATGGAAAAAAAAAAAAACGCTTGCAATAGTGATGACCCAGTAGTGGTCATTTGATATTAATTTGCATTTGATACATTCATCACAGTTTCATGATGTTCTCCACTTTTATTCTTCAGGAAATGTGCAAGAAGTGAAGCAATAACAGTGGAAATGATCCACGACTGAGACTTAATAGGGCAAGATCAGAATATGATAAAGGGACAGTTTAACAGAATAGAACAATATAAAGTTGAATTAGTTCGCCAAGGAGTCAACATGAATAAGTGAGGTAAGATTAACAACTGTATGGGTGATAGCCTGGAAAAGGGATGGGAGATAAAAATAAAGATGAAGGACAGGTTTTGGGATTGGAAGGTAGAGGAAAATGTGGACTGACAGTAGATTGTGATCTGACTAGAGAATTTCATAGTTCAAGAATATGGAACTGAATGATCAAAATATCAAGAACATCACCATTTTGGTAGCTGAGATGGTGTGAAGGTATAGGTTATATGAAATAAGTCAGTTGAGGAACTGTGAGGTTAGAGTGTTTGATGAAGGACTCATACATACATACATACATACATGTGTGTTGAAGTATTCTAGTATGATGGTGTTGAGAAAGAAAAACTATTAGCTGGGTACATACTTCTTTGAAATAAGAAGAGGAGTGTCTATGAGGTCAGTAGACAATAACCCCCAGGAATTTGACTGGATGGTAGATATGAATGGGGTGAATATCAAAAGAAGAGAGATTAGTAAGTGATGGCCTTAAGTATGTGTTCATCCTTCCTTGCTGAAGACCACGCCATTAGAGAAATGATGACATGACTTGCACTTGACTTTGTTTTGAGTGAAGGAGTACCATGCAAGTCACCAGCCTCACTTCTCCAAAGCCATCTGAATCCAGTGACCAGATATTCATCAAGATGACTAGAGATAATCCAGGATGAGGCAATTGGGGTTAAGTGATTTGCCCAAGGTCACACAGTGAGTGTCAGGTGTCTGAGGTGAGATTTGAACTCAAGTCCTCCCAACTCCTGCACTGGGTGCTCTATCTACTGCACCACTGATGGTCCTTAAGAGAAAACCTGAAAGCATAAATAATATTCTACCTCCCACATTCAGCCAGTAAAATGGGGAGAATGACAAGGGAGGATGTGTTATCAAGAGGGAACCAGGGCTCAGTGAGAACTAAAAGATGGAAGGAGTAGGAAGGAAGAAGATTTAAGATGGAAGAGACTGCTTCCTGTAGAGAAGGCATTGGAAAGACTACAGTAGAAATTGGGGTAGATTTGGGTGGGACTTTGGGAAAGTAGATTGAGAAGAATTAAAATAAGGAATTGAGTGTTTTGTAGTGGGGTTAAAATAACTAGTATGGCAGGGTTGATCATGAGGGACTTCCTTGATGGTTGAGGGGATATTTTGGTATTTTTAATATCCTGAGGAATTTGGGTTCAGAGAAGAAAACTTTCAGAGCTTTAGGCTGTTGATGAGAAGAAGCAAGTACATGGAATAAAAGGAATGATACTATTCTTCTCACATGACAAGAGTCCAGACTAGAGAACTGATGGAATGGTGCCCTCTCTCATCACCACAGTAGTAGGAGACTTGCAATGACCAAAGAGATGGCACATTTCACCTCCTTGGCAATTGTCAAGGTAGAGTACATAACCAATTGTTATGTACATTTTAGTGGGGATTTCTTTTGGCATGAACTGGGTGAGGTGATAAGGTCCCTTTCAACTTTGTGACTCTACAATCTGGTACAAACTCTTCATTTTACAAATAATGAAGCTAAGGTCCAAGGAGGTTAATTGACTCTCCTAAGATTATGTAGTCAGTAAATGGAAGATTCAGATAATTTAACCCCATGTCCAATGCTTTCTCCACAGGACCATGTTGTAGTGGTGATTGAGAGAGACATAGAACACAGCTTATACAGATCCTGAAATAAAATTTCTCCCTGATACTTCCCTCTTCAGCCAGGTAATGTTAGTCTCTTTATCATTCCACACGTACTTTTGCAATGATCTATCATACTTTACTCATTTTTTCTCATAGATTAAAGAATCATCGTTATGTTATAACGATGAATAATATTTATTTCACCTGAGTTACAACCTCTTCTTCAACCAAATGTTTGATGTCCCTGCTTGTAAATACATCATCTCTTCTGGTAAATAACAAACCCATTGGAAAAACTGGCTTTTCCTCATGACTTACATTTATCAATGTATGGTGTCTTTATTCCGTTTGCACTCTCTAATCCTATAATTCTCCCTCTGACTTCATTTCTCTTTTTCTCCATTTTTATGAATTCCTTATTGCAACAGATGCTTTGGCCACTTTTTAAAATCTCCCAAACACCCAGTGGCTTTGTTTTTGCATTTGGCAAAAAAGTCTTGCTCCAGCAACATCCCCAGGATGCAGTTGAAGCCTTGTAGGTCAGTGTCTATAATACATATACTATCCCACTTGAGCTCTCTCCTCTGTCCATACTGTTCTCTTTTTTCTCTTCATTTTATTGACAAAATTTTAGATTGAAGCCACACATTTTCCATTGATGGACTGGCTGATAAGACATTAAGAGACATCAAGAAAATCATTAGATCTTGTGGAAAAGTAATATAAACAACAAAACTAAGAACTGGATTAAATAATGGTCACCTCAAGCTTCCTGGCCTATATTTTCAAAGCTGCCACTCATATACAAGGAGAAATGTGGTGAATGGAGGATGGACTGAGAACGGAAAACCTGATTCAAGGCTGACCTGTGACTTATGCTAGTTGTGTGACTCTTGGTAAAACCACATAACTTTTTATACTCTTAACAACTTTATAAAGTCATGCATTGCAGAGAAGGTATTAATATCCATTGGTAAAAAATTCATCTGGGAGTTCTTGAGATTAATATTTCCCCATACATATTTTGCAGTAAGTAAATTATAGCCCATGTTAAGTAAAATTTTCTAAGACCCAAAGCAAATCCTTCCATGTATATAAATTCTTCCTTGATTATTCCAGCCCTCAGTTATCTACCTCTACCTTTCTGACAACTTATAATCATAGGGTCAGTACTACACAATTTAGGAGAAAATATATGTATCACTTTTATTGTTTACTATTGTTTTTTGTTTATTTATTATAGAGTCATAGATTTAAAGTTGGAAATGTGCTTAGAGATAATATAATCACTCATTTTAAAAATAATGAAAATGAATCCCAAAGAGATATGATTTCTCTGTGCTCACATAGCTAGTAAGGAGCAGTCAGGACTCAAAATCAAGTCTTTAGACTCTCAATATAGTGTTTAATTATATTACATTGTCTTTTTATACCAAAATATAAACTTACTGAAGATAGATATCGCATCTTATATTTCCATCCTTATCACTACACCTAGTTCAATCCTACACATGCAGTAGGGACATAAAATTATTGTTAGTATGTTCATCTAAGTTCATTAAAATATAATAAAAGCATAATAGCTTATATTTATGTAGTAACTCATTGTTATAAAACTCTACTCAGATTAACTTTTTTGTCCCTGACAATAACCCAGTGGTGGAGGAGAAAGGTGAAGATATTATTATGCTTTCTTTATAGAGCATAGGAAGCTGAGGTTTAGTTCCCATGCTAGCATTATATCTCCAAAATCATGAGTCAAAGCAGAGATGTAGCTCTCTTTATAAAAGATAATCTGGATTATAGGAGACATTGAGTTATTTTTGACCATCAGAGTTCTTGCTTGGACTAATTTAGAATGGACCTGTATTAGCTTCCAATAGTTGCCTGCTAATACATCTCATAAAGTGAGTATATGTGAAGTATTCAATAAAAAAAAATTAGCATTTTACTTCACTTGTATATTTTAAAGTCTCAGGAGACTCAGGAGAATTACAAAGCAAGTCAGAAACACAGGACAGGAACAAACTTAATAGTGCCTTTTTTTTTTTTGTTAATATTGTATTCCTTGAGCCTTAAGGTCTCTAATGAGCTTTAGTTATCTCTCTGTAGGGCTAAGTCTCTGAGTTCTGTGAAATTTGCAGAAAAATGTTTCACAATGTCCAGCCAACGTCATGGAAACAAGCCCGATATGTTTCAAAGTCAGGTGTGGAATAAATCAGACTCTTCCCTCTACTACGATTCTAATTTTTCTCTTATGTGCCCCAGCTTATAAATAGTCACAGTTTCTCTTTCTCTCCCAATTGATTTACTTATTTTTTTCTTTTGTTCATTTAAAGAGCCATTCCCTGATTACTTCTTAAAGAGACCTATTCATTCAATGGGGATTACCTCCCTCTA
This sequence comes from Potorous gilbertii, assembly GCA_028658325.1. Classification (NCBI taxonomy): domain Eukaryota; kingdom Metazoa; phylum Chordata; class Mammalia; order Diprotodontia; family Potoroidae; genus Potorous; species Potorous gilbertii. The sequence goes on from CM053769.1 coordinate 146,788,963, forward strand.
AGTGAGTACATGAAAAGGCCAAGGTCTCCCATTGCATCCTGAGCCATCTCCACTCATCTTGATGAATACCTAATCATTGGATCCAGATGACTCAGAAGGAGAAAGTGATGCTAATAACCTTGCATAGCCCCCTCTCACTCAAAACAAAGTCAAATGCAAGTCATGTCATCATTTTACTCATGTTATGGTCTTCTTTAAAAACAAAAGATGAACACAAAATGTACCCCTATCAATTAATTATAATGTACAAAGATCCCAGAGTGTAGATTTTGGAGCAGAAGTTACAGCCAAAACTAAACTCCTCTATCATTCTCTATCCTAGAATCCCCAAGATCAGCACATGGACACATGTCAGAGATGGGAACTATCAGAGAAGGAAATTGAAACCATCTTCGGTGCTACAAACCTGATGTGGAGGGCCAACTCAAGACATAACTCCAAAGATTCACAATATTCTTCTATCTCCAACACTCTTGAGGCCTCTACAATTGTAATTAAAATATTCAATAAATTCAATAAATAGTGTGTGTGAGAGAGATTTCTTTTTTTTTACCGAGCATAGTAATTGAATTCTAAAAATTATAGGAGTTCCAACAAGTATGATTCTCTTTCACTGGAAGTCTTCAAGAGAACGTTCAATGTTCATTTTCTTAAAGATGTTCTAGATAGAATTAGAAGGTGGCATTGTGATATGGTCAATGAAATGCTAGATTTTGAGTCAGGAAGACTGTTCCAAATCTCACCTCAGATAGTTACTTTCTCATGCAACTAGGGGCAAGACTTTTAAACATCTATCGTCACTTTCCTTACTTTGTAAAATGGAGATAATATCTACAGTGAATCATGAGGTTCAAATACAATTTATGTAAAGCCACTTTCAATCATTTAATGCTATGAGTAGGTTAGAGTTATCTTTCATTATTTAAGCTCACATATAAATAGGTTGGAGTAGATAGATAAATTTCAAGGTCTCTTCCTACTCTGAGCTTTTATTATTTTATGAATGATGGCCTAAAGTCACATATCAACACCTGGGACTCACACTTAGGTCTCCTGCTTCTACTTGTGGTTGTTTTTAGAGTAAACTTCAGGCTTTTACCTGTTTGTTGATTGAGTGATTGATTGATCCATGTGTCTCTGACATTGAGAAATAAGTCAGTCTTTCTGTAACTGCCTCAGGAGAAAGCACAGCTAATTTGCATTAATTAAAATGAGTAAATCCCACCTAAAAAAGAAAGTAAATTGAAATTCTCTCAGGTCACTAAAAGAAACTGGAGCCTTTTTGATATTTGGTATGGTTGGGGCCATTGTGTAAACTTCTTTATTGGCAGATTCAGATTTAATGCTTCTCGTTTAGACCTTATGGCAATATAAGTAGTGCAGAGCAACTGAGGAAAACATTCATTACTGCCTTCGATAGAAACAGAGAAGTTAGAATTGTATCTGTAGCTAAAAGCAATTTATTCTTAGGTTTTCCATTTATAGAATGGAGAAGATTTTTGTTTTTTTTTCAACCTCTGGTATAGAGGTGCCATTAGGTTCTAGGGTTTGTTTAATTCCAGATGGCTACAAGCTGCTATACTGACTTAAGAACTTGAAAAAAACCCAGGTTTTCTCTTTAAAATAACAGCTACAATTATGGAGATGGAAAAAATCTCTCTTGTATCTACATCTCTAAACTCACATGAAGATCATGCATCCATTCTGTAATTATAGTAAGAAACTTGTCACTCTAGGGTTCTAATTCCTTCTATATGTTTCATGAAATGGGGGTGTTATTCCAACATCACCATTGACCCAATTAAAGAAGTTTCCTTTAAGTTTATAACACTATCATATGCATTATAATCCCATCACATATACTATGATAAAAAGAAAACAATACAGGATCCTTACCTCAGAGAATTGCAGCCTGTGCTCTGAGGTGGCAAGAGAGCATCTCCTTTGTGTGGTGACAAAATTAAAATAACCCCTAAAGCTGATAACAGAAGGAAATAGACTGCATGAAAAACCAACAGGAGAGAAAATGTGTTTTAATGTGCAGGTTGGAAGGAGATAGACTCAATAAATTTTTTAAAATAACTTTCAGACACCAGAGTTACCGAGGGAAAGACAATTTTACCTCAAGGGTGTTGCTGGTGGAAGGAGGAGACAGATGTTACATAAACTCAGAGAAGACCTTTTGACCTAAATACCATGTTTCTCAAATGTGTCTAAGGATATTTTTACTTGTGTGAAGTTTTAATATTCTTGGTAAAATGTGTGGAAAAAAGTCAGAACCCTTTTGTGGGGTCCAAAGACTCCTAACAGTGTGGGTTCTGCCCAATTCTCAGTTGGTTTTCTTGATACTCAGATTATAGCATTACTTTTATTTCTGGATTTATTTTATCAGTAGATTGCATGAAGTCTTGTCACATATGTTTCCCTGAGTACACTTTTCTTAATAGAGTTTTAAGAAAGATATATCTTTTCATAGGCTCAAATTGCATAAAATGAGTGAGTTAGAATAAATGGTCTCTATGATTCTTTCCTGCTTTATTTCCTATGAAATACTATGCAGAGACTCATAGTTTTGTACTTCTCTGAGCTGCTACTGGAACACAAGGATCATAGCTAAAGATGTATAAGTAATATAGACTCAGTTTTGAAGGTAAAACAGGTATTTCAGAGATGTGGGATATTTTCAAGTTTTCCCTTGTTGAACTCCATTTTTAAGTACATGACTTTTCAAAAAAAATTCATATCAGGAAATAGTAAATATCCATCATTATACAAATTAGTGAGTAGGTATATTTTAAAGAGTAGTTGTAGAAAACTATGTTTTTACTGATGTAAAATATATATGGATAAGAGGCAATATGGTGTACTGGATAGAGGGCTGGCCTTGGAGACAAGAAAATATGGATTGAAGTCATGTGTCTTACATGTATAAGGTGTGTGATCATAGGCAAGTTATTTAAACTCAGTTGCTTCACTTTCCTATGATTCAGCCTTGGTCTTGAGAAAGGACTTTGTTGCCACTGCTTCTGTCAACTGCAACATAAAGCCTAGTCAGTCCTTATCCATAAAGAGCCCTTTGAAGTAATGTGTAGCATTGTATATAAAAGGTACAGTCAAGTTTGGATTTTGGCCAAAGATAGTCTTCTGTGGGTCCATGTGAAAACGTAGTTCAATAACTGGGAAAACCACATTGTCAATACTTTTTTTCTTGAGACTCATGATTCAACACAATTGTGTTGTTTTGTATCCCATCTAAGTGCTACGGTTTTTTACAGTGTTTGGTAGGAAAAAAAAAGAAAACTCAATAAATTCATGTATTTTTACTGTCTTTGCCAAATTTGACATCTTTCAAAGTAACTGTGAGAAGCATGCACAATTTCTGCCAACTGCATGATTTAGTGGCTATAAAATCCCTCTGAATCAAACTCATTTCAAAATAGAAAAGAAACCTGCTTGAGAATTTCATTGCCCTGTTGGATATCCACTCAAAGATCAATCACTTCTCTTTATTCCGTATTCCTGGTATATTTTTAAGTTTAATCTCTGTGCAGCTTACCCATTCAGTTAAGGGTAGAATTTTAAGAGACTAGGGATTGAACTTGAAGGAGGAGGTTGTAGAGTCTGAACAATGGGTCCTTTTATGCTCTGTATAATGGAACTGAAAAAATGGGCTACTTTTTTCAGTTCTCTCTCCAACCATTCTTGTCATCCAGTCTTAAGACCTGAGTGTTCTTATCCCAAAGGAAAATAGCATTTCTCCACAGGATGTCTAGTAAGACAAAACAGCCGCGTTACCTACTCTGTAGGGAACTTCCCCTAGTGGAGCTTTGTATTTTAGATACAGAATGTTATTATGCATACAGCAGGCTATATACATTGTTTATAACCTGGTACTTGGGTTCAGCTGAAAGTCCTCAAGCCAAGATAATTAACGGAAACAATATCTTTGTTAGAGAAATTAATATTATGTACAATGTATTAGTGGCAATGATTGTTGAAGGTGAAAAATCGAAAGTTTCAGAGAAATAAAAAGAAGATAAATAAAGACTGGTAAATGACTGGTAAGGGAGGAGGATTAAAACAATACACCAGTAAAGTATTGTCTTTGAATTTCTGTTAGCATGGAAAATTAAAAACTGACTCAAATGCATAATTGCTCTTATATAGCTTTATTAGATTTACATTTTAACTATGATATTATTTATTAATATTAGAGAAAGGAGAAGAAAGGAATTCCTGACTTGAAATAACTCTATATTTAGAGTGTAATCGTTATATTTTGAATCAGTGAGAAATTTCCAAAACTCGAACACTAACAAAATTCCCATTAAAAGATAGTAGCTTCAGAAGTCTTGCTAGCACTCGTATAATAGCGCCCTGAAATGTGAAGTCTTTGACTTTAGAGGTGGAATATGAGAGTGGAAAAGGTCACTTATTTAGATTTGTTTTCTGTCAACCACTTTTCTCAACCCTTGATTCCTATAGAATTTAATAATAATGTCTAATTGTTATCTGGAAATTGACCCCATGTCATTCTAAGACTATTACTGTTCTATAATCATAAGTTAAGATGAATCAACATGGTGCTTATATCATAATAACAGCATGACAACACCATTAGAATAATTTTAATAGCATCAAATATAGTGACAGATATTCTGTTTCCATACTCTTGCAACAATGCCTATGTGATGTAGTTAATGTCATCACATTGGCACAAAATTATTGTGGTGTAACTCTATTATAATTCCCTTATACAACTCAACATGAATATGAAACTGTGTATTAGTCTGTCAATAAGCATTTATTAAGCTCTTCCTATGCTCCAAGAATTATATGAAATACCAGGCATAAGAAGAAACTCACATTTTAATAGGGAAGAAAATAAAATATATGTATAGAAGAGATAGAAAGTAATCACTGAGGGAAAATATTAGCAGCAGGAAGAAGTGTGTGTGTGTGTGTGTGTGTGTGTGTGTGTGTGTGTATGTTTGTCTGTATTTGTGTATCTGTGTCTGTGTATAAGAGCTAGAAATAATGGATTATCCTTATGTCACAAATAAACCAGGAATGTATCATCTGAACTGATTCTCCTAATACTTGAGACAGACGCAATAATACCTTTTATATGAGCAATAGTGCTTATCTTAAGGGTCATGAAATTCTCCAACAAAATCTATATATTGCTAAAGTAAAAGACACCTTCCCCAGCCCTTCCTTTGACAGGATTCTAAATGAATGCTTTTGTTATGGCAAATTTGACTCTTTAGTAAAAAAGTGCTTTAGTATAGTGTTTCTTTGTCTTACAATTCAGTTTGTATATGTAAATGCAAACTATTCAAGGAAGTTTATCCTCTGATCATTTGTCTTTATTTTTTTAAACATAATTAATCTGTGAAGACTAAAAATTTATCTTATCTATTTCTTAGGGAATTCTATGCTAATCTATTATATCATCATGGCATTGAGTTGATCAGTGTTATAACTAGGGTTTGATAGCAGGCACATTCACCTATGTGATAATGTTGAAGGGTACATTATCTCTATGCTGCAGGTTAGAGATCATGATCCTCATGTTTCATGATTCACTATCAACTTATGCCCACTAAAATCAAGTTACCAGAAGATTAGAAAGTGGGTCAGCAAAGGTAGGTTAAGAAGTAGAAGGATATCAGTCTTTCCCTTCCCCACCATGACTGCATCAGTAATTCAAATATGTTTTCCGTGGCTAAGCCACTTCCCCTACTAAACTGAAGGGTGTATGGGATGCTCAGGAGGACCTGTGCTTCTAGTGGGAGGATTTACTGAATGCTTTTCAGGGTTTCTCATTCACTTTTGGTGATTTATTCAGAAGCTATAGCATGTGCAGCAGCCACACCCCAGAAAATAATCTTGGCAGACAAGATAAGCAAGGTTGAAAGCAATGGATCAGCTTCAAACCTGTCAGTGAGATAGAGAGATGTCTACCACAGTAATGTGAAGATTTTCTCTGGCAGAACGGGCAGAGAAGAACAGCTAGTTCCAATATCAATAAAGGTCATTGAAGCACATGCTGTGGTGTGCTTAGAGCTTGGTCAGACATCAAAGATGCCAAAGCCATCCACTATATGCTGAGTCATTGCTGGTTGTCCTGATTTTTGTCTTGTCATTGGACTTTGATAACTCATGGATGAGCTTGATGACTTATGGTAAATGCTTAATATTTTTTTTTTACTGACTTACTGACAGACTGTCTGCCAGCAACCTTTTTGTTTTAATAGTTCCATAAAATATTTGGTAATCTCCTTTTTACATAAAAATATTGATGGGAAGATTCAGTTGGCAAAACTTTTGTTTAGAACTTAAATCAACTTGACTAATAGTCTAGATTTTTTTTACATATTCCATTTCTAAATCCTCTGGTACATCCTAATATGCATGATGAAATGAGAAAAGAAATTTTCAAAACTGTTTCATATGGACAAGAAAATTATAATTATTCTGGACATAAATGATCTAATTGGTATGCGAACTCTCTTGTGAGGTTAAGCCTTATCTACCAACTAGTAGTTAAATTGCTGGTTTGCACCAAATTATTTGGAATCAAAGAATAAAATTTGAGATTAATGAAAAGATTTGCTTCCTTGACTTGAACATTATGAACATGTAATTAAACAGCAAGAATGATGGGTACTACTTGAACTATCTCAAGAATAAGGAATTATTAGAAATTAATTTGATGGTTCACTCTCTCAAACACTTATAAAAAGTCTTCACAGAAGACCACCTATTAAATTGATTGACTATCACTGCAACCATGTAACCAAAGATCCAATAAGTTAATTAAAGTTATTTCATTCTAATAACTCATATAATGAGAGAGGTTTGTTAAATTTAGAGTAGTAAAATGTTTTGTGATTTTCCTTCCTAATAAATTATGCACATACTATGTATATGTCTATATAACATATGAAAATGTTAGGTAGATGATAAATGATATATTTACATATATGTTTATGCATGTATTTACATATTAAATGTTGTAGTTGTTGCTGTTATGTGTATGTGTCTTATCAGATGTCAAGTTTTATTTGAAGAAATATACCAAGATGCACAATAGAAAAGACATTTTTTTGCAAAACTCATCAATCAGGCTTCTAAAACCCAACTCTGATTTAGATTGTTAGCAGTAGTTACTCAAATTATTTTTTTATCACCCATTTAGAATATCTGATTACTAATTTACATAGGCAAGGCAATAGCATAAAATGAATGTTTAAGTTACTTTTGGAAAAATATCTTTTTATAATTGGAAGTGAGTGTCACCTTGCTTTCAACATGAGAATCCAAATGATGCAAATTTTCTTCTAGCTCTGTGCATACAAGTTATTTGAGGTGTGAAAATTCCAGAAAGTTCACTACATATTAATAAAAGGAAGTGGAAGAAATGGTAGAAAAATAATCTGTTCTTTGATTGTGAAGTAGTTGTCTTTATTCCTTATTTCTTAAGCAGTTCATTTAATAACCATTTGGATTCAGTGTTGATTACTAAAACTGTTTTGAGAGTCAACAACATTGTTTAATTTTAAAATGGTTAATTTTGTGATATCAATTTGAAAACAGAAAAGCATTTTATAAGTTCACAGAAAGTATTTCCAAATTTTATTCCATTTTTCCCCAAAATACATTTCCTCTTTCTTTATATGTCTACCCAAGGGACTAGGCAAGGTATTAAATGTGAATAAGGGTAGGAACCTTTCAGGGAAGAGTGCTACACATTTTCCTATTTTTAATACTACATACATATACATACACAAATATTTGTATGTGTAATATAAGTGCATGTATTATATATGTGTGTATGTATGCATGTATGATTTACAATTGTCAAAATGACAGTTCACAAGTTGACAGTCATGAATAAAGAGTAGATTTGTGATGAAGTCTGTGGTTCCAAACTAATGTAGCATTCCCTCTGGTCTCACTCTTCCAAAAACACAAGCACCATAGTCACTCATTGATAGAAGCAGGCTTTAAGACCGGTCGTAGAAACGTATTGGTGTTCTATATAATCTATTATAAAGAGCTAATGTGAACATACTGTAATGCCTGAAACCTCATTGGCCAATCTCTCTATTATACTAGTATATCTATATTTAAACTGAATGTTTTGGATAGAATTTCATAAATTAAAATGGGAATATCTGATGAATTTATAATTTCATGCATACATCAAAGCAAATCACAATCCATGTGGTCTACTGGACACATTTTAAGGCACTTACTTGAAACATATAGAATTGAAGGAATAGAATTCCCAGCTGCATACAAGTGTTAGAGGTTGATTTTGAACTTAGGTCTTACTAAATCCAAATCAATACCATAAGTACTATGTCATTCATTCCCCTCAGTAAAATAACATCCAGAGACATGTAGAAATTTATTTCTTTCCAGGACCTTTCTTATCTTCCTGCAGAAAGCTTCTATGTTGAGTCACTCATATTTGTCCTTTTCTCTATTCACACTCTATCAAACAAGGGACTTTCCTAGCCCCAGTTTATAGATCCTGTACAAAGTAGTCATGATCAGGATAAAATGTCTGCTTGTATCCCTTAAAACAAATATGAAAATTGGAAGAAAAATGAAATAAAATCAGATTTCAAGAGAGAATGATTGATTTTAGAATCACTAATTAGTGACCATGAAATTATATAAGATTGTTGAATTTTGAGTAATCCCCCTAACTTGATTAGGTAATAGAGCTCCAGTATATTTTTAATTATTAACAGATTGCATGCTTTTAACAAAATAGCCACTACATATTTATCAATTAGCTTAAATTGACCATTAGAGATGCTAGTTATTTCACCAAAGTCATCAATATATAGCAAGGGCCAATAAAGTAACAGGGTTAGAAATAAAAAAAAATATCCAAGACTCAGATCTTGGTTCACAAAATGTTTCAACTTAATACACTAAATCTTATGAATATTTATTTTTAAAAAGATGAATGTCAAGGAAACTAAAAATGCCATTTATATTTTTGCAATCTGATCTCCTTTTTAGTTTCTTAAGTGCAAATATTAATTACAAGGAGAGGACAATTTTCTATTATTATAAATTATTTGTCTAGTTCTAATTGTTCATGACACATATGAGGTAGGTTATGTATTTATTTCTAGTGTGTTTTCCAATCGCTATAAATATAAATGTTCTATTCAGTTTCATTACTTTATTTTTTCACATCAGTATTTCATTCTAGTCTGCCACTATACAATACAATGATTTTTAAAGTCTCTTGACTTATAAATTTTAAGAATCATCCATATTTCATTTTATGCCTTAAGGATGAAGTTGATTTATGAAACATGCCCTCTCTTGCCAGGAGTTGAATAAGAAACATAACTTACATTGCTTCCTTCTCCTTCAATTAATTTATTGACTGATATTTTCCACAATTCACCTGTTATTGGGCTATTTTTCTCCATTCATTTCTTTCATGTACTATCATTCTGACCCATACTCTTTAAAATACTCTCACAAATGAAATAGAATTCCACTGGCAGAAGTTAATAATGCATGGCACCTAGAAAAGTGTCTCATGTCTTAATGGCATATCTTCTCATCTGTAATTCCACTTCTATTACTGATTTGCTTTGTGAGCTGTGGTAAGTCACTTAACCTTTTTGAAAGTGTCTTAGCATTTTTCCATTCCATCCTTTGAAAATGTGGGTAACAATAGGTACAGTGCTTACTTTGGAGATGTGGCAGGATTATTCATTAACTAAAGTTTGTTAAGAGATATGTAAATGCTAAGTATGATGATTTTTCTTAACTCATATTGTCATTACAAAATATTATGGCTTTCTCTCTCCAGTGAAATGAAGTAATTTTTATTAGAAACTTTAATTTATGACTCTGATAGTCTAAAAAGTTAATAATTAACTAATATCAAGTCAAATTTCTACAATTACACAACAGAGTTTTCAAAGGGATAGGAAGTTTCACTCCTAATGTGACATTGAGGAATCTACAATTTCAGTCCTCTATGCTCGCATTTACAAATTTATTAAACCAAGGATACTTTTGATTTAGAAGAGAATCATAGAGAGTGATAAGGGACCTTAGACATCATATAACCCAGCCCCTTCATTTTACAGATAAGAAACTGAGGTGCAAAAATCTTGAGAAAAGAATGGGGAATTGGTAAGGAACTATCACTGCCATTTTAGGAAAAAGAACATGAAAATTCTAATAAGAGAAGTGACTTATTCAGGATTGTTTAGCTAGCTAGTAATTTTCATAACCAGGAATAAAATGCAGTTCTCCTGAGTAGAAGTCAATAGAAGAATTCCAGATGCTGAGAATAAGCAGAGCCTACAAGAAGGAAGAAAGAGTCCCACTGACCTCTATCATGGTCAGCAAACAAATGAAAAATGGTTCACTTCTGTGTATCACATTTTAGCTGGGGAAGGATAAGGGAAAAATAAGTGATATATTATCTGGAGGAAATAAATATACTCTGTGCGAGAGGGACACAAAATTTTTCATATAATAATCATTTGAAGAATTTGAGAATGTTTATCCTGGAGAAAGGGTATACTAAAGGAAGCTATGTTCTATACATTTAAGTTTTTGAAAGACCTTCCATGTTGAAATATTAGATTTTTTTCCCCTCTTGACTCCAAGTACAAGTACATGAAAAGGATGGAAAACTCAGGGTGGGGATGGGGCAATTTCTCCTTAACAAAAGTAAATACTCCTAGCAGTCTGAATCATTTAAAAGGAGAATACCTTATATTAGGAGATAGTTTCTCATAATTAGAGCTCTTCATAATGCCATAGAGGAGATACTTAGGCATAACTCAAACTAATTGACCTTTGAGGTCCCTTCTAATTCAAATATTTTATGACTCTTTGATACTTTAATACTCTTTGCTGGACTCTGTCATGCACTCTTGTCTACAATACCATCCTGCCTGTGTACATATTCCTATGGAACGTTACAGTTTTCAAGATATTTTCTTAAAAGAGTCCTAAGACGTAGGTACTTTAAATAGTATTATCCCTGTTTAAGGGAAGCTAGATGATGCAGTGGATAGAGCACCAAACCTGGAGACTGGAAGACCAGAGTACAAATTCAGCCTCAGATGCTAGCTGTGTGATTCTGTACAAATAACTCAACCTTTGCTTCTGTTTCCTAATTTGTAAATTAAGCTGGAAAAGGAAATAGCTACCCATTACCATATCTTTGCCAAGAAAACCCTAAAAGGGATCATAAAATGTTACACATGACTGAAATGACTTCACAACAACAATCCCTGTTTAACAAGTGAGGAAACTGAGGCTTAGAGTAATTAACTTATCAAAAGTTGCATTGATATTAAATGTCAGAGCTGTGACTCAAAAAGACATTATGAGTTCCATCTCTATGTGTCTCAAAGTTCTTGAAAATTATAGTTGATCAAGAAATCATACAAGTCCCTAAAATGAGAGAATACTAATCTGAATATTTTAATAATGATGGACTTTGGTCAAAACTGTATGCAAGTACAATCACCACATGACACCTACTTGTCCAAATAAATATTTTCCTGAGATGTATGGTTCAAATTAGTGGGGAGGAAAACAAATGGTTAGGAATGCTCTTCTTACATAATCAGTTCCACAAAAAGATACAGTAAATCAATCTCATCAAGATGCATAACGAGCAAGACATATTCTGTTTGATGACTGGACTCGTTCAGCTTTTAAAACTATATTATCAGAGAATACCCAAAAAAAAGAATAAATGGGTTTTGCTCATGGGCTACGTAAGTATTTTTCATGAAGCTGTTGACATTGTCTTTGAGAAAAAAAAACTATTGTTACTATAAAATAAAATGTCTATGACTTCCCAATGAAAATTTATTGATGTGGAATAAAAACTACTAGGTTGAAACCCATAGGATTATCAACTTCTATTTTTTATTCATTCTCAGCAAAGCAGAATGGTACACTAGAAAGACTTGAAGGACTTGGAGTCAGAAGACTTAGTTTATTTTTTAATATATTTATGTATATATATATATAATTGCATTAAATATTTCCCAATTATGTAAAAAATAGCATTTTTAAATGATTGAGTTCCAATTTCTCTCCTTCCCTCTTACCTCTCCACCTTCCTTGACGAGGCAAGGGATATGTGAATTATATGTTTGAAGATATACAAAACATTTCAATATTAGCTGTGCTGCAAAAAAAACACACAAAAAGCAAGAAAAATAAAGAAATTTTAAAAGAAGTATGTTTTATTTGTTAATCAAAGATTATTAGTTCTCTTGCTCTCTGCAAGTGGATGGTATTTTTCATCATGCGTCCCGTGAAATTATCTTGAATTTTTGTCTTCAACAGAGTAGCTAATAGAAGACAGTTTCAAAAGCTAATTTGACACCTTACTAGCTGTATGACCTTGAATAATACACTTTCCCTCTTTGAGTATCACTTTCCTCATATATAAAATGATGGTCCTGGTCACTAATTTTCTCTCTTGCTTTAAATACTGGAATTCTTTGATATGATAATCAGTAGAGTTGGCACAGAGGTAAGACAAAGGAGATAGCCTGGAGATAGCCTCGATGAATGAATGAATGATTCTCCAAATCAAGCACAAGCAAAAAACTTCTTACTTCAGGGTCATGCCACTTTCAATGCATAGTGATTTTTCTCTTTGGCTTTTTTTTTATGTAGATTAATCTTAACTTGTAAAACACAGTTTATTATAATAACGTTCATTTTTGTTTAGCAACTGAATATTTACATACACATTAAATTATCACTGAGTTTTCATTAAAACTTAATTTTTACAGATAAGGAAACTAAGTTCCAAAGGTATTATGACTTCCCAAATGTCAGAATTCTTGTAACAGAAGAGAAATACAAACCCAGAAATTCTAACTACAAGTCTCTTTCCATAATACTACATAAGCCAAACACAGTTGATTAAAGGCAAAAATTGTGAAGTGGAACAATTGTAAATCTCGGTGGGTACACAATCTGTACCGTACTGAAGAATTCCTTGATCTGTTATCTGCCTAGAGACAAAAAAAGGGAAGAAAGTTCTGATTCCTACTTACCAAAAATACTACTGAGAACAATCATGCGTGGAATTGTTTTCCCCTTTAATTTAAACAAAAAGGAAAACCAATCTGAGTTCATAATTTATTATTATAGATTCATTTGTTTTTCTTGTGAAGTAAAGTTAATATCATGTGGTGCCAATATATATCTAGCAAAATAATACCGATGGTGTATCTATGATCTTTTCATCTGTAATTAGTTCCAATTGAAATTAGATTTAGTGAAGCCAGAGTTCCAGTTATGTCTAAATCAAAACAAAATACAAAGCTTGATTTTATGCAGTAGAATTGTCAAAGGAGAAAGAGGAGCATTCCCAGGAAGATACTTAAGTGACAAACCAAAAGATTACCTAACTCTTCAAAACTTCTGCCAAAAATAGCAATAGTAACACAAAAAAAGGAAGTTAAAATACTAGGAAATCTCAAAAGAATATTTAAGAATTGCTCGTAGAAGTGAATACATCAAAGAACAGGTTTAGAAAACTGAAATATTGTTGTTGACTAAAATAGCAGAAGAAAAACAACACTAGAAGAAAAGGTTATGTAACAGTAGCAAATATAGCTCCAGAAAGTTAGAATTTTCTCAAAATGTAATAAAAATAAACACAAAAAACAAAAAAACAAGAAGAATGTAAAAATGAATTGCTTCAAAATTAAAGTAACAAAAACAACACACGATGAAAGAAATAAGGTTCCACATATGATCACAAAATCCAGGTTAGACTGAACTCACCTGTTCAGAGATATTTGCAGAAAATACACACACAGACACACACCCACAGACACACCCACGAATTACATGTAACATAAAATTATTCTTCTATACAAAAGAATGGTGGAAGGAATCACAGATTTAGTAACAGAAGAGATTTTAAAGGCCTAGAAGTTCAATTTTGTTATGATACAGATAAGGAAACTGGTGTTCAAAGTTTTATCCAGGGTAGCAGCCTTAAGTATACAAGGTGGATTGTACTGTCTCCAAATCCATTACCTTATACACTACGCAACATTACTTGTTGAAGGAAAAGTAGAAGATAAACTCATAAAATCATGCAACCTGTGGGAAGCCAAAAGCCATCTGGACTACCCCATAGCAGCAAACATCCGGCCTTGAGACATGCCACCCCGGATCTGGAACATTCCTCGGTTATCTTAATCTTTACTGCAACTCCTTGCTTCTGCCCTCTGGAAACCCCCTCCTTCCTCTAGTATGACTATAATTACTGCTACTCTGCCCTTCAATAAACGAGACTTGATCAGAAAGCCTGTCTTGTCTCCATTCTCCATGTCTCCTGTCCCCTACCCCCTCTTTTCGTCCTCCAGGTCCCCGTTCTTGTCCCGTGGGCCGGGACAATCATGCAACCAACAAAATGTTTAGAAACATTTTTAAATTTAGAAATCTACCCAAAAAGCAATTTAAAAGCAAGGTTTTCAAAATGACATATACAGAAGTTGCATTAACATAAGAAAATTTAAGAATTAACAGCTTCCAGAAAACTAAAAAAAAAACAAAAAAAATTATGTGATCACTCTTTGAAGTAGGAGTGGTGCGTTAGAAGAGATACGGAAAGAACATTTGTTTTTTGGGGGTGGAGCCAAGATGGCGGAGTAGAAAGACTCACATTTCCTAGCTCCAAACCCACAGCCCATGGATTTTCTCTAAAAAGAACTCCTGACAAATTCTGGAATGGTGGAAGCCACGCAGAAACACAGTGAAAGAGATTTCTGTTGAAGAGAGCCCTGAAAAACCGACCCCAGGGGTCCATCCAGCCCCGGATGGGAGCAGAGCCCTCCCCTGCCCTGCCCTGGCCATGCGGCGCTGAGAGGAGCGAGCATATCCAAGCAGGCTTCAGGGATTGGAATCTCCCGTGGCCACGAAGGTCCCTCCACCCATAGACGCACAGGTCAGTGAGAGAGATGGGCTGAGAGGGGAGCGGGGTGTCTCCAGGACTCGGACACCCTCAAGATGCAGCCCCTCCCAGAGCAGGCAGGAGCCAGACATCAGCTCCAATACAAAAGATCTCGGCATAAATCCCCTGAGGGAACTGAGCCTGAGAGGCGGCCCTGCCCCTACCTGAGCACCATCAGATAAGCTCCCATTGAATAGCAATCAGGCCTGCTCCCGAAAGCCTTGAGGCTGGGGAGCAGCATTTGAATCTCAGACCCCAAGCACTAGCTGGGCAGATCTAGGCCAGCGGGTGGAGAGGACTCTCAGAAGCCAAGTAACTGGCTGGGAAAATGCCCAGAAAAGGGAAAAAAATTAAGACCATAGAAGGTAATTTTCTTGAGAAGATGATTCTGCCATTCCTCTCTGACGAGGAAGAGATCTGCTTACCCTCAGGTAAAGACGTAGGAGTCAAGGCCTCTGTATCCCAAACATCTTAAATAGGTATCCCATGGGCTCAGGCCATGGAGGGGTTCAAAAAGGATTTTGAAAATCAAGTTAGACAGGTGGAGGAAAAACTGGGAAGAGACATGAGAGAGATGCAAGAAAAGCATGAAAAATGGATCAATACTATAAAGGAGACCCAAAAAATGCTGAAGAAAATAGCACCTTGAAAAATAGGCTAACTCAATTGGCAAAAGA
>CM053769.1:146805146-146829623 GCA_028658325.1 Potorous gilbertii
AAATGAATGTAAAAAATTAATAAATAAATTTATAAAATAAAATTTAAAAAAAAGATTTTAGAAAAAAATCTAGCCTACAAGTTCCCAAATATCTTACACAGTATAAGTGAGAAAAAATTATATTCTTATGGAAATAATACCCCCATAGAAGGATATAGCACCCCAAGTGGAGATACCATCTGTGGTGAGGGGCTGTAGTTGTAAGTCTGCTAGGGAGGCAGAACACACTGTCAGTTCCAGCCTCATCTTCTCTCATCCTTCTCCAAGAGATATTTTTCATTCCTTACCATGTCACCTTGGAGGAACTGAGGTCTTGCAGAACTCCCAGAACCAGCTCTGAAAAAGCATCTGGCAGGAATATGGATTTTCACTCACTTTTCAAATATACTACAGAAGATTGCTCCACATCTGCTAAGCATGCATTTGTAGCTTGTATAATGGCAGAATGGAACTGGCCTCTGTGCTGTGACCTGTTTTAAAACAAAAGTATGTTGAATATACATATTTTCAGTAATGATGCAAAAAAAAAAGAAAAGTTAAGCAAAATAGTATGGACAAGATATTAACAAAGTACTTTATGAAATGTGAGATGGACCTGCCTTATCTTAATTTGATAGCACTTTTGGGATAAGATGTGATTTGAATAACAAAATAAGCAGCTTTCCTTTACCTTTCAAGAACCTCTTAGAAACCAAAAAAAAAAGGATGAATTCTTTACTTTGATATTGTAAAAGACTTACATGGTTCACTTTTTCTTCACTTGATTGTAATTAATCAATATCTTTTTGCTTGCATACAAACTGCCCCTCCAAAATCCTATGCTAATTTCTGCCTCCCCACTTTTTGCATCCTGTTCCCCTCCATGAATGCCTTCCCTGTGTTTCTAATTCTATCCAGATCACCTTTAATATTTCCAGATTTCTTCCTCTTTGTAAAGAAAGAAGCCTTTTCAATACATCTTCCCCCTCACTGATGTTTCTCTATTCTCTTCCCTCTTTTGATTATCTCCAATTTATCCTGTATATATCTTATTTGTATATAGTTTCTTCTATGTTTCCTTCCCCAATAGACTGGTTGAAAGCAGGGATTGTTTACTACTCTGATGTTTTCAGCTTGTTTTGTACCCTATCACTTAACACAGTGTTTGGCACATAACAAGTGCATGATAAACGCTTTCTGGCTTTATTTCCTTCCCCTTTCTTAACTTCACACATTTTCTGAATCTACAGTTTAACAATTATTTTCACTGTCTTCTATTATATGTAAGATCCTTAAGGATTGAGGCATATGTACATATACATATGTGTGTGTGCACATGCATAAGTAACTCAAATAGTGGCTAGCAAAATTATGGCTTCAGAGTGGGTGTTCATTAAATTGACCTTTGATTCTCAGTCTCGGTTAGGATTTATACTGACATGTACTACTGAATTAGAAAAGCTTCACATATGGTCTCCTAATTAGATTGTGTCTGTTGCCCAAAGAGCAGTCAAACGAAATATCAAAAAGGTCAGCACCAACATCTTGACTCCCAAAGTTATTTGGACACAGTGACCCAATATATTAAAGAAATAGAACACCTATGCTCCTGCCTTAGAGGATCTGATCATTTTCTGAAGAGACAAGACTCATTCATATGGCATATTTCCCCTGTTTTGCTATATTCTTCCTGTCTGTTGTGATAGTTGTTGGATTTTCTATCCTCAAATTCTTCTTTCTCCTTTATCTTTTTATTTCCTTTTTCTTATCTCTCTTCCTTCAGTTTGAGTTTCAAGTCATGTGGCAGTAAGTCAAATATAGTCATCTAAATAACTACATGGAACAGAACTGGTATAGCATAAAATTTCCATTTTTCTTTGAGAAAAGATTTATTTATTGCCAGTGAGTGGCCTGTCAAAGCATCTGGAGTACATATTTTCAGGAACCAAGCAAATGCCCTGGTGTATAGTCACAACCTTTCCTTTTTTTTATCTTCGAGTACAATGTTCTACTGTAACAGCAAGTAATGGAAGGAAGGTAGGAAATGCCAGTCTGTTTTTGATGAGTTGAATCAAGGCAATAGAAAAAATAAATATCTGATTTCGCATCAACTGCCAAAAAAGACTAGGGTAGAGAAAAAGTCTGAGAAATGATTTTTTTTTCTATTTCTTCTCTATGAAAGAGAATCCACAGTTACAACTTGCTCTTAGCTTATGATCTCTTGCCAGTGCCAGCTGATTTTTGGAAATGAAGGAAAGGAAAAACTGACAGCTGTGTCTGCTATGGAAACTGCCAAGCTGCGGCACATCTTGTCAGACTGCCATGTGGATTTAGGCCAAGAAAGATATCCACGATGCACATAATGAGAGCCTAAGATAACTAGAATGTATCACAAACTTGAGGTTGGAAAGGCTGTATACTCCCAACTCTGGCATTCTGTACTATTAAATACAAGCAAAAGGGATGCACTTACATTAGCCATGTAGGTACAAAGAGAATAAAGCTAGGAATGGGAGTATTCCCTTTTGGAATCTTAGTCTCCAGTCATGTCACTTAGAGAGTAAATAGCAGATCTAATGAAAGGGAAAGAGGAAAAGGGTAAACACTGCAAAATGCCCTACATTTTATGCTATGACATTGTCTGAAGAACACCTGTAAGTGGAGAATGAGTTAGTGTCAGCCAAGGATGAGTCAGAAGGATAAAGAAGCCAAGACAAATGTATTGCCAAAAGAAAGCAACTTTGGAATTAGAAACCATTAGACCTAGGCAGGGTCCTCAGGGATCATTTGGCTGGATACCTCCATTTTATAGGAGAGAAGAATCAAGTGAGGTCTTCAATGAGTCTTAAGTAAGCAGTGAACTGTCTTCAATATGGAGAGAACACTCTTGGTCCTATTGAAAATAAGGTCAGGAAATTCTAGTTATTATCAACAAACACTTTATTAAGATAGACATATCTCTAGACCAAAGTAGTTATATGACCTCAGTTATCAGTAGTACACAATATAACACAGATGTAGTTAAACTTTTAAATGATCATAAATAACATAAAGATCATGTCTATGTAGAGGGAACTCTGGCAGAAAAAATAATATCTTAGAATTAATTTACATCTTAATACAGGTGAAATATTCCATGTACCATTTGAAACTCATGGAGAAATCAACAGAAATTGTCTACATGGCATTCACTTCCAAGGTAGGTAGCATAGGGACAAGCTCAAAGGAGAGGCAGGGTCACTTAGAAAGACCAGTCCTCAAAATCTTCTTGGAACTCCCTTTTCCCTCATCCATTATTTCAATATACTTTAAATACCTTCCAATTTAGCAATACTTTTACTGTTCAGTAGTCTGCAACATCACAGCTGGGATATCGCATGAATTCCTTCACATTTACATCTCCTTGCAAGAGTAGAGTGGCAAGACTTCCACTCTCCAGACAGTTACAGAAAAAAAAGGCATTTTGCTGATAAAATGATAATGGACATGCTTGGGACCTCTAGTTTTAAAAATAAATAAAATATGGGTTTCATTTTCTTTAACTTTGAGAAATCTGCTAAAGTCAGATTAGCAGTGAGACCAAGGCATTTTTCCATTAAAACACAGATAGTCTTTAAATTAAGGATATTGATGACTTCTTGTTCCAATATTTTGTGGGACAGATACAGATCAGTTTAATTATCACCCCTTTGATGACCTCTTATTGCATTTTTATAAATTTCCCAGATTGTTCAAGATCTGTGCTTCTTAGTATTTTATCATCTAATTACTCTTTTATCTGTGGACTTAGAGTTTCTGTTGCCCAATTATTTCAAATTCTAAATTATCCTTTAGATCACTACAAAGAAGTTATAGATAAATTTCTATTTTTGCCAGGTCATGCAGCATCTATCCCACATCATATATTTACAGAATTTTAGAGCTAGAAAGAGACTTTATAGTTTATGTAATCCTGGGATTCTTAACTTTTTTTGTATCGTAAACCTCTTTGTAAGTCTGGTAAGGAATATGGACACTTTCTCAAAATAATTTTTTATCTTTTTGTGAAGAACATAACATGTAGGTTTACAATAGAAAAATAGTCATCTCAAAGACAGTTATCAAATAGAAAGAAAAAAATTCACAGATCCCACGTTAAGAATCCCAGGTCTAATCTAACACTTCATTTTAGAGATAAGGGAATTAACGGCCAGAGGTTTTCAAGTGACTCTGTACCATAGAATCTATAGGACAGAGAACTGTGATTTAGAGCTAATCAAGGAAGGCTTTGGGGAGGAACTAGTCCTTGAACGAGGTTCTGAATTAAGTTGTGTTTTCTTGAATTCAGTTCAGCATTTGAGTATTGAATTAAATCTTTGATAAGAAGAGTGAATAACATCAAGGGATGGGGAACTTAAAGGATAAAGGAAGAAAAAGAATAAGCAAGAATATACAAACTGACATATGTATTATTTTGGAGGCAGAATGACCAAGGCCTAGCTTACAGAAGTAGTATGCCTATCTGGGCTGTAGCAAGAAAAGATAGGGTAGATAGAACTGTGTCAGAATGTGCCTAGAGTCACAGCATTCCCAGACCCTTTGGGATTTAGGTATGTCACTCTAGCAAGGGGACTGCAAATTCTGCTTAAAAGTTGTTCTATTATGATTATGGTAAGTCACTGGAATTACAGTAGGATAGGTTGATGTATGCCCCATACATTAGATTCTAAAATAGTTCATTTTAGAAAGTGAAAAATTTACAACTCTCTTGGTTCATAATGTTAACACTTTTTCTGTTCTTATGAACTGTGTACCCTTTTGAAAATGTGAAATATTTTTAAAATAAATTTTATTAATATAATTTAGTTTTATATTGAATCATTTCCCCCTATATCTGTTATTGACCCTCTTGGAGTTCCATCCTAAAAAACAAAGTCTTTTTGTTAAGAAAAAGAAGAGAACATAATAAGGAAAACAAATCAATCCAACAAAAAAATCTAAAAATACATTCAACATTTCATACCCATGAACTTCCAACCCTTGCACAGGAAGAAGGCAACTAGGAGGCAAAATTTTCAGATTCCATAACCTATACAGAGATTTTCAAAATTTTACCTTAAAATAACATAATCAGTGTTTTATTAATTGATTTATCTGAATAACAATCATGACTTTTTTCTGTTGAAGTGACTTTGCTAGTATGTTTGCAAACACTGCACCCTTTTTATGCTTGTTAGAGATAGTATTATCTATTGTTTCTGTTGGCTAAAGTAGTGATCCTATACGACCAAGCTGCTGGTGATGAGCCTCTCTTAACTTAGCTTAGTAAATTATCTGATTTATAGTAGGAGCTCAATAATGCTAATTCACTGACTGACTGGTACACAGATGACAGATATTCATTCTGTTTCTTACTGGGTCCTGATCTGAGGAGAATTTGTCAGGGTTTGAAAAATTCTAGGAGCATTATCACTGAAAATTCAGACTAACCTACACACCATGGCAAGGCATTGGAGGAGGGCTTTCTTAGAGAAATTGATTTATAACACCCTGAAAAGTCATTGAGAATGACAAGCTTTCTTTGGAAAAAAAATAGATCTCTAACTCGAACTAAACAATAGCAAATATAGTGTTTTGCTCTAATAAAACAGCAGGAAGGAGTCACATAATGTGGGGCACTATTTTTAAACATTTCATGCTTTCCTGTGAAGCCTTTCTTCAAAATGGCATTCTTAGTGCAGAGAAGAAGTATCTCAGTGTGCTACTTTAAAAATAATGGAGCACAACTGTTTCTAAGTAAAAGTAACCCTATCTTTGGGTTTTTAAGAGTGATGGATTGAACTGATAAACATCAAATAGAAATAGGGGTCTCATCTTCCTTTGGTGGGGGAGTTAAATAAAGGCATGCTGTGGATTCTAGATGAGGAAAAGGTTTTAGCTGTCAAAGATTCCTGACTACCCAGAATTCCTATCACATTTCCCAAGGTTAAATGCACTGCTTCAAGGCAGCTGCTCAGAATGATTAAAGGAACACATTAGGACAGTCATGCTCTTTGTAGTGTTAATAAACCTTGGTTTTGATTTCTGATGCAACCTAGGGAAATCTGTCAGTTTATACTTAAAATATAACTCTTTAGTCTCATATATATATATATATATATATATATATATATATATATATATATGTGATAAGTAAATGTATATTACCATATTTTATATGTGAGTAGAATATACACTGTGTCCCAAAAACCTTTCTTTAGATTTAAGCTATCAAAAGTTTTCCTTATCATATCACAAGGTTTTAAAGCTTAAAAATGCATAATGGCTTTTGAGATGTACTATATATAAAATGCAATGATAGTGCATTGTACAAAAATACACAGACATGCATACATTCATGAATATAAATATGTATATATATATGTATTTGTGTGTCTATACACGTGTGTATATACTGAAAGGTCACGTGGTATAGTGAATTAATGAATCAGTCTTGAAGTTAAGAAAACCTAAGTTCAAGTTCTATATTTGAGACATGCTTACTAGGTGGTGGTGAATATGCCACTTTATTTCTCAGTGATCCCAGGAAATACTCCAAGGTTTGTAAATCTGAATTACTGTAAGAAGTTTCCACCCCAGAACATAGCTAAACTGAGGAAAACACTGCTCCAAAAATCAAAGGTAAAACCCAATTAACTAAATTTTAGAGGGATGACAATTACAGCACACACAAAAGTCATATAAGTGGCATAGTGGATAGAGCAGCAGACATGGAGTCCAGAATTACTAAATTCAAATATTGCTTCAGAGACATACTAACTATGTGACCATAAGGAAGCCACTTAACATAGTTTCCATATATATATATATATATATATATATATATATATATATATATATATATATATATATATATATTGTTGTCATGGTGGTTGTGAGGATTAAATGAGATAGCAATTGTAAAGCACTTAATATATGTTTGTCACATGATAAGTTCTATAAGAACATTAGTTATTTCTAGCAGTAGGAGAAGTTCTAATAGTAGTAAATTCTTTCATATCATTGAGCATATTTTCAATGGGAATAAGAAATACAGCATAGAAAAAGATTAGACAATAACTTTCTTTTCTTGAGTAAAAATATTGTTTGATTTTGTAGTCCAACTATCATATAGAACTGTTCGTTTGATTCATGTTTATTTCAAATACTATCCTCTGCAGCTAGGAGACAGTTAAGTGACTCAGTGACAAAGTTAGGCCTTGAGTCAGGAAGACCTGAGTTCAACTCTGATATCAGACACTTACTAGCTGTGTGACCCCTGGAAAGTCACTTAACCCTCTTTGCCTCAGTTTTCTCTTCTGTAAAATGAGCTAGAGAAGGAAATGGCAAACTAGTCCAGTTTCCCTTTGAAGAAAATCTCAAATAGGGTCATGAAGAGTCTAAAATGACTGGACAACAACAACAAAACCTCTGTGGATTTAAGGTGAAATCTAGTCAAATCCTCTCATTTTATAGACTAGGGAAGGTAGCCCCAAGAAGCTTGAATAACTTTTCCGCATTCACCCAACTGGGTTCCAAGGGAAAGAGGTAGGATTCAAAGTCAATTTTTCTGACCCCCAGTCCTATGCTCCTGCACTAATCTTTCTTGCTCTATTTCAATAATTCAAAAAATCTGTGTTTTCATCAAGGCAAGCATTCCTTCCTCTCCTACAGATCACAGGTCCTCCTTGCCTTTGTATACCTGAACCACTATGCTCCCTAAATATGTAACACAGGTGCCAGACTCCCAATGGCTTGAATCCCTTAACTTTTCAGACTGGATCTCTTCCAGTTCACTTACACAATCCCCAGAAATGCCTTGCACAAGATCATGTGGTTATTAACATAGAAATTCCATTTTATTTATTTATCTGTTTGCTTTGCATTTTAATTGCTTAAATGTCATACATCACTTGAAACATATACAGTTCAATACACAGTTCCAAGGTAAAAATAAGACACTTAAAAATAAATCTGAGATCTGGTCAGAAATAGACCTGGTAAAGCTTTCAGAGGTCATCTAATGAGACTTTCTTATTTAATAGATGTCGACTGAGGCTCAAAAGGTGAATTGATTTGCCCAAGGTTATATGAGATATAAGTGGAAGAGCTGGCATTTTAACCTAAATTCTCTGACAGCACATCCAGCACTTTTTTCATCACAAAGCACTGCCTCAGAAACAGAAAGATTAAATAATTTCAGTTAATGGAGAGAAATAGTTCACTACACTCAGTAATAAACTTGTTCCTGAGTTTTCAAAAGGAATACATCGGGTTAGATCATTTTAATTTTCTGACAACAGGAAGGAGACAAATTTACCTACAGTTGCATTTTTCCCTTTGGAACTAAACTCAAGCAGGAACTTGTCACATGGATTCTTTTATTAAGGGTGACATAGAGAACAATACTTGCCACCATGGTGTTACAAAAAGATACAGATAATTTCTTCAGTTTTCTCTCATTGGTGTTCTATAAAACCAGGGGCCATAACATTGAAATGTATCTCTGTGAAATGATTTCTTCTAGAAACTGAAACAATATGGTCTGTCCAATACTCTAACTTAATTCAAGGATAGAACTTGGAGAATGTAGCTCATGAGACATTTAATATATCCCTTTGAATATTCTGTCTTCATTCTAACATCCAACACCTAACATGAAAGATGTTACTCAGTCGTTTTTCATTCATGTCTGACCTTTCATGATCCCATTTAGGATTCTTTTTGCAAAAATAGTGGAGGGATTAGCTATTTCCTTCTCCAGTGAGTCAATTTTGTCAAGCCATCAGAGGTTAAGTGCCTCACACAAGGTCCCACAGTTAGGAAGTATCTGAGGCTGGATTTCAGCTCAGGTCTTCCTGACTCTAGGCCCAGTGCTCTACCAACTGAGCCATCAGCTGCCTCCAGTGTAGAATATAGGATCATCCATTTCAAGCAAGAAAGAACCTTAGAAATCTTCTAGTCCAATCCCTTCACTTTATAGATTAGGAATATGAAACAAGGGAGGTGAAACTGCTTGCCCACAGTCATATGACTAAAAAATGGTAGAACCAGAACCACAACTCAGATTTTGAAATGCTATTGCTCATTAGCAAAAGGAGTTGTCTTACAGAGAGTTATTTACATTAATAAAATGACAAATCAAGACTGCAATCCATATTGGAAGTAAAAAATGCTCAGAAAACTAGTAGCTATTGGTATCCAAAGACAACATGAAAAACAACCCCTGTCCTTTATAAGAATACATACTATGGGGAGAACAGAGGATATGCATAAAAGGTGAGAGTTCACTTTAAAGCCTGTTGTAATAGTTCACCCAAGAGTTTAGGAGATCTTGAATGAGCAAGATAATAGTACAATAGGAGAAATAGAGATGGATAAAAGATCTATTGTGGAGAAGGTACAACTGGTATGAAATGGAAACATCTTGTTATCTTGGGCTACCTTCCCAAGCAAACTTGAGTTTCTCTATGCCTCCCTCTGCTGTTAAAGAACACTTTTTTTTTTAAACACAAGCAGGTCTCAATAGAAAAAGTCCTGCTGGTCTCTCCTCTCATACCTGTCCACATTCAGTACTTTTCAAAGATATCTTTCTCTCTACCCCAGGCAGTCAATGAGAATTTATTAAGCATTTAATATGTGTCAAAAACTGTGCTAAGTTCCAGGGATACAAAGAAATACAAAATCTATCCCTGCCCTCGAGGAGCTCACCCTCTGAGAGTGGAGACAACATGTAAATATCTAGGTAGACACTAGATATATGGAGAGTAGATGGAAGGTAATCTGGAGCTGTCACACATGATCTACTCTCTTCCTCTCTTGTGTCATCAGTACAGTGATTTCTTCCCTGTTATTGATAGGGCCTGATAGCCTCATTCTTCCTCATATTGATTCCATACCTAACCCCCTTCTTTATGGAGACAACATGATTAATCTGGTGGCTGGAAGAAAAGGGTTCCAAGGATTGCAAAATTACAGAATTTCACAACTGAAAAAGATCTCAGAGACTATCGAGTCTGACACAGCTAAAAACAACTGTTCCCTCCCTGCACCACGCGCACACACGCACACACACAGGCACACACACACACAGACGCACATGCACACACTCTCTTCATACAGTATCCCCACACAAATACGTGTGGTCTTTGTTGTTGTTTCTCCTTCATTCTCAAAGGGGATCATGACCTCACCACCATGTGAATAGAGCACTGCATCCACTATCAAGTTAGACCTAAATTCAAATCCAGCCTGAGACTCTGTGTGACCTTGTCTAAGGGACTTAATTTCTATCTGTCTCAGTTTCCTCATCTGTAAATTTGGGATACTAACAGCACCTACCTTCTGGGGTTGTTGCAAGGATAAAATCAGGTAAGCTTTGTAAAAGCACTTTACCTACTACAATTCTACTTCTGGACGGCTTGAAATGTTCCTGTTTCCCTCCATAGTATTACTTACCATAGAATCTTAAACTCACTATTAGCTAAAGGTCAGCAAGGAAGGCTTTTAAGGTAAAGGTGGCTGCCAAATGCTGATGAGTAATTCCATTGGAAAAAGGAAATGATATACCTTACTCTATTCTTAAAACAGGAGGGGAGTCAGAGTGGCTGGGGACAGCAGGGCACCAAAAGAAAAGAAACATTGAGCACGCTAATTTAAAAGTGTTTCCAATAGACCTGTCTTTTTCTGCGAGGTCAATGTTAAAAACCTTCTTTTCAATGAGAAATTTAACTATTGAGTTATAACAGTACTTTTGAAAAAATAATAACCTAGCCTGCAGACAGAAACAGTGATGGTAGAGGGACAGTTCCCAGTTCCAGAGAGCAAATTATGATCTTGTTCTTAATGTATATTAAAACAGCAGGAAGAGGGAAGGGAAATCTGGAGCAAAAACTGTTTAGCAGTTTGAACTTGTGACCTATACTTATGCAGCACAATATCCCTCAATAGGTCTCATCTTCTCTGTCAGCATTCCAGAAGGTCATATTTTCACAAAGGTGAGCCAGTCATGAAGATTTCCTTTCCTGGTTTTGACATGTAAGCATTGTTTCTGTATCAGCAGGGTCATGACAAGGGCTCAGCCAAGGGCAAGTCAATCTATCAGGGGACAGGTTTTCACTATCTCAAAGGCTGTCAACAATGATGAGAGAGGGAGGGAGGAAAGGGTGTTGTTAGTCCCCTACAATTCTGAACTTAGGTGAACTGCCCGCTGGGAGATGACAGCTATGGAGTGAGATGAGAAAGGGGGAAGAGGAGGAGCAGGAGATAAAGGAGGAGGAGGAAGAACTTTTCATTCATGCTGAACTTGTTTCTGTGTGGAAACATTCATATGTCACAGTCAGGGACATTTTATCCAAATCCTTTTGAAACAATACTCATCTAGGCTTTAAAAAAAAGTATGCCATATTCAGAGTCAGTTATAACACATAAATGAGTTGCTACTGGTCAGGATTCTGTGGTTCTTGCACTTACCAATGGCATCCATCCTGATTAAAAAAGAGAGCTATAAACAGAAAATGCATTCAGTTTCTGCTGTGGTAGAAGGTACTATGAAGAAGTTAGTCTGTCACCTGGTGACAGACTAAATATAATCAATCAAAATATTTCCAGAGTACATTTCTACTATGCTCACTGAAGCTAACATACTGCCTATTACTCAATAAATGTTTTTTGATTAATTAATTGATTGCTACAATTAAGCAAGACATTAAATATTTGCTGGTCTTTTCAGTCATGCATTTGGCCTTTGAAAAACCTTTGCTCTCTGGAGTAAGAATTGCCCCTTTACCACCACGTCTGTCTTCAGGTGACACTATTTTTTATAAAATATGGTTATAAGTCAATATCTGTTTCTTCTTGAAAACAGAAAGGTCTTTATTTACCACACTATTTAGATAAAAATCTTTTCTACTTTAATAATAATTGAAATTTATGCAATGATTTAAAATATGCAAAATGATTTTACATACATTATCTCACATGAATCTTGAAACAAATCTTGTGAGATAGTTACTAGAGGTTTTGGTATCCTTATTTCACAGATGAAGTAGCAGACAAGTAAAGTGAATACGGGTACAAGATATAATTTCATCAGCAACCTTCAGGCCATACAGACAGGAGGAAAGCAATTGAGAGAAAGCATGAGATGTATTGCACAGCTCTCTATCCAGTGATGATCATGATATGGGAGGAAAAAGGGTAACTTTTGCACTAGAAATTTATGTGAGTTTTGTAAACTGGAATTCTAGGGAAGAAGTTGGTAAGGGAAAACTTGCTCTTGATATGCTATACAAGCAACTTTTTTGAAGGAGAGAGGTGTTTAGCCATCATTGGCAGGATTGAAGAAGGAATAAAATTCTAGAACAAAAATGAAGTCTTTCTTATCAGGGCTTAAGATTCTAAGCAAGATCAGGAATCTCTTTCTACAGTCTTATGTCTGATTTGAAGTTGCTTCCCTGCTACTGAGAATAAACTTCTCTCATACATTCTTTAGGTTAGATATGATTGTTTGGGATCTTTACAGAGGCATGTAGATGGCACAGTGAATATAGCAGCAGTAATACAGTCAGGAAGACATCAGTTAAAATCCAGCTTAACATAATATCTACATGTGTGACCCTGGGAAAGTCACTTAACCTTTGCTTAAATTTCCTAAATGATAAAATAATAGTAATACTTTCTGCCTTCCTAATATTGTTATAAGGGATATATATATATATATACACATATACACACTCACATACACACATATATACACACAAATATATGTGTATATATTTATATCTATCTATATCTATCTTTCTATCATCTATCTATCTATCTATCTATCTATCCATCTATCCTTTAGTCCAGTGCCCTAGCACATAAGGGACATTTAATAAATACTCATCTCTTTTCTTCCTGTGTAATGTTGGCTAGTCTCTAAAATCACTCTGAGAACTATTTTTTCCTGAGACACATTGACCTTGATGAGTTTTTCTCTGATCAAAGTATCCAAATATCCATATCAAAGCCAGTTGCATTTCCTTTGTTTTGTGCATTTATGAGAAGGTAATATTGACTTTGAGACCATACAACAATGATGATCGGTTGAAGAAAATGAGTGGGTCTGGTCATTAGAAAATGAGCCTTTGTTGGATGTTGGTGTAAAGGAGGCATGGTAACTATTTTTGCTGTTCCTAATGCTTAGCACACCACCTGACATATAGAAGCTCTTAATAAATGCTTGTTGACCAAACTTCATGTTTTTGAAGGGCTGTTATGGTGTAGTAGATTTTAACATGTTCTATTTGGTCCCAGAGGGCAGAATTCTGGGCCACTGACAGAAGTTATAGAAAGGCAGAATTAGGCTTGATATAAGTGCAGTAAGCTTTGTCCTTGACAGGAATATTAGACCAAGACCAGTGATTTTGTTACTAGGTATGTATAGTAATGTATTAACACGTATGCTTAGTACAATTTTTTTAAAAGGTCTAAGGTAGAGGCTGCGACTTTGCCCTATAACTTCATCCCTTTTCCCTCCACCCTCTTCACCCAAGTTAGTTTATAGGACAACCAAAATTAATCATGGGGGTGGAGGATACCCTTATGATTACTGCTATATATGGTCCCATTTGGTTAGTTTGGTTTGAATCATGAAATGGTTCAAGTGATTGTGGTAGATATTGGAAGGATGGAAAAGAAATTTTGTAACCCCAATAAAATGTGTTAGGACAGGTCCAACTGAAGAGGCGAGAGTCATAAACAGAGAGAAATTTTGTCTTGAACAATTAGTTATGAAAAAAGGATGAACAGAAAAGGTATTGAGTAGGGGCTTACCGAAACCAGGCCATGGAAACAACACTGCTGGCCAACTTTTAGGTTTTTATTTTTATTTGTTAATGTGCTCTCTAACTCATATATACTGTTCCATATCATCTCCTTAGATGTGTTTTATTTGACTGTGAGTGTCATTTGGGTGGAAATGAAAGAACAGGTGAAAGTAAAAAGAAAAACTGAAAAAGCCTTCAAGAGCTCTCCTACTCCAGAAAGTAGGGGAGTGTTTGTAACTTGATACATTGAGGGGTTAACAGGGAGCTGAAGTTTAGGCATAGATAAAAATAATAGGTTTATGGAGTGCAGATTGCCTGTGCCTCATGGTTTACAAAAGGTTAGAATTCGTTATCAAGACCAAATTTTCCTCGAAAAGAAGTGATTTGGTCAATAGCCTTATTTATTTTTAAGATAAATTATTTTCCAAAACCACTGAATTCAAATGTACATTACTTAGAATGAGATTGGCTATGTATTACTTGGCAATGTGTATTTCAATCGCATGTGTTTGACAAATATATTCTGATATTGCAGTAGAAATCTGTACCCTTAATAGAAGTTTAATATAGCAAAATATGTGCAACCCTGCTTTGTAAGCACAAGAATTCTCAGAAAGTGCATTCTACCTTATACATGCAATTGTCAACATTTTAAAGACCACTGAATTTACAAGAACAATTCCAATGGAAAATGTGTTTTCTTGTCTTATAAAGCATTCTAGGAGATAATATTGGTATTCCTTGTTGAACTTGAATAATTCTCTCAATAACATGCATGGTGGATAGAAGATATGAAAGGAAACTGAAGGTAGGGAGTCTAGTGAGGAAACTATAACAATGTGTTGTTTTCCTGGTTTTTCTCTCTTCACTCTGCATCAAATCATACAAGTTTCCTAAGTTTCTCTGAAAAGATCTTTTTTCTTTTTCCTTTCCCAGGGAATGATAATATTCCATTGCATTCATCTGCCATAAATAAGAGAGGAAGAGGATAAAGACTTGTTAATGGGGGAAAAAAGCATCAAAAAGATTCTAACAATGAAAATTGGATAAGAGGAAAGAGATAGTAACAACTAGAAATGAGGGATGTCATACTGTAGGTTCAATTCTTTTGATTAATCACATATTCTTCCTTCATTATTTTTCATTTCCCTCTTTTTTATCATTTCTCATCCCCATTAGGAGCACAGACATGGAAAGAAAACTAGATTTGAGTTATATTTTCTGGATTTAAATTCCATATCTGTGTCCCTGGAAAGTTCCTTCCACTCTTTGAGCAACAGATTCCTCATTTGTATAGTAAGGGGAATGAATTAGATGAACTCCAAGGTCTCTCTCCAAACTTAATCTCTTGTCTTAATACTCCATGCCCTACAATCCATGGCCATCATGAGTAACATACCTTGTATACTCTACAGAACCAATGTGACTACAAAATCAAAATGTGCTTGATGTTGTCCCAACACTTCCTGCTGCTATCACAAAAATTCCACCAGTAGCCCTCATTCTGGCCATCAAAATATCTGCACAAAATCAAACACAATTCAATTCTATTGAATTTTCCACTACGTGTCAAACACCATGCCAGGAATAAGATATAAAATATAAACCAAAAATATGGGCCATCAAGGAGCTTTCATTCTATTGGAAGACACCAAGCTCAGCAACATATGTAAGTAAATAGAAAGTGATCTAAAGAGGGATAAAATGTAAAAAACAAAAACAAAAGAAACTAAGGGATTCAGGAAGAGATTTCACACAAGAGTTGGCATCTGAACTGAACCTTAAAAGAAACTATGGAATAGTAAGAGCCAGTTATAAGATATATATTCCAAGTATAAAACAGCATTTGTATAAATGTATGGAAAGAGTAGACAAATTCATATACAGGTTGCAGCTTAGGCACAATGTTATTACTCTTTCATAAAATACTTTGAAATCCTTATTGC
This sequence comes from Potorous gilbertii, assembly GCA_028658325.1. Taxonomy (NCBI): domain Eukaryota; kingdom Metazoa; phylum Chordata; class Mammalia; order Diprotodontia; family Potoroidae; genus Potorous; species Potorous gilbertii. The sequence continues at coordinate 146,820,901 of CM053769.1, forward strand.
ATAATCAAGCAACAAAGAAGACAATTAGATATTGCCTTCTGTAATTCCATAGGAATAAAGAATGCAAGGAGTGCTAGAAGGGGAAATGTGTGATTAATAGAGAAAAGGTAAAATCAGTAGATGTAGTGTAACCAAAGTACTTTCCCTTGGGAGAAATAAAACTATTTCTGTTTATGTGTCTACCGTGTAAGTAGATATGAGGGATATTTGTGACATGTGATATGGTGTAGTGAATAGAACTGGCTTCCTGATCAAAAAGACTAGGGTCCTGGCTTCTTAGTCATAGTGTCTATAGGACTCTGGGAGCACCACTTAACCACTTAGGGCCCTCAGCAAACTCTAAAACTAGAAGTTGAAAAATAGCAATATCTGCACTGGCAAAGGAGATTTCCTCACTAGTAGCTCCCTGCACCAATGAAATCATCATACATATGTATGTATGTATGTATGTATATTATGCACACACTATATGACAAGAGATGGAAATTCTGGAACACCCCCTCAAGGACCCAGGTACAGGTCATCTGGAATGAATTCATGGACTCAACCATTCTTGAAGTCAAGGTGATAAAAATTTATTGTTACACTTTTAAGCTGGCAAAAGTTCTCAGGGAACCTGCAATTTGAAAAGGATACAGGTAAAGTTTATATAGGTTGAACTATAATGCTAACTGGGTGATCCAGAGTGAGATCAAGGATTGTTTAAGGAGTTACTAGTTCTTAAAGGAACATGCACTGTTAGTATTTACTGTGCAGGTATTTTTACCCAGAGTTCATCAGGAACTAGCCCATGGAGGGCTACAGTAAGGTATGGTTTTAGGTCTGAAATATCACTAAGTTAACTAATGGTCAGGGCCAACAGATATACCCAGGCTGTCTGCCATCAATGACTTGTTAGACAAGATAAACATGTGGAAGAATACATATGTCTAAGTCTAGGATAAATATGATAGGTTATTGAATAGTAAATATCTTTTACCAGTACACAGCCAGTTCAGTCAGTACAGAGCTGGTTCAAACTAATAAATTCTATAGGTACAGCTGGCTACTGTATCAGAAAGAAAGACAAAAGTTTTTCTAGGGCAGGCTGTCCTTGGGCTGGGGAGAAACTGCCAGGGATATGTTTTGAGGCTAGGGGGAAATGCGATTTTTGGAGAGATGCAATTTTAGAATTGGGGTCCAAACACAGGCACCCAAGCACCCCATCATATATAAATAGTGTGTGTATGTGTACATATGAATATGTATATGTGTGTGTATATATATAAATACATACATACACATTATGTAAGTGTATATGTATCTCCAGATAACTGTAAGCATATACACATAGAATAGTAAAAAAGAAATGATAAATAAGGAAGATAGCACCTCTGCTGATGCTTTCCTACTTTACATCTCTTTTAATAGAGAGGTGACTTAAGGATGCTAGATTTAGAGCTTGAAGGGACCTTAAATGTCATCCAGTCCAGCCCACTCATTTGACAGATGAAAAAAGTGAAACCCAAAGAGGTTAAATGTCTTACATAAGGCTATGCAGGCAATAAATTAAGAGCTAGGATATGAACTCAAGTTATTTCACTCCCAGTACAGCAGTCTTTCCACTACACCACCCTTTCTAGATTTTCAAAAACTATGACAGGACACCATAAACTTTTATAGGCCCAATCAAGCCGAAAAGCCTTCAAAGATAGGTGTGGTTTTATTCTGACTCTCTTATGTTCAAGAACCTGCCTGACTGGGTACGGAGACTTTCCTCACCAGACTAGTCACAGGATGGTGTCATCTACCATAATTTTTAAGTTTGGAGAGAAAGCTGGGATGATTGAAAGAACAAACTTCGATGTCTTCTTGTAATCCCTACTGTAATATCCTTTCCTATGTACTATTCTGACATATTACAAATAATATTTCAATTTGTAATAGTTCCAAAGAAACTACCATCTAACTTATTTAGAAAGCTCTTCTCTATATTCATGGAAAGGGTCTTCTAATGGAATCATCAGTCCTTGATATAGTAAAGAAAGTTAGTGGAAATACAACTTTTAGACCTTCATGTACTTGAGACTATTTTATTATGGATTTTTTTTAATTGACAGGTATAGTATTTCATGTCATCATTCAAAAACTACTCTTTTTTTCAGTGATCTTAGACTGACAGAATGGTTGGAGGCCATTGGTTTATTAGATTCCTGAAATATCACAAACTTATGAACCTGGAAGGAACCTTAGAGATCATTTTATTCATTGCATGTTCAATATTATATGAAATCTGAAACCTTGTCGATTTAAATAAACCCTGGAGTCTTCGAACTTTTAAAAAGAGTTTAACATTATTTCAACATAATTAATTTCCTTTTTAATCATATACATTTCCTTCATTAAAAAATGGTATTCTGAGAAGGGTTTCATCCCTGTGTTAGGCTGCCAAAGAGGCCTATGAGAAACGTACCAAGGTAAGATTCCTTGTTTTACTGAAATAGACATCTATTTATCAGAAAAAACATATTGCTTTCTTTCAAAACTAGAAATACATGTTGTTTTACTTTGTAATTTTTATTTTCAAATTTTAAATGTGATAAAGTAAATTTTCCCCTTAGGTGGCAGGCATAAAAGGAGAGAATGGTATAGAAATCTTGCCTTAGACTTGGGAATACTTATGATCAAGTTTTACCTAAGACCAATTGTAAATGTGTGACTACATAGGAAGAGTCACCTCTACCCTGCCCCAGGCAGATCTCTAAGGTACTAAAGTACAGGCTCTAAATTGCATTGGTGGAATCAGACTACAACCATATTTCCCACATGGATGAAATTACAGATCCAGATAAAAAAAGGGAGTATATGCTATTCATGTGATCTTTCATTCTATAATTGGCTTTGTATCAGAGTTCTTAAGCTGTAATCTCCTTCTGTCCAGTGCATAATAAAGGGAAAGTCCTTGAACAATATTCCCCCCACAAAGGGGACTGTTAAGAGTTTCTGCTATTATACAATTAGAGCATAGAAATTAAAACCCAAATATTAAATACAATTTTATTCTATAAAACTCAATAATTCTCTTCTACAGTACCTTACTTGGCTACAAAGCTGGCCACATATTTCAATGCCAATAAAATATCCATGTACAGAGCTCATTCAGTGCTTATCATCCTATCATAAATGGAAGTAGTTAAGAATTTTCTTTTGGGGGTAAATGATTAAGGGAAGGGCTTTAGAAATCATTTCCTTGTGAAATACTTTTCTTTCTCTTTAAATAAAGTGTTCTAGATGGTCAGCTAAGAAGGGCTGACACAAAGTAATGCTTTATCTATGCTGCTGAACTTTATTTGACTGTCACAAAAACAGTATAAAATCCGATTACAGCCCATTGAGAAAGGTTTTCTTTTAGCCATGGCCTTCTAGTCCAGTTCACAAAAATCCCCATCCATCATTTAAAATCACTGACCACATCTTTCACCTCCTTTTCCACCATAGTTCATACTCAACCTTTGTCATTCTCTAAACAACTTGACATTTTACATGCAAAACAGAATTTACTGTTCTTCTAGAGACACCCATACTTCCCTTCTGCTGAGATAAACCATGAAACTGCTTTAAATCTTCCATTTTCTGCCTTGTGTTTACTGAATGAAGAAGAGCAAATAGATTCACAGGCCTCAGCCTGAGCCAAGTAATAAAGAGAACATTTTAAAATAAAAGAGAGCAGTAATGTTACTTTATTGTCCTATGACTGCCCTGTGATCTCCCTCCTTATCTATGCAGTAAGTTCTTCTACTTTAACATGTAGACTTTTGTTTTCTCAATTGCTGTTCATTCTTGGAACAAAGATCTCACTAGGAAAAAATGGGCAAAGGGATTCAGTGTAGTGGAGGGCCCTCTGTTAATCCCATTCCATTTCACTCAGTTTCATTTTGAACTCATAGCTCAGTGCTCATTACACAAGACTCTCCTCATTGGTGAAGAAATATTACTCATTGCTCAGCATAAAGACACTTATATTAGGCACAGAGCTTGAGAAAAGAGTTGTTAAATCTTCCCACTTCAATAGAGAGAAATTACTGGGTTTGAAATTCTCTTCAGGGAGAAATCCTTGAAAGGGAAAAGAAAGACTCCAGATAGAGTCAGTTATATATCAGTTATATAGAATGCAGGCACCTACATTATGTTCCCATCCCCAGTTTGCCATACTGGAGATTTCATGAAATTTCCCTTTATGTGAAATCTGAGACTGTCTCAATGAGCTGAGATATCACGCTCCCAGAAGAAGAGCTAGTTCATTTTTTGTATTGCCTGATATATTCTCATCTTTATACCTTCACTGATTTCTGTTTACTATTGGCTTGGATAACAGGAAAAGAAACAAGCATTTAAGTGTCTACAATGTGCCAAGTAGCAATACACATACACATACACACACACAGGATATATACATGCATTCATATATATGTATACTTATGTATATATATATATGTATATTTATATATATACATATGAGGATATATTTATATGTGAACACCTGTGTCTATCTATTTATATCTAAATCTAAGTATCAATCTATATATTCTGATTTGATTCTCATAACAACCCATAACAACAAGGTATTGCTAGCATTCTCCCCATTTTGCTGCTGAAGAAACTGAGGCAAAAGACATTAACTGACTTACTCAGGGTCATATGGCTAAGAAGTATCAGGATGAATTTGAATTCAGGTCTTCAATTGGATAAGTGGATTCTATTTTTTTGTTCTTTACCAAGTTTCTTCATTGTGGAATTGACAGTTGATGGCAAGAGAATCAAACCTCAGATATATAATCTGGGAAATTCCTTTCTGTTTAAGGGATAGTGACCAGGAGCTGAGCTTGTACCTAAGAATTAACTAGTATAGGCTAACAATATTCAGAGTGGGGCAGATGAATATAACACCTCAACCATCTGAGGAGACAATAGAAATCAGCCTCTGGTGGCAATCTCTTGTCTTTCCTATTGTCTCAAAGTCTCTCTTAGAGAAGTATCCATGAAGAAGACTCTAGAGATATTTCTTCATCTGCAATGACTAGATAGACCCATGTACTTAACCATAATCTACTTGGGCAAAACAAAACTCACATTTCCTACTTGTTGAATAAGTATTTATCAAGGGTTTACTATGTGCTAGGCTTTGTGCTACCTTACTTGTGAGCCGTCAAAACAGTCCAGTCCCTCACCTCAATTTGCATGTTATCTCTTCCATTAGAATATGAATTCTTGGTAGTCAGGAATCTTGTTATTGTCTTTGTTTATATTCCCAGTGTTTGGCACTGTGCCTGGCTTATAGTAAAGTCAATAAATGCTTGCTGACTGACACATCTGCTTTTAGGTAGATTAGTGACCCCCAGGGCAATCCTCTTCCTATAGAAATAAAAATAAAGATGGATCAGCTGCCTTTTACTTGACAATATCTGATCATTCAACTTGCACGACTGATATATGGGAGAATGGGCATTGTGGAACTCTAGCTATCAGGCAAAAAGGCCTATTCTCATGTATACATGCTTGCCAAAAAGACTTTTATGAAGAACTCACACAGGGGAAGGGATCACATGATGGACAGAAACAATATAAGGATATTTTCAAGGTTTTTCTCAAGAACTGTGGAATTCATTCTGTGAAATGGGAAACGTTGACTCAGGACTGCTCAGCATGGCATGCCCACATCAGAGAAGGTGCTGTACTCCATGAGCAAAGCAGAATTGAAACAATTCAAAAGAAATGCAGCATACGTAAATTTAGAGTAACCACTCAAATGCTCATTCGGACTATTTGTGCCTGATCTGTAGTAGAGCATTTTGAGCTCATATTGGTCTGATCAGTCACAGTTGGGCACTTTTAAAATTGACTTTATCATAGTGATGTCATTGTGGTCCTCTTCGAGAATGAAAAACAACAACCATCCATGAAAGTCATTCAGGAAAGGCAGATGCCTGACTCATAGATTGATAGATGATATATGATGAACATACACTTAAATGATAGCTAATGGTATTTGATATAATCCTTTTCCTTTGTAATCTTTCATATTTTGTTTTATGCAATTAAAAAAAATTAACTGGAGGAAAGCATAGGTTTCAACAGACAATCAAAAGAGTACATAAGACAATAAAGCTTAACAATGCCTACTATAATGACCTGACCCACTGCTTGCGTGGACAGCACTTTTCTGATTTTTCTGTGTTCTCTTTTTTGCCCTTTTTTTAGGCTGCTGAGCAACACTCAAGTGTTGGCTATATTCAGAGTAATAGTGTCCAGAATGAGAAGGGGACTAGTCTTGCTATAGTTTGGACTGCTGAAATCATATTTGAAGTATTGTGTTCACTTCCGGGAACTAAATTTTCAGAGGGCAATTGGTAAACTAGGGTGTGCTAGAAGGCTACTCAATGGTGTGTGAACTAGAAATTGTGTCATATGAGGATCATTTGAAGGATTGGGGGAGGTCTCTGATGGAAAAGATAAAAATTAATGGAGATATATTCATCATCTTCCATTTTTGGAAGACCTGTCAATAAACATTTATTAAATATTTATTATGTGCCAAGCACTGTGGTAAGTGTTGAGGATACAAATATGAAAAAAAATAAGACAATAAACAAAAGAAAGCTAAAAATTTGGGAGGATACCTTATGTGGTTGTATAGTGGGGATATCAGATAAGTTCCAAAGTAGTACAGCCAGATGAAAATAAGATATCTGAGCTGGAGTCACTTCTTAAATAGATGTTTGGAGTACATGACCCTCCTCCAATAAGAGAGACTGAGGGGAGTGATGGCATGAAATACATAGTGAAAATGGAGCAGATTTATCCTTATTGGTCCAAGAAGGTAGAATTAAGAGCATGTCTGGCTTCCCATGCCTTTGTACTAGCTGTTCTCCATGGATGGAATACTTTTTTTCCTCATCTCCGTCTTTGAAAACTTTGCTTTCTTTTACAACTTGACCAAACACATTTTCTACATGAACCCTCTTTCAATAACACACTTCTGGTTATTACTACCCTCCCTTCTTGTACTCTTATAGTTACATATGTGGTTTCCCTTAGACTATAAGTTTCTTAACAACAAAGGATGTTTTACTTTTTTCAATATCCCTTATCACAGTCTTTGGTACATGGTAAGGATTCAGGACAATAAATATGTGATGATTGATTAGAAAAATGAAAGAATGAAAATGGTGAAACCCATTACCTTGATATCACAGTAATTCATGTTATAGGTATTAAGCACCTAAATTGGGGTAGGGGTCTTCTGAAAGAAAGGGACACTTAGAAGAGGAGTTATAGTGATGGAATCAATTACGCTTTCAAAAGTCTCACTCTGGAACAACATTTAGCTCATTTTACTGTTCAGTATCAAGAAAAATGTAAACCCCATTCCATCCCACACCCTCCAAAAATCTTCACAATGACATCCTGGCTCTTCTCTTTGAAATGTGAGGCATAGTTCAGTGAATATCTTCCAGTTCACAAACCACTGGGGAAAAAAAAACATAAAGGCAATATTTTAGAATTTCTAGAGTGAAAGGAAATAAAAGAAACATGATTCAATTTTCACATTGCTTCTGAGAATATGAGCAGCAACTCTTTTTAGGTTGTTCTTTAGCAGGGACTGTCCCAGAGATCAAAATTCATTTTGTCACCTTGACAGCAAATTGTTTTCTTTATGGTTCTGTGTCCTCACAGAAACTGTAGCAGCTACATCAGGAAGATAGCTAAGAAATCATCCAGTTCAACCTACTCTTTTTACACATGAGGAAACTGAGGTCCAGAGAGTGCAATTTTCTCAAAATCCCACAAGCATAACAAGTAGGAATGCTGGAATTTGAATGCAAGATCTACAACTTCCAGTTCAGCCCTCTTTCCACTGCACCATGCTGCATCTTGGAGAGATTCAGATGCCTTGTATTCGAGTTGTGTCTTTTGCACTATTTCTAAAACCCAGAGTAAATCAGTCACTTTGTGCTTCAGTTTCTCACAGTGAAAGTGGGTTGCTACTTGAACTTTCCAAATCAATAAGTTGTTGTAAGAAGAACACTTTATAAACCTAAAATTGCTACAGAAATGAGAATTACAAGGTAGGTATTGATTAGTGTGGATAATGAATCCTGTTAAGTGGTCATATACATTTTAATTTGTACCATTTAAAGTTAAAATTAGGTGAAATATGGTTACTGGTTCAAATTCATTGAAAATGTACAGTCCAAATTAGAATAATGTGAGCAACTCACAGGCATTCATTATTTACACTAATCAGGACCTTACTGAATTATTATTGCTCATTCTGACAATAATAGTCCATATTCCCAGGTAACATACTTTTATTTTGTACTTTGACTTTTAGTTGAAATGGTACTTAAATATTTTCAATGACAAATGATTTTCATTGGAGTAAATGTCCATTCAGTGAAGCAGATTGCTACCCCTTGGTCTTAGCAGAGGGAATTATGAATTTCTTTAGTTAATAAGAAAATTGCCTAATGGTCTAGAACATGGCAAAATACATAGGATTCTAGATGTGGGGTTAGGAAACTACAATTCCGGGGGCGGAGCCAAGATGGCGGAGTAGAAAGACTCACCTATGCTAGGTCCGAACCCACAGCCCATAGATTTCCTGTAAAAAGAACTCCTGACAAATTCTGGAACAGTGGAAGCCGCGCAGCAAAACAGTGAAGGAGATTTCCGTTGCAGAGAGC